>VWYO01013220.1:31886-102909 GCA_013400275.1 Rhadina sibilatrix | reverse complement strand
AAGGAAGGAAGGAAGGAATGAAGGAAGGAAGGAAGGAAGGAAGGAAGGAAGGAAGGAAGGAAGGAAGGAAGGAAGGAAAGCTTTTCAAGAGCTCTGTCCCAGGAACCAGACATGAAGAGCAAAGCTCTGCCTTCAGCTCAGCCCTTCACCCCACAGTATCACAGCAATTTCAGGGTAAGTTGTTTGCATATTCTGACGCTTCACAAAATCTGTGTCCTCTTGTCCAGGGGAGAACGTGGTGTGGCAGTCACCAGCACTGGAATAAGTGGAAACTTCCAGTCATAGAAAGAGAAAGCCTGAGGCCTTTGAAGAGTCTTTGCTTTATAAAGTGTGGCTCCTGCACTCTGCCTTGCAGTCCTCTCTGCTAGCATGTGCAATTATAACCCTTCAGATGAAGATCTATATTATAAAAGTCTGCAAGGCAAGATACTGAGTGCATATGTTTATCTGTAAATGTCTCTGTTCAGAGACAGAAATTATATTTATACCTTTACATGTACTGTAGATTTTCTGTAACATCCATAAAGCATTAAAACATGCTTATGTAAAATAGAGCACATGAATATCTTTGATCTCCAGGAGTATTACTCTTTCCTACTTGTGTTACCTGCTGCTTCATAAACAAAATATTTCTTCTAACACCCCAAACAATTCAGGCCAGCAAAAATCTCAGGACACCCTGTCACTGAAAATGGTTTTGAGGCTTCTGGTTGCTGGATGCTGTGAAATGTATACACAGAAACATCATAAGGTAAGACTGTTCCTTAGGTGAATAATTTGAAACAGACACTATTTGAAATAAGCAAAGCAGAAGAAGAAAGGTGTTGCTTATCATGCTCTCAGGCTGCTTTTTGATTGCTATTTCAGGTTAGGAATAAATTGATCACAACTGTAGTAAATCAGCTCAAACAAAAATGGAACATGTTGCAATATTCCATCTTGGACTACTCCTGGAATAGTCTCTTAACTGAATGAAAGCACAGATGCTTTGCCACCATCACTTAGATGTGATCATGGCTTCTTATCTCCAGTCATTATGCAGTTCTACTTCTGTTTTTATTGACTCCTAAAGATTTTGCTTTATTTGGCCAAACCTGTAACTAAACCCAAGTTTTAAATGGAGTATCTACCAACTTGGTATGGGGTTTTTCCTTGAGTTTTCTGATACCAAGTTTGAAAAACATCTTTCTTTATGTATAAAATTATATTAAAAGCTTCACTTCTCCTAATTTGCATGCTTGGTATTTAGCAGTCTGAAAGAGGGTTGGTTTGTTCTGGCTTTTAATTTTTTCCAGGCATTTGGAAGCAATCTGGTAGACACAGCACGAACTAGTAGCGAGCACAAAGTGCAGCTTCAACAGTGTCCTGTTAGTTGGGGAGAAGTCTCTGAACTCACTAAGCTCACCAGCCCTGCTGTCTGGGGGCTGAGGATGAAAACAGTACAGCACTTTTCCTAAGAACCAAATCTCATACTACACCAAAGTCTTACTGAAGGTCTTGGGTGCAGAGGAGCAACAGAGAGGGCAGGTGGGTACTCAGTGCTGGCTCCCCAAGGGACAAAAGCTCCAGGAAAACTTTAGAAATGCTTCAGAGGAATAACTGAGGAATAGATCAATCTGTCGGGTGACACCATCCTCCTGCTTCTGGAGGACTCGGCTTGTGTAGCCTCTGCCTCTCAGACTCGGAGTAAGAGCTAAAAACATTCTAAAGGGTTGCAGCTGCAGCTCTGGATGGCTAAATTCAGCTGTATCAGTTTAACTACCACATAACAAGTTATTACTCCTCTGTTTCAGCTTGGTGTAAACAGAGCAGAATATGAAACATCTGAAGAAACATCAGAAAATAACAGGAGAATAAAAAACATCTCTTAAGTTGGTTGTACAAACAAGTTTTATTGTTATAAGAAAAGAAAAAACCCAAACAAACCAAAATCAAACCAAAACCAAACCAAACAAAAAAGCAAAAGCAAAAAAACAAACAAATAAAACCAAAAACTACACAAAACCTCCAAACAAACAAAAAAACAGCCAACCAAACCCACCACCTCAGAGCAGGGTTCCCAAATTCAACTACTGTGTTATATTAAATTGAATAGTGATGAACTTCTGATTCTTGCACTTCAAAACTTCAAAATTTCTTGATTACTTTAGCTCAGCCTGAAGGACTCAATTTTATTGTAATTCAAGGCACAGCACCAAAACGCAGGACCAGCCTGACATCCAGTCAGGATAATTCTGTGGAATAATCAGGATGCCTGATTCTCCAAGATTTTGTGCACATTGGCTGAGCAACTAATTATGGCTGTGCTACAAATGAGTAAGACCTATACATCATATAGCTTCCCAAAGAGCACATGATGTGTTCTGCCTCAGGAATTTAGTGTGCATATTACTTCACAGCTTGGATTCCAGTTGCTCACAGAAGTGACCTCCACGTTCTGGAATTATTTGAGAAGTCTGTTGCACTCAGAAAGTATCTTGTTTTACTATCATGGTGAAATTCAAGCATATAAGCATATTATTCTCAGAATCATCAGAGAATCCTTGCACAACAATAGTATAATTGCCCTAAAACAAGCAAGAAAAGAAAAAAGACAATTAGTGCACAATATTGCCTGCCCTGGTCAAAGTGGATTCTTGGAATGGTTCTGGTGCCTTCTGTTAGAACTGAAAAGACAGATTACCAACAGGGACTGTTCTGATGGGTACAGTCAGGTATATGAGTGCATACAAATAAAACAGTGTTCAACATTCTTCTCATGGCCAGAGTATTGAGGAACAGCATTCCTTGATCTTGGGGAGTCCCATCAGAAAGTGTCAGGTCCACTGACATAAGTTCCTCATCTGTAGGAGGACAGCTGATGGCAGAGGATGTTCCTGTCCATTTCTAGCTCTGGGGCTACAAGAGGTGTTGGACTGGATGGAGTCCAACACTGTTGGAGGCCCACGAGCTAAGGGGAGTGGTGGAGATTTTGGACCAGTAGGAGCTACTTAGTTACACATTTAGGGATTAATAGGGGTAAGGGTCTTGGAAAAGCTCAGACAACTGATGAGAATGGCTTAACCTGAGGACTGATGCTGCCCCTGGTTTAACAGTGGAGCACTGCTTTTACTTTCTGGGTATTGTTATCCCTCTTCAGATCTTTGAAAATGCTGTCATGGAGTAAGAGAGCAGCATGTGAAGAGAATGTAAAATAAAGAATGAAACGAGCAGAAGGAATATGAATGGATTTACTCAGACAGGTAAAAAGAGAGAATAATTTACCAAACAAAATGGAATAACTGAGGTGACGTTAACTGATTACTTTGGTCTTTTCTTTTATAAAATAAAGGAGGAATGATAGAGGAATAATAACCTTAGAACATCTAGCATTTCAGAGATGCTACCATTTTAGTGTCCTCACTTCCATTATAAGAAAGTTTTCTGACATTTCCTCTTCTATTTTCTACAGTTTGGGTGAACATCTCTCTTCAGAAAAAATATATCTGTAAGTACATGATTTTTCTATCATTATTTCTTTATACAAAACATTGAAAAGTACCTTTGGAAAGCTTAGTCTTGAGCCTTTAATGTCAAATGCTGATACAAGTGTTTCTGAAAAACAGAGATAATTATAATACAAAGAGTTACTTAACCATAAAGCCATCAATCAGAGCGCCTAAAAAACTTCAAAGCAATATAGCATATCTCTCAGCAGCAGTTGCCAATGTCATTTACTCTTTCACTGATAAAGCCCTCACCTGGTTCTTCTCTCAGAGCTGTAACTATTTGTTGAAACCACATTAGAAAATAGAAATTAACCACAGTGCTCCTGCAACATCTCCTCCAGACACATCCTACTGTGGTAACCCCAGTAATTTAACTTGTGATACTAGTTCATTTGAATGGTAACTGAAGAGAACTGATACTAATTTTTAAAGGAAGGGAAACAGACTATATTTTGACCTCCTTACAGGTCTTCAGGTCTTTTTGGCCTTTAGTCTGACATCCTGCCTGAATCCTCTGAATCAGAGACAGTGTCATGTTAATTCTTCTTAGCCCCTACCAAATGATTGACTCTTCTTCTTTAAAAACAAACAAACAAACAAAACACCAAAAATAAAAACAAAACAAAACAACAACAAAAAAAGGCATCATACCTGGGTGTAGAAAATCTCTTTAAAAACCCATCCAGACATGTATCTAAATGAACTTTGTTCTGGATATTAGCAGTGCCCAGTCAAATGCAATCTTTCCATGTCATTTTAGAGATGTTAACAGTGTCATAATGAGATGAAGGATATTAGTAATCCTCGTTTATGGAGATAGAAACTGCAGCACATGGATGTTACAGTATAGAATTTGGACATTTTCTACTTCAGTAGGGTTCTGGCACTGGAGAACTGCCTGCTCTGAGGTCTGCTGCCTGCCAAGCCAGGTCTAGATTGTGGAGATAAAGATCTGTTTGCATGGGTTGATTGCACCATGTATTCTCACACCAACCTCCTTTCAGCGTTCCACACACTGAGTATTCATCGTCAGCTCCGCTGCAGAGGAGCTCTTTCCAGACGAGTGCTTTGGCACCATCATACCAGACATTGAAGACAATCTTCAAAAAGTGGGTGTCACTTCCTAATTAAAACATTGCAAGTAAGCAAATGGTAACCAGAGGGGAAGAAAAGCATATATGGAGACGTGCTGTTTAGATAAAAACTGGATTTTGCCAAAATACTGTATTTTTGTAAGACTCCTCCAAAACTAAAAAGGTATATATCTTGAAAATTGCTACTTCTAGAAAAAAGAAAAAAGTTATTGTTGATTTTAACAGCAACAAAAAAAATAGTAATGAAAAATATTTGGGAGAATAATTTCAAAGTCTGCTTTAATCTCTTCGGTAAAGAAAATAGAGTTCACTCAGCTCCACAGCTAACCTAAATATGTGCTCAGATTAAGACCTTAATTTTAAGCAGGTCTTAAAAACCTAGTGCAAAGGTGAAGCTTATGACATAGCCAGGTCCTAAATATTTCATTAGCTGAGCTTGCTGCCTTAAAGCTGGGTTTAAAGATCACACTTAGGTTTGCCCACAAAATCCAGTACCATTTCCAGCTTCTGGAACACACATATTCTTCATAGAAGTCCTGCCATAGTTGGATGGCCTGATGATATTCTCTCTCCTTTAAAAGACTTTAAAAGACAGAAGACCAAAAGACACAAACATCTAAACTGTCACATGTACTGTTGCATGTACAGTGACAGTCCATGTGCAGGTCTCTGCTAACTGCTCCAAGTAAAACTCACACACATTTTCACAAATCATCATTTCTCTCCATCGCTATAGTTTATCCATTCCATTTTTAATCCCAGAAACCATTTTCCTAAATCACTCGGCATTTAGGATGAAGTGTCAGCTTTTCGGTTGTATTTCATTTTTAGCATTTCCAGAATATGATTGTCTAGTTCAGAGAGACTCACTTGGAATCCAGGTAAGAGCAGCCTTCCAGACAGATCTGTTCACTGTGCTGCAAGGTGTCAGATTAAACATGAAAGCATGAGCTGTAGAATCTACAGAAAAAAGCATTTCACATTGATAATGTGAATATGCTTCTCCATAAAAATAATAAGAATATAGTTATGCACACAAAAACTACATACATATTTTAAATGCATTTAATATAAGGTATATGCTATAAAATAAATAAATGTATATGGTAAATATTAAATATGCATTTTAAATTATATTATTAATTAGTTTTATATTTAGAGGGCAAAACCAGGATCATATTTCTTTAAGTAAAAAGAGAAGTCGATTTTCGGTTGAATACATTTTGCACACAAAAAATAGAGACAAAAGTACCTTTATTTCTCTTTTGAAGATATACAAATATTTTATTAACACTAAACCAGCATGGTGTTCTATTAAAAATAACCCTACTTATGCTAATCATGCTGACAACAGCTAAAAATATTTTTAATGCACCAGCATATTTTCCAGGACAATGTAAATGAACCTTTGAGTAGATTTGCACTGTGAGTGACCCACCTTGCATTTTTAAAGTACACAAAGTATCAGCCCATGACACAGACATGGCAAGAAGGGACACACTAGGCTGTCTCAGAGCCTGATTGGTACCCCAGCCTGACAGAACATTCCCTCTCTTATCCCACATACTTCAAGCTTTTCATTGTACCATACTGGTTAACTCCATAGGTATAATTTATACAACAGAGTACTTGCAAAACAAGTTTAAATCCATTATCTTCTAATATTCTCTGAACAAAAACGTGCTCACTTTACTTGAGAATAAAATTCTCTCCTAGCTGCTGGAACCAGCATTGTGGTAAGATTTATGCCTATGAAATAAAATTCTTATAACAATGTGATTAATAACAGAAATATACTTCTTTTTATTTTTCTGTATTCTTCAAAGAAACAAATTTTAAAGAAAATTCACAGTCCCTCAGACTACAGTAATTATCCTGCAAATTTAACAAAAGGATTACCTATTTTTTACTTACCACAAAAAGTATATGACATTTCAAGATCTGATGATGTGCAAATGAATTCACTGACTCCAGGGGTGAAGAAAATGAAAAAAAATAATCCAAACATAGTTACTTTTTTTTGCTCAGTATTTGATGGTATAAACTTCACTTGGGAGAAAGAGGAAGAAAATTCAGCACAGTCATCATCAGTCACATGTCTTCGGGGAAAGTTCTGTTATTTATCAAATTTTCTGCAATCTTTGTTAATCCTACTGCAACACTGTCAGTTATCACCACACTAAATTTTGTTTAGAAAAAAAATTCCTGCTTTTGTTGTTACATTTTCCCCAGACAATGCAGCTCAAACCAAGAGTGAAAAATGAAAGAGAAAACTGTGTGAAATGGGGAAGTGAAATGACATTATGACTACCAGAAGCACGTTAAGGAACAAGTTTAGTTGACTCATCAGGTGTAAGATTTTTAAAGGCATAATTTCAAACACAGAGTTTCCTGCACATATTAAAGAGTCTGATGAAAACCAAGTCCAGCCTTTTATTTTTATGGTAGTCAGTAGCTCTCACTGGTTTTCATAATAAATTTCTTACAAAGGTCACCATGCTTTAAGAATACCAGAAATGTGGAGGAATGTAATTAGGTGATGTATTTCAAACGGAGCTGAATGCAACCATCTGATGTTACTGAATAGAACCACTCATGTCCTGCATGTCAGATACCCTACCACAGTGACAATTCTTAGTGGGAACAAACTCAGAAACCAATAAAATTACAACTGATAATTCCCATATCTGACTTGCAGAGTCTCTCTGCCACCTTCTCCCAGACACTTCCCCACAGTCTCTGCTGGAGAAGCAGCACTGCACGGTTTGCCCGGAGCACAGAGCCGTGCACAGACTCGGAGCCAGCAGGACACCAAACATCAGTCAATTACTGGCAAAGGCTGTCCAGTTTTGACTGGCATGTTTCTGTAAGAACAGAGAATCCGTCTGTCACAGCTGAAGGTAGCTTACCACCTGATTTTATCCTGCAATGCTGAAAACACTCCAGGTCACAGATCTTGATACTCAAGTATGAAACACCAAAACAAAACAAAAACCTCTTAAAGCACTTCTGGTATTAGACACATGCCATTATTTCTGTCTCTTAGTGAATTACACAAAAAATAACATATTTGCCTGTGCCAGCTATATCAATCCTGTGGACTAAACAGAAGCAGCTCTTACTGCACAAACCCAGCAGCACTAACCAGCTAGTCCCAGCTAGTCCTAACTATCAAATCAAATTAAGCCTAATAACTCACTCAAGAGAGCACAACCCCCTCTAACTGACAGGAAACACAATTACTTTTTTTTTTTTCTCACTATAATAAAACATGGATGTCTACTGAATTTAATGGAAGAATGACTTACAGAAATTAAGCAAATACTTTTCTCACAAGTTACCTTCTTGGTTTGTGTATATGTCTGCTGACTTCTCTTTGATCAGGAACTGTATTTATTTTTTTAAGAAAAAGAAGCAATACATAAAATAAACAGGTATTTGAGTTTGTTTCCTGCTAAGCAGGAAACTCAATAAAAATTACAACAAATATAACTTAATCGATTTTTCTGACTCTCTCCATTCCCCATCACAATGCCTAAAAGTTTTTATTCTCACAAATTCTGTGCATACCAGGGTAGTATTTTACATATTATAAAGGTAAAGTAGCAAAAGATTAAGAAAATGTTTTTCAGAAGTCTGAACATGTAACACAAAAGATAATTTAGGAATAACAATATGCACAAAACCATGACTGATTGTGCCCAGAGATGGGGGTAGTTCCTAGACTAATTAAGGAAGGTGAAAATTGAATTAAAGGTGCCTGAGAGTACCAACTAATGAGCTACTAGATGTAATAATTCAGAAAATAAGATAAAAATTTAAAAATTTAATGCAGCTAGAGAATTCTTTTCAATATTTCCAAATCTTTCTATAGACCACAAGAAGAGTCCCACTGGCCTGAGAGAGTTCAAAATTTTAAGCATGTTTCAGTATTTGGCTTTTACGTGGGAATTCAAAATTATATAACTTTCCTGACAAATCTCCAGAGTACATACATCACACACAGATTTTTGCTGTTGTTTAACAGGATGCTATAAAACGTATAAGCTCTTTGTGATCAAAGACAGTTCTGTTTCAAGATGGACAAACTTTCCTTAAAAATTTGTAAGACATGCAATGAAATTGAAATAAATCAGGAAGGCTGTAATAGTTGGGAAAAAGTAATGGAGTAGTGAGACAGTCACAAAGGAGCAATGAAACAGCTACTAAGGAAGAGCTACCTTTTACACATACAGCCAAAAAAATGTTCCTTTCAACCACAAAGAGATGACCAGTGGTGTGAAGGAGTTTAATCCATGAAAAGCCGAGGCAGGATCTCTGCTGAGTCTTGTGCCAGTCCAGTAGGTTCAGCACAAGTCCCAGGCCAGTCTGAAGCAGGCAGGAGGTGGCACTGACCATACCCCACTGATATACAAGATTTCCCAGCTGAACACCCATCCCTCTGAGGCCAGACTTGGCCTGGTGCTGCTGCCCAATGCATTGGGTGGCTGATGCACTCATGGGCAAAGTGGAAAGAGCACTGCAGATTGACAAGACTTCACATAAAGCTCTCTTAATATAAGCGAAGACAAACTCTGCTGAACTGACTTTCTAGACCTGGTTCAAGCATAGGTGTTTTTTTTTTTCAGATACTTACTGCAGAAAAGTTATAGATGAGGAATGAGTCCCCCCTGGTGGCTTGGACAGACAGACACATGCACAAACCTGCTCCTTCCTTATTGCACTTTTATTGCACAAGTCAAGACTATTCCAATGCTTTAAAAAGCCAGCGTAAAAAAGCTCAATTTAAAAATATCTGGCTGGCTATATGGGAAAACAGGAACAATAAATACTACTGGTATCACAGCTAAAATATTCTTTACCACCATGATTATAAAGCCTACAACATTGAAGGCTGTGTTTGGTCAAACTGTCATTAAATCAAAATAACCTAAATTATTTTTAAATATTTTCAACAAATTCCATTTTAGGTATTTGTGGCTTTTCATGCCAACATTCATGCTATCCATAGAAGTGACCTCTTGAGATGATCACTAAAGTCCCAAACTAGTGCACCAGTGGTGTGAAGAGTCTGTTCTGTTCCTTTCAAGTCAGTACGAGGATCACTGCAGAAGATTATAAAGTTCTATATACTTTAATTTTACTAAGTCCTCTTTCTTTACTATAATCTTTTTCTTATATATTCCAGTCCAGAAGGAAGGTGAAAAGGAAAGAGAAGTGGAAAGAGCTACACAACAATGTTACTCCTCTGAGGTTTTGTCATTGAAATACTTCATTTATTTTGAAATCTTTTGCAAGTATATTCAGTAGGAACCAGCTCCCATTACCAATTAACAGTACATAAATTCAAGTTTAAATAATTTAGAACTTCATACCTATGACTTTTAATTTCTTTACCTCTGAGATGCTGAGAAGTTTATTCCAAGTTTCCTCACTGATTTGTGGTTAAAATCCTTAAAATAATTAATGATATTTTTATCCTCTTTCTCAATGCATCCAAAAAGTGCTTAACTTACTTGTGATTGCTTTTCAGTATAATCACTTTGTATTTGGATTGTTGGCTGCAAGTGAGTATGTTGACCAGATAAGCACTACTAAGTCAGTAAAATCTCCTTCAGGAAAGATTTATAATATACATGATCATAATATCCCATTACAGAAAAATAAATAACAGTTCACCAGTGTAGCAGGAGAAAGCATTCCATTTCAAAGTCTTAGTCAGACAGAAATAAAAATTATGTCCTAGCTTTCGGCATGTAACAAAATTTCACTTTAATGGAAAACTCTTTTAAGACATTAACCATATATTACATAAAAAAAGGCAATAATAATTTTCTTTGCAGGACCATTAGTGAGTTTTTGAAGCAGATTGTTTTGCACCTGGAAGCAGACATTTATTCCTCCTGGTGCTGGGTTTAGGGTTGATGTTGAAGGGCCTCTATATAAGGCATAAGACTGCATTCACAAAATACAAGCACACTCAACTATCAGCATGAAGAACAGAAAACTGTAGACTCTTCTCAAATCCCCTCACCCTATCTTTGACAATGTTTATAGTGGAAGTAGAAAGTCATGCCCAGGGATACAATAAAGAGGTAAAGGATTCATTTCCTGTACAGGCAACTGATGAAGTGCTTGAGAGTGCCATGGGAGTCTAAACCAAGAGCAAGTACACTGGCACATATCCAGTGGTGAGCTGGTAGCATTTGAGTAAGAAATCAAAGAGTTTTTGAAATATAGAAAAAGTGCTGTGCATTACTCTGAATATGTTTTGTTCAATGCTGTATGAACTTTGGCTTAGTGGCTTGATTTGAATATATCACATTAAACCACTGGAAACTATTAAAATGTAGCAAACACATACCAGGTGCTATGGTTTTCCTGTGCAAACAATTATGTTGGAAATAACTCCCTGCCTCTTGCCAGTAGCCTTATGGTTTATTCTCTGCAAGACAAGTTTTAGTTTTAAACTTACAGTTGTACTCTAAAGTATCCATTAAACTATTAAAAGTGTCAAAAAGAAGAGAAAGCAGAGGATAAAGGGATAAGAAAGGGATGTGTCCTACCTGAGGCTCACAGTAAGCACACCACTGCCAACTGTCCACCCTGGAATTCTAGAAAGGAAGACAGCTGGACATGTTTTGCGGCTGTTTGCTCTTGTTCTGTTATTCCCTGCTTAAAATAGCTGCTTGCTGAGTTCTATGTAGCTCTGGGATAATCTTATTATAGTGGATCCAACTCATAGCTAAGCACACTTGTCCCCTTTCTCATGCAGGCTGCAGCAGGCTATGCTGTACATGGGGGAATGAAGAAATCCATGGTATGAGGCATGAAGAAACTTGTGGTATGGCCACAGATCTCCAGAGCAACCAAATTACAGCAGTTTACCAAGTTTCCACCCTATTAAGTTATACTGAGCAGTTGTAGTAATTCACGTCTGCTCTTAATTTTTACAGCACAAAGAGATTTCCACGAAGTTTTGATCACCTAAATTAAGCTCTCATGGTACCACACAAAAATTTACAGATTTTCTTCATCTTTGCCAAGGTGATGGCTTTGGTTTGTAATAAAGCAAGCTCCAGTCAAATTAGTTACCTTTTAATTCTACAGAGTGTGGTTAAGAGTGTGAAGTATCTCAGAGCTTTAAAGATTTCTCTTTGAAGTATCAAAAAGGGATAATTTTCTCATCAAAAAATTTTACATTTGCAAGAAAAGGAAGAGGGTTGTGGGATAATTTAATTTAAAAAATAACTTTAAAGAATGACAAGGAGCTTTGTACTTTATAATTAAGAACAGATAGGGACTAATGAATAATAATGTGGACAAAGCCAAAAACTTGAGAAAGGAATAGGGTCACTAGCAAGAAAATAGCATGTAGTCAAAACTGAGAAGAAAAATTTGCATATATCCTGACTATTCTTCAAAGGGAAAAGAAAAATACCAGTCATCTGTGACCTTTTGTGGAAGCTTTTAAGGCTGGAAGGGGATAGGAAGAATGTGTCTTAGGAGGAGGCTTCAGTAATTTCATACAGAATCACAGAATTAACTAGGTTGAAAAAGACCTCTGAAATCACTGAGTCCAACCTATGACCAAACACCACTGTGTAAACTGGACCAGGGCACTGAGTGCCACGTCCAGTTTTTCCTTGAACACCTCCAGGGACAGCGGCTCCACCACTTCTGTGGGCAGCCTGCTTCAAGGCCTAATCACCCTTTCTCTGCAGAAATTCCACCTGATGTCCAACCTGAACCTCCCCTGGTACAGCTTGAGGCCATTTCCTCTCATCCTGGCGCTGGTTGCCTGTGAGATCAGCAACCCCCATCTGGCTACAACCTCCTCTCAGATAAGGTCCCCCTGAGCCTCCTTTTCTCCAGCCTGAACAATCCGAGCTCCTTCAGCTGCTCCTCACAGAACTTACCCTCTAGACCCTTTACCATTTTCATTGCCCTTCTCTGGACACGTTCCAGCACCTCAATGTCCTCCCTTCATTAAAGGGCCCAGAACTGAACACAGTACATGAGGTGTGGCCTCATCAGCACCGAGTAAAGGGGGCAATCACTGCCCTGGTCCTGCTGGCCACACTCCTGCTAATACACACTGATACACTCCTGCTCTTCATACTAGATTGAGTGAAACTGGGACCAGGGTAAGTATGTCCAGCTGCTATGGACAAGTGATTGGCTGGTCCTGAAAAGGCTGGTGGAGCTGTCAGCCTTCACTGTAGGCATTGCCTTGCAAATAAGAGTTTGTAAATCACTTATTTCAGAAAACTGGGCTCCTACATCAGTATTTTCTTCAGAACCTCCACACGTACAAGCACATTCTCTAGATCTCATAAATCATTTCTTCCATATTGTGTATGACTTATCTACACCCAAGGAAACATCAACAACTTCCAGGGATGAAAATGTTAGCAAACAGTAATACTTCTGCACTTAGTACTGGTTTTCACCAAGCGTATGAAACAGAATACACTAGAAGGAAATAGTAGTTCACATAATTAATAGGGTTGTTAAACAGACATGGAGCTAACAGACTTTGGGAATTACCTGATAGTAATCTATTTATTGAAACACTCACATCCCAGTTGATTCTCTTGCAGAATTTGTTAGTAGCAAGAGGCCCTGTTCTGATTTATGCACATTTTCCATCGCAGGAGGACACCAAGCATTTCAGAACTTCCCACCTGGAAATGCACACAACATGCCATAAAAATAAAGATGGACTGCTCAGAACCCAGAGCAAAGAAGAAACACATCTTGAAATCATTTTTGGATTACAATTCCCTTCCTTTATTTTGATTCTAATGTGAATAACTGCTCTCAACAACTCCAGGGATCTAAACCAGTCACATCTGTGCAAGTATACTCAAATCCTGTGTTCATTTTTGGGCCCTTCACTACACAAAGGACATTGAGGACACTGAGTGTGTCCAGAGAAGGGCAGGGAAGCTGGTGAAGGGTCTAGAGCATAAGTCTTATGAGGAACAGTTGGGGGTTGTACAGTATGGAGAAAAGGAGGCTCAGGGGTGATCTAATTACTCTCTGCAACGTTCTAGAAAAGTGGGGATCTGTCTCTTCTCCCAAGTAACAAGCGATAGGACAAGAGGAAGCAGCCTCTAGTTGCACCAGGGAATGTTTAGCCTGGATATTAGGAAATATTTCATTGCTGAAAGGGCTGACAAGCACTGGCACAGGCTCCCTGGAGAAGTGGTTGTCACCATACCAGAAGGTATTTAAAAGATATAAAAATGTGGCACCTAAGGACATGGTTTAGTGGTGGACTTGGCAGTGCTGGGTTAATGGATGGAGTCAATTATCTTGGAGGCCTTTTCTAGCCTAAGTGGTCCTACAATTCCAAGTACACAATCTAAGTAGCAGCAAACAAACCAGAAAAATGTTATTGAGTATCTTCAGTAAGTCTGGTCTTCTCTTTTCCTAATATAAAAGTATTATCCTATTATTTTCAAGTTGCACATTGGAAGTATTAAATATTTTTTCTGAGACAACATCCCAGCCAGAATCTTCACCTGTCTTTTGGTAGAATTCTGGATTCTTTAATATTATTCTTTATTTTTAATCATCTGTGTGTCAGAAAGTCACCTACTAGCTTCACTTGCTTTTTAGTACCAGAACACGAGCAGAAGAAATCATATTTATCTTCCACAGATACAAACTTAGCCACTGGCATGGAGATATCTTACTCTTACTGTTGAATTCTGGTCAAATCTCCAATTAAGAAATGAAAACTTTTTGCAGTCAGAAGAAAAATACTGAGGATTTTGATATTACCTATGGAGTACATAAATATAATTTTGGGGCCTTTCCTTAACCTTCTCCAGCAAATTCTATCTCCTGTTTTCCCCGTATTTGTCACTGAAAGATCAAGTCAACTTCAAATAAATGAGTGAATGCATCAGACATGGAAAGATTGTTTTTAACTAAGTGTAAAACATCATTTCAATGTAGTACAACCAGGTGATCAGAACTGCTTGTTCAATATAATTTGAACCTCACATGTCCAATATAATTTTATGAAAAAATTATTTATATATTATTGCTACCCATGGAATGATACTGGCTTAATGAGACTCTATCAGGCTTTTAAAATTATAATTGTGCCAACACAAAAAAACTGCCTCAAAAATACTGGGATGGCATGATTTGCTTTTTAATTACTAAGCAAGTACATTGAGGGCAGCTGGAAAAGCAAGATTCAAAACCTTTGTTTAATATCTGTGATGTCATCCTACAAAAGGAAATTGAAATAATAGCATTGGAAGACATTTAGGCTTTTAAATACAGTTTTTCAGCTACAACTTAGGAAACAGCTTGAAAGTTGGTTATATTTTTTTATTTGCACGATCAGGATGACTAGCAGCAAGCATCAGCTTTTCTTATTACAAAGGGCACTGCTAACACAAAAGGATTAATTTTAATTTGGGTTTTTTTTTTCAATTTGGTAATTTTTAGGTCTCAAAATATTTAGGCCCTTCATTCTTCAAAAACAAGTATCTGTCAGTTTATGTCCCTTGGGCTAAAAAATTTAAATCCAACCTCTGCACACTCAAGGGAGAAGAACCAGTCAAATACCACAAAAAGACCAGATCCCCTTTTTAGTTGAGTGAAAGGTGGCTTTCTTTGCAGTGCTGAAAATCAAGAAGTGTGTTCTTTAAAGGCAAAATTGCTTCCCCACCATACAAAAATGCTGACAGAATGCATTTTAACCACTAGCTGTTAGAATTCTCTTTGTTAATTCAAATACAACACCTCTTGTCAGTGATGTATGCTCACAGAGTGTATCTTACGCCACAGTGCTTTCCTGTGCCCAAGAGAGGCTTCTTGCTCTCCACCTTTGGGGACAGGGTTGCTTGGAGTGGACTCCAGTTTAAGAAACCTGAGAGTAGCTTTGAGTGGCTAGAACTTACTGCTCTCTATATACACTGTCATTCTCCCCCTGTCCTTCTCTCCTTTGGGAGGAGGTAGGAGCAGGAATTCACAGGAACACCTGTCTGCTTTCCAGAAACTCCTCCTGGCTACTGATGGTCTCAAAAAGGGAATGGAAAGCCATGTTCACTTCCTTTATATCATCATCAGCAGTGACAAAAAGCCCGTTATTTTTAGATTAAGTACAATTAATATTTAAGGCTTAACATCTTTACATACTAGATAGGTAATGAGTGTTGATGATTTGTCTATCATAAATGGCTTATTTTGACATGGAGATGGTGAGACTTCCACACAGCTCATGCATTTTACACTTCTCTGGAGAGCTAACAACAAAAATCAAACCAAAAAAAAACCAAGCAAAAGACAAGGCTAAGGATCTCCTTTTTTTACTGTATTTTATGTCATTAACTCTAAAGAAATCCTCACATTGTTTATAATATTTTTAAAAAAGTGTCTCTTTTTATACATTCCAAAATGCATACAGAAAACTCCAGCTACCTGATACTTAAGCGAGTGTAATAGATTTTTACATTCTTTCATGTATATATTACTGCATTACGGACAATAATAATGACATTATCTTCAAATTATTTCCTTTCATCAGCTTCCTTTACCTCCTCTAAATCCTCAAATTTTAAAAATGAGGATTTGTCATAGCCCATGAGATGGTTATAATCCTGAGGATTCGGGAAAAGCGTAGGATTAACAAGCATTGACTTCGTTTTAGCATAAAATGTTGTAAACATCTTGGTGATGTCTGGAATCTTTACATCTTTCTGATGGAAAACAGTCACTTTTTCTGCCAAGATGGCATTGTAGGTAATGGCTGTATAGGTGTCCACTTCATCTTTGTAATAGAGCCGGATCACGTAACCTTTTGTAAGGATATGCAAAGTAACTGGAGTTACAAATGTAAAAATCCCGATCAACCCATAAAAGGCAGCTTGGACAAGCAGACTCTCCACTCCAATACCACTTTTGAGCATGATGTAGGGCATCATGAACAGGTTGAATATGCTGGTGGAGTAAGAGAAAAACTTCACGCCTACATAAAAGAAATCAAAGAAAATGAAGGTTAACACCTCTGAGCAGAATTTTCTCTAGAATTACATACATTTTCCACATAACAATGCCATTACTTGAACTGATGAAGTTACTGAAAACCCCTTTCCTTTTTTTTAAGCTCATGGAGAAACTGTTGAAAGCTCAACCCTGTCTCAGGGCCACTGTTCTGATTTGTTTGTATCTTCTTGCTGGGTTTATCAAAGCTGGCTCTGTTTCTGAGATGCAGTCACCTATGAGCTGTTATGCACACATATGAAATTTTTACTTCACAGGCAGAACAACTGATTTCTATTGAGACTTGACTGGATTTATGGACACATGTAATGGTGCTCATTGAAGACATGGCAGACAGGGAATTTCTCTCTTCATCAACATTGAACATGTTGACATTCAGTGTGTATTACAAAGAAGCCACCCTGGCCACCATGCATAAACCCTGGATTACTAAATATTAACAAGTACTCCCCACCCATTTTGCATGTAGCTTGAAAGACAGTAGCCAGTGCCATGGACCAACCACAGTCCTTAAGCCACCAGGAAAACAGGAGCCCAAGATGCTGTCACAAATAAATATGTTAGGACACAATTCAAAGATGTGTATCAGAAAACATCCAACGGCTTTACCTTTCACTAGGTCTTTGTAATATTAACTGGCCAAAGAAAGATCTGCCAAGTCTCATTACAGATGGAGTGTTTCATCATAATGAAACACCTGCCTGCCTGCCTGGGAAGCATTTCAGGAACACTTCCAAGCACACAGAATGTAAACAGCAGTTCTAGGTCATCTTTGTTGCATACTGGGTCAGGTAAGTCACCCCAAAGGCTGCAAGGGAAGCCAAAGAAGGCTGAGGGCTAACAGGGATGAACAAAGCTCCCTGTACACCCAAGCAGAGAAGCAGAAACCAAGCATCACCACTACCACCTTTGTTTGTTTGCTTTGATGTACATGTGATCCAGATTTTGGCAAACTTGGAAAGGAGAACACTCACTTTTAATGTTCCATTTTAAAGTTACTTAATATTGTTAAAACAAAAACAACAAAAAAAAGGCAATATAGAGCACTTCAAGTCACATACCCAACACTGTCTTTGCCAAATTTCCTTTATAAACTAATCTTCCATGTTCTGGGTGATCATGAGGGGAGGATGTGCTGAGGCTGCGAACAGCCACTCCTTGAAAAGATGTAACCTGAAAGACGAAACCAGCACAGGGCTAAGGAACATCAGTATTACACCTTATATCTACCTATCCATCCATATAGACATACACACCTATATATGTACGTGTATATACTCACACAAAGTTTCTCCTTGCCCTGAACCCAGCCCCAGCATTTCAAACTGTGGATTAAAGCTAGGTTACACTCCAAAGCATGCCAAATACTCCCAACTAATATGCTGCCTGACTGTTTTAATACCTTTCCATGTAAATATCCCAAATTAGTGTTAAATATTTCCAACCCCATTACTGATAATTGAGGCAGTAACTGATTTACACACAGCTTTGCAGGGAGACATTTATGGCACCCATGCTCATCATGTCTCCGTTTGATCACAGAATGATAGAATGGCCTGGCTTGAACTGGGCCTTAAAGATCATCCAGGTCCAACACCCTTGTTGTGGGTCGGGACACCTTCCACTATGCCATTTTGCTCCAAGCTGTATCCAGGCTGGCCTTAAACATCTTGAATGTTGGGGCATCCACAGCTCCTCAGGGCAACCTACTCCAGTGCCTCACCACCCTCAAAGATTTTTTCCCCCCCCCACTAATTTCGTAGATTAGCTAAATAGCTTCCTTCAGATTAGCTAAACCTACTCTCAGTTTTAATATATTCCCCATTGTCCCGGCACTCCGTGCCCCTGTAAAAAGTCCCTTTTCCCTACATGNCGGCAGGCGGCGGAGGAGGCGCGGAGCAGCAGCAGCGGCAGCATGGCGGGGCCGCGGCCGCACCGGGGACACGGCGGGCGGTGCCACACCGACAGCCGCCGCCGCGCCGCCGACACGCCGCGCTTTGGTTCCGCCCGCGGGAAGGCTCCGGCCGGCTCCGCGGCGCCCCCGTCAGCATCTCCCGTACGCCGCTCAGCCGCAGAATGCCAGTATCAGNGGCAACCTACTCCAGTGCCTCACCACCCTCAAAGATTTTTTCCCCCCCCCACTAATTTCGTAGATTAGCTAAATAGCTTCCTTCAGATTAGCTAAACCTACTCTCAGTTTTAATATATTCCCCATTGTCCCGGCACTCCGTGCCCCTGTAAAAAGTCCCTTTTCCCTACATGACTTTCTTGTAGGCTCCCTTCAGGTACTGGAAGGCCACAATTAGGTCATCCCGAAGCCTTCTCTTCTCCACGCTGAATAAACCCAATTCCCCTAGTTTTTCATCGCAGGAGAGGTGCTACATGCCTCCAGTTATTTTGGTGGCCTCCTTTGGACTCGCTCCAGCAGGTCGATGGGGGCCCCAGGGCTGGACAAAGCACTGCAGTGGGGTCTCAACTGAGCGTAACAGAGGAGGTACGTCCCGAGGAGCACCTCGCTTTCCTCCCCAAAATCCCCCACTGGCAAAACCGCGAATCCCAGGGCTGCTACCCTTTCCCNCTGGGCTGGAAAACACCTCTGAGGCCAAAGGGTCCAACCAACACCACCACGTCAACCAGAACTGCCACATCAAATCATCCCTTAAATACGCCCCAGAGATAGTGACTCCACTACAGCTCTGGGAANGGGAGCGGGAACGCTCCCCCCGCTCCCACACACAGTCCCCACAGCCCCCACACAGAACCTGTTGGGGCCTCGCGGCGGCAGCGGCCAGAGGGGCCCGGTGGCGGCAGGCGGGGTGCGCGGCGGCCCGCAGCCATGCGGGGGCGGAGGCGCGGCGGCAGGCGGCGGAGGGTGCAGCTTGAGGCCATTGCCTCGTGTCCTCTCACCAGCTGCCTGGGATAAGAGGCCGATCCCACCTATTAATCTCGTTTCAGATAGTTGTAAAGAGCCATAAAATTTTCACTGAGCCTTCTCTTCTCTAGACTGAATTACCCCAGCTCCCTCAGGTGCTCCTCATAAGACTCGTCCTCCAGAACCTATACCCAGCTTCATTACCGCTCTCTGGACAGCCTCTAGCACCTCGATGAGTATTAACTGAGAAGCCCAGAACTGAACACAGGACTCGAGGTGCGGCCTCATCAGTGCTGAGCACATCACTGCCCTGTTCCTGCTGGCCACACTACTCTGCATACAAGCCAGGATGTCACAGCTCACGTTCAGCCGCTGTCACGGTCAGACACCCCCGAACCCTGACATGGCGGACCTGCAGATGCCCCCGGGAACTACGCGCCCCAGCATGCACCGCTCCGGGCGCACAGCATGCCGGGAGCACGGTCGCCGCACGGGGTGCGCGCGGGGGGGCCGGAAGCGGCCCGTGACCCGGGCGGAAGCGCTCGGAGGCAGCTGGGCCGACACCGCGGCCCTGCGAGCGGGGCGGAGGGGAGCGGCGCCCACGGGTGAGGGGCGGCCGCGGGAGCGAGACCCCGCCGGGGCCGCGAGGGACACTTTGGGGGCGGGGCGCCTCGTCGGGCGGGGAGCGGGGAGCCCTCGCAACCGGCCCCGCGGAGGGCAGNGGCCGGGCAGAGCGGCCGGAGCGGTGCCGGGAGCCGTTGGGGTGCGCGGGGCGCGGTGCCAGGCTGGGGCTCTCCCACCGAGGTGGTGGCGAAAGACGCGTTCCTGCCCCAAAAGGCTCTCTTTGGAAGCTCGGCGCCGCCGGAAAGGGGGCTCTCTGGAGTACTGCTGGGTTTGAGCATTGCTCCCAAACTCCTGCCCTAAGTGACGTTCGCCCTTTTCCTACGCCAAGCCGTAGAGAGAGGGAAAAAGTAAAGGCCGAAAGAATTTAGGTTGCGCCCCCAGGGGTTGTTTTGCCAAGGTGAGAAGTGCTGGTTAAAGTGATTTGGCTGTAATGATCGGCGAATGTAAGCAAAGCAAAGCAAAGGGTGATACCCCTAGATGTAGCAACAGAAATGAGCTTTTGAGTGCCGCGTGTTCCTCAGATGGAGGTTCTACTTTAATAGACGGTAACCTGAGCATTGGTAAGGTATTGAGGGCTCCACATTTGTGTGTGAAAAGGTGATGGCAGTTTGCTTTGACACCCAATTTGGTCTTCCACCAGGTAGCTTTTATTAAATATTTCTAAATGTGTTTGGTACTGTGGATTGTAAGTTAAGCTTTGCGTTCTGAGGAGACCTAGGTAGTCATAGGCCATTTGTTTACTTGGCTTTGATGGCTTTTGGAAGCAAACCAGAAAAACATAGATAAACAGGCACGTGAGAGATCTTTATGGTAAGAACAACTTAGTGTACTTCTGCGTAATCCCCTACATGCTCCAAATTTTCTCCTTTTGCTATAATGAGGACCAAAATAATTGTTAGGGGAATGTTCAATTAACTGAAGAGTTACTTTGAAGGGGAATAAGTGTTTATTAGTTTTCCTGTAGTACATGGGCCACATCTTTGCACAGGTGTCATACACCTTATGCCTTGAGATCAGCCTTTTAATGAGCTTAAGCTATATCAATAAAATGTTTACGTTTAGTAAACATTTTTGCTAACGTTTCCACTGGGAGCTTTAAGATAATTTTTAGAAATTTTAGCACTTCAGCATTTAATATTTTTTTCCTTGTTACATCAGAGAAAGACATTTGAGATTTTTTTTTTTTCTGTACCACAGTGGGTGATGAACAGATGTAGATAGTTTCACATGGACTTAATGTGAAGAATTTTAATATTGGTAATAGTTTTAATATTGTTGTAGGGAGACAAATGAGTATCACATTCAAGAATATTCAGTTTCAGGTGTTTTACTGTGGTTTTACAATTCTCGTGTATGTTACAAGAAATCCTAATCAAAGTTATGTTATGAAAATATGGGGTTTGTCAGATTATTTTAAGGAATTCTGCCATATTTTGAAAAGTCTCTTAGCACCTAGAAAGGTTCAGTATTTATTTAGCTTCATTGTGGGGTAGTTTGCATAACAGCAGTTTTTGGTGAATGCCTATAACAAGAGGGCAGAAATCCATGCCCTGTAAAATTTTGCTGTATGCCATCAGCCTCTTGTCCCCCAATGGCAAGAGCTATACAGTGCAGCTTGGAAGTACTCTTTGGAGGAAAACAGTAACACTCCCCTGTCCATGTTTTTGAGGTTTTTTTCCTTGACACTTTCTGGGGAGTTATTGAAAAGGAAAGTTTCCTTAGATAGGAAGAGGAATCTTAACTAAGGTCTTTGGTACTCTGTGCATGCTATCCTACCTCATCTCCTGTTTATCTCAACCTAGCATTCATGTGTAGTATGCCTTCCTGTCACATTCCAGTGTGTCCCAGAAAATTTGAATTTTAGAGCCTGGGAGTATTGGAGTAGTCAATCAGCGGATTTGGAAATTGTGCTGTACCAGTTTATCCTCATGTTTTTTCTAAATATGCTTCAATCTCTTAATTATTATTACCTTAATTATTTTTTGATGTGTGCTGAGCAATGAGTACTAAACTTCAGAGTGGTGATTTTAAACAAATTATTATACAGGATAGGGTAGAATTTAGGATTGAACAGTAGGAGGCTGCAGTTGTAACACACAGCAGCCTTTGGTAATTGATGAACTCATATGGATATATAAATGATACCAAGAAGTGTCACATTTGGCTTTTAAACAAACATGGGAATTGGTGAAGGCCAATTTGCCACGTGTTTTCCAGAAATGGACAGTGTAGAACACAAATGTCAGCAGCTGAAGCATACAAAAGTCCTGTGTGTGTGTTGTGCAACTAATGAGTTGGAAGCCATTTGAATTTCTTTAAACCAGAAGCTGAGTTTTTAAAGGATTTTCCTGTGGGATCAAAGAATCTGAATGCTTGAGATGTTTGCATAGATTCAGTGTTCTTGTGCTTCTGAGAACAGAGCAGTGAGGTTGTGGAAGCTGTGCAGTGGTCCAGGGTGTTCAGCTACATTAGTGTATGTCCTTCAAGTCTGTTCCACTCATTGGCATGCAAAGCATACAAGAAATTATATTCTGGAAATTCTGGCAAACTTGGGAGATGAGCATGCAGCTTTGGGAGTGAGCTGGGATGGTTGTGAACATGCTTCTGTTTTGTTCTTGATTTGATGGTCAAGAGAAGCAGGAAGGAGATCAGACTAAACTCACTACACCATCCTATTTCTTAGAGGTGTGAAAAGTTGTTGAAGTAGGGAAACAAGAACACTTGCCTTGTGTGGCTTGATTGCCATGGTTTAGAGGTTTGTGATATTTCACAATATTGTACCTTGTGGGTGTAAACACCTTATGGCAATTTTCAGTTTTCTAATATCTAATGACAATTCTATGTTTTCTGTATCAGGAAGTCCTTTTTAGACTGGTTGGAAAGTTTCTGTGCCAAATATGCTGGGTTTAGTTGTATTGTACTCTCCTTCTGATTAAAAAGTGGTATATCCCTTTTATGTAAACTTTCTCTTAATAAATGCAGGTTTTGCTTCTTTTTTTTTGTTTTTGTCTTTTGATTTTTTTTTTTTAGGAGGCAAAGCAGGAGAACAGTAATACCTATAGTATGTACTTTTTTGAGATTTAAGTCAGGGAGCTGAGCTACCTTATGGTAATGCCACATAAGCTTCTTGAAGGGCAAATGGAATTGTGAATGTACTTCAGTGTAAGTCAGTGGTTCTTTGCAGGAGTCTGAAATAGTCAAGTCAAAAATATTTAAAAAGTAGACATTAACAAAACTTGGATTGTTCTTATCCTGACTGCCGCATTGGTGTAGTCTTGTTGAAGTCAAACAGGGCAACTATAAAATGTGGAGAAGTAATTAAAATATTGGTAGTTACCAGGCATGTTCAGAAATCTGTCTCTTTCTTCCTATTGTCTTGTCGTTTATGCTGCTTTCATTATACAGAAGGAAAATACAGTGATATGTTTTGCAATAAACATTACACTGGAAATACACTGAGAGAAAATAATTTCTTAGAAGACAACATATAAGGTTGCTTAACTCTCTTTGGCCTATTATTTAAAACCTAAGGCCATGCCATTGTCAATTTTAAAAAAGGTACAGAAAATTTCCCTCCATGTTCCTTTTGTCCTCCCTATATGCACAAGTGAGAATTTGTGGGAGTTATTTCTATATTCTCTTGAGTCATTTTCTGTGTACATTTTTTTCTGGCTTTGAAAATGTTCTGATCTTCATACAATGTCACAACAGACTGAACTCTTCTTGGTCCAGAGGAGGAACCATTACTGTTTTTTTAAATTTTTTTAGAGTTCCTGAGTTTTTACTTTTCTCATTTGTTGCATTGGCTCTCTGATTTTTCTGGGCTCTCTGCTTTTGTCTATTTTGTCAGGACTAATATGGCTAATAGTATTAATAATTTTTTTAATGACACATCATTGCATCAGAATGGAAAGTGAGTGAAACTCAGTGTGTCCCTTGCTAGCATGTCAAACACATCATATATTGGAACAAAATATGTCTTTTTCTCTAAAAGTAGGTTGGCTTTTCTGCATCTTTTTCTTTCGGCAGTGAAATGTTTGGGGTTTTCCATATCCAGAACCAAACCTGGATTATGGAATAGGACTGTAATTTTTTTTTCCTTCTTTTTTCAACTATGTTCATTAGTTGACCTTAAACTGAGGTATTATGTCGGCATAGTTTTCCTGCCAATGTTTATCCTTTTAATGAATT
This sequence comes from Rhadina sibilatrix, assembly GCA_013400275.1. NCBI lineage: Eukaryota > Metazoa > Chordata > Aves > Passeriformes > Phylloscopidae > Rhadina > Rhadina sibilatrix. Next base: position 78,610 of record VWYO01013220.1, on the reverse strand, counting down.
TTTATATTTATCTTCATTCCAGTTTTGCTAAACTGAATAAGGAAGATCATTTTTTCTTTAGAAACAGGCTTTTTGGTCATATTAGTAGGTCCTCTTTGTAGTTCTTGTAATTCAGACTTCTTTTTCTTGAAAAACGGAATTCAGAATTGTGTGTGGTATTCCAGACAAGCTGTTTCTCATGTGTACCCTTGCTCATATTCCCTATCTTTATTGAAAAGGAATCCTCAATGTGCATTAGCCCCTTTGTCCCTCATCCTTCTTTTTTTTTTCTTTTGCCCCTACAGAGCTGCATCAGTTTCTAGTTGACCACAGAATGACTATAGCCCCAAATAACAAGCCCTGACGACATGAAAGAGGATTGTTTTGGTCCCCTCATGCAGGAGTTTTGATTTCATATGACTTAATTTCATGTGGCTTTTAGTAGACTGTTTTTCAAGACTGGTCACTTGTCTGTGTTATGTTTTGTCCCTTTTGTTGCAGTCCTTTCCACTTCTATTTCATCCAAATCTCCCTATTCTTTTCTGGCAGCATTGTTTAAAAAAATTCAGCATACTTTTTTGGAGGAACTAGTAGCTCTTTTCTAGTCCAGTTGTTCTATGTTTGCAACACTGTACTGTATTCTTGTAGTCTTGTAGAAAGTTTCTTTCTCATTTTAAGATTGCCTCTCATCACATTTATTTAACCCCAGATGTTATACTGAGCCTAGATTGCCTCTTGTTTTAGTTTCCTTTTTCCCAAAGAAAATGACTGATTAATTTTTAAAATACTGAGTAAGTTCAGTGTGCCCTAAAACTACAAAGGCTTACTGTATTTTTATCCTGCTTTACTGTTTTTTGTACAGTTGAGTTCAGACCAATGAGCCTGATAATTTTTTTCTTCTTTGTTAATTACTGTATTTTTTTTCTCTCTAATCATATGATAGCACGTTTGATTTATTAAAATGCTCTTGTATATTTTTTGACATCTAACTTAACTTTGTGTGGACTTTTTCAGTTCTCCATTTTTAATCTTTCAATGTATTAGCTTCCTCAAGTTATGCTTTTACCTTGCAAGGTCTTAATATATCTGCATTCCCACTATCTAGCCTTTATTCCTGTGTTTAGTGGCATAATTTGTATTGTAAACCAAGGAACATTTTATCATCACCACCACTTCCAAAGAGTGGTATCACGTGCGTGTTGGTTTTTTTTTTTTCTTTTTTTCTTTTTTCTTTTTTTCTTTTTTATTTTCCCAAGTATTATTATTTGTAAGTCATAGGTGGTTTCACTACTCTTGGAATGTAGCAAATGGTTTTGTGGCTAGAAAAAGAGGTAATACAAGTGATTCTCTTCTGCAAAGTAGAAGTAATAATGTGAGGTATTTCTTCAGTTCCTGAGCAACAGATACTCTGCGATAAGATGACTGATTTCCATTTACAAAAATGGTTCAAAAACAAAACTTACGAAAAAGATCCCATCAGTTTTGGGCCCTAACTGTTCCAGAACCCAATGTAATTTCCTTAGATGAGTTCCTGGAATTACTGAAAGTGATGAAGGCATTTAACACTCCATTTTAGGGAATCTCTCTTGCTGCATACACAAATTAACTCTCAAAGAACATTCTTCAATGTGCCTTACATTCAGGAATTTTTCACCTGCAAGAGTACAGGTTAAGATGTTCCTTATACCAGTGGTAAGGAGAATATTTTTTAGAGATAGTGCTGTAAAGTTAGGATAATTTTCAAAGGAAGCAGCAATGTAAGTGGAGGATTATTTTTACTAATTTCTCTTATGTTATGTGTTCATAGTTTCATTAGGTGTACATAACAAAGTGCCTTCTTATGAAAGCTTGAGGAAACATTAGCACTATTTTATATTTGTAGCTCTGAAAAAAGATAGATGGAATAGACCAGCGTCTAAGTGCTGTGCAGAAGTGAAGTGATCAGCAATAGCAAAGAGGTGTCTGTAGTGTTCTTCCAAATTGTGCAGCTTCCTCAGCTTGCTTATGTTTTTTGCTAAACTTTTGCCAGAAACGCAGGAGGAAGCAAATGTGAGGTGTGGTCTCTGTTCTGATTTCTTTACTGCCCTCAACCCTGAATAGCAGCTGGGAGATCACCTAGAATCACTGGTGCTATTTACCTGAATCTCTGGGCACAGAGCAGTATCATTGATTTGTACTAGGTTAATGTTTGCAGGGTGGCTGTTGATATGAAAGGGATTTTAGGACAGCAGGTGGGTAGGTAGAATTTGTCTTCCAGAGTTTTCTTTTAGACAGCAGAGATGCAATTTGGGGTAAAGAAATAAAAGTTATATCTGAACATACCAGATTTGTTTTGCAAATAAGTACTTCCATTTCTCTAACTCTGTAATTTCCTTTCCATGGGCAAATACACATGCAGCAAGCTGGATATCAGCATATAAGCTATGGAAGCTCCTGGTTAACTATACCTACATTCTATGTCAGAAGTAGATTATCTAGGTGATACTGGTGGTGATACTGGAAACCGCCAATCTTCTGTGAAGGACAGGTTGAAGGCCAGGTATTTAGTGCATACTGATTAGACTGATCCCTGAGCCTTCTCTTCTCTGGCCTAAACAACCCCAGTTCTCTCAGCCTGTCCTTGTACGACAAGTGCTTCACTCCCTGGGTCATCTTTGTGACCCTTTGCAGGACTCACTTCAGTCTGTCATACTGACCGAGATGTGCCCAGCAGTGCCAAGTGGAGGGGCAGGATCACCTGCCTCAACCTTCTGGCAATGCTCTTAAATAAAGTCCAGGGTGCTGCTGGCCATCTTTGCTGCAAGGGCACGCTGCTGGCTCATGTTCAGCCTGTCCACCAGCACCCCCAGGTCTATTTGTGCAAAGCTGCTTTCCAGCAGGGTGGCCTCCAGACAGTACTGGAGATGCTAAGATCAAGGGTTTGCATTTCCCATGGATGCACTTCATGGGTTTCCTGTTTTCAAAACATACTGCTCATCAACACTGCATGTTGTCTATCATAATATTCTTTTTGGAAGAGTGTTTATGGTAACATAAAGACTAATAAGTAAAGGGGAGTTTAAAAATTGTACTGCTGACTCAAAATATTGCCACTTGTGTTTTTTCAGACGCTCCTATTGCAAAATCTGCAGTTGAAAAGAAACATTTTTTTTTATAAGAAGAGAATGGGTAAGTTCACAATCTTAGAGTGTTTCTTGTTTTCATATGATTTAGAGTGTTTTCTCTCTCATATCGGTAGAGGAGGTGGATTCTAATACTTTAAATGTTGATCTTGTCACCTTTTCTTGTAGCCTCAAATTTCCTACAAATATTTTGTTGGAGAATTTTCTCAAGTGACTGTTCATTTATTGGAAGATTTGTTCAGAGTGTATCTATTCTAACAAAAAACCCCACTTGCTTAATGTGCACAGTCCTGAAAAAGTACATGCTAAAATAGGAATGCCTTTAGGCTTTTATAGCACTAAACTTGTGTGTAGTGGCCAAGAAAATTTCACTGTGATTTTTAAAATAATTCTTTGTTTGTTTGTTGACTAAAGCCAGCCTGTTGAATTTTGGCTCAGAGATCATAATATAGATTGATTTCAGATAAATTATGTTGTGTGTGCTGTGACTACATTTCTGAAATTGTTGTTTCTGCCTCAACAAATGACTGGTTATTCCAGTCAAACAGTATTGGATGGATTTTGGTTTTGTCTATACTTTCTCTGACTGTATTATAGCATCTTTGGCACTGGCAGTACTTTATTCAAATTGTCAATAACTACATAATTTAATTTCAACTTCAAATTCACAAAGCGACGTGATTGGGGGAATGTTGTATTTGCTATACTGGCAACAGTAATCCAACTTTTAAAAGTAGCACCGTTGGGATACAATAAAAGAAGGCACAAAAGGGCGAGGGAGATAAAGCCTTCAGGAGAAACAAAGTAGAGAGCATGAGGTATTCAGTGAAACAGAAGGGAGAAGGGAAGCAGGAGAAGCACAAACTGTTGTGGGGTGAATTTTCAAATCTCCCTGGGTTTAGTGCTTTGGCATTTTCCATGCTTTCTGCCAAAGGCCAAAATACAGGTATGCACTGATGCTGTATGGTTCTGGGTCTGGTTGGGCAGTCAGGGAGGATGAAGCTTATTTCATGTAATTTCTTCAGTGCAGGAATATTGACTGCTTTTGTTCTTACCAGTGTTTCAGAAAGCATTTTTTCCTCACTGTCTGTATTTTGCAGTATCAGATACGTGTTTAGTTAACTTTTAGCAAGTATTAGTTTTTTGTGATAAAATGACTGTAGATTTAATGGAAGGAAGCAGTAGCATGTTCAACGGACTTGAGAATGTCTAAAGGAAAATTTCATTCCTATGTAGATTTTAAAAATCATGTCAGAATTTGATGATGGAGGGATGTTATTAAAAAACATCCACGTTTTGCAAAATTACGTTAAAACAGATTGCTGGTTACTTCAGAAAAGTCATCTTCAAATATGCAAAATGCTTCTGTCTCATTTCTGGTTGCCTTGGGTTCTTCAGTCTGCAAATGCAGTCATGGAAAAGACGGCAATTTGCATTTTTAGTAATGTGAATCAGTATATTGTGTTCTAAAACTGTTATCTTCTTTCCCATTACAGATGGAGAAGAGAAAACATACGGTGGGTGTGAGGGCCCAGATGCTATGTATGTGAAGTTAATATCCTCTGATGGCCATGAGTTCATTGTAAAAAGAGAGCATGCATTAACATCAGGAACAATAAAAGCTATGTTGAGTGGACCAGGTAGGTACAGAAGACTTAGTACCTTTACCTTCTTTGTTTTCACTTTTAGAGTCTGAATTTTTATCATGCAGTATGTGAAAGTTCAAAAAAATGATAAGTTTTCCACATCTTGCCTGGTTCCTGTTTCCATCAGAACAGTCCATCTCTTTTGGGGTATTGTGGTACCAGACTTAAAATTGGACTCTGTTTTTTGGGCAGTTAGGGAATCTTACACTGTCTTACATGGCTGCTAATTTCCCATGGTATGAGAACTTGAGGGTATTATATGAAACATGGAGCTGCCAAGTTCAAAACAAACAAGAGCTGGTAGTTCTTTATTGCCACATCCATGGTGGAACTTCTGGTTCTCCATATGGAGTTAATTTTCTTCATAGCAGGTCACAGGGTTCTGTGCTTCAGATTTGTGACTAGAACAGAGCCAATAACACACCTGTTTTAGCTGTTGCTGAAAGGTGTTTGCACTGTTCAGGCTTCTTCTGTTTCTTGCTCTTTCCCCCCTCAATAAGCAGACAAGAGACTGGGAGGGAACAGCCAGACACATGGCCTGAACTACTGGAGGAGATACTACATTCCATACATCTAGCACCAAAGTAAAAAAGGGAGAGGTGTAAAAAGGGGAGTGAGCCATCTTCTGCTTGAGAGCTGACTGGTCATCAGTCTGCCCATGGGAGGTGGTGATTACCATTGCATCACTTGTTTTGTTTCCTTTCTGTTCTCTCAACCTGCAAGTTTTCTTGCTTTTACTGTTCCCTTTCCTCTTCCCTTGTCCACCCACAGCAGGGGCAAATGAGCAAGCAGCTGTGTGGTGCTTTGCTGCTGACTGGGGTTAAGGCCACATGTTGACAACATCCTATGACAAGGAGTTCCTGAGCTTAATGATGAAAGTTAGCCTAAGATTGAGGCAGGGGTAGATAAACTTAGAGGAGGGAAGGACCTCATGTGTTACTGAATATAAGAGACTACATCTGATTTAAGAAGTGCCTGAACTATTTTTATTTTTTTTTTTAAGACCAAAAAGGTGGGAGAGAGAACAGGGAGAAGTTAACACAAGTGCTTTTTCATTCTATACCCTCATCTTGTGCCTTAACCTTTGGCCACTAGAGTGGTTGGGCAGTAGGCCACATGGAGTTTGGAGATGAATATGGTCATTCTTATGTTCTCTTTTAGATTCTGGTGAGAGGGATTACTGGAGAGATCTATTGGTTTAATATATTTTTTAATTATTTAGTAATATTTGGGCAAACTGAGCAATTAAAATTCTCAGTGTCATTTTAATAGTTGCATTTGAAAATATGTAGTAAGTGTTTTGTGTCCATGTCAACCTCTCAGACATCTAAGAAGAAAAGTAGTTACAAGAACTGTTCTGAATTCTTTCAGTGTGAAGGAATAAAAGGCAAAGTAGCCTGCTTAAAGGGCTAGAAACTGACTCTGTAAAGGACTCAGCAGTCAATATTTTGTATACATACTAACAAGATAAATTAGTCATAAGGAAAAGTACTGTTGCTGTCTGGTTCAGTAGATCATAATTTCACTGATTTGTAAATCTTTTGTTTCACTGCTGTGACTTGGCCAATATGCTAACACTTCTTCTTTTGCTTCCAACTGCTCCTGTACTAAAAGTCAAGCCAGATTAGCTTCAGTGCATGCAGATATTTCTACACAAATCTGTGTAGACATTAGTAAATTGCTCTGCTTTGTAGCTAGGAGATGACCACAGAAATAGTGGGAACTAAACATTGCTAGTCTCCCATAAACATAGAGTTAATGTTAGTATTTTTTTATTATCTTTCAGTTTAATGAGTTGTAAGTCCAAAGATGCGAGGGGAAGAGACAAAAATAATAAATCCTGTGGGACTAACCATAGGCTCCTGACTTTTGTATCATCCAAGTTTCATGGTTATAGGCACTACAGAAAGCGAATTTCAAATGTACTTGTGTTTTGAGATTTGAATTCTAAATAAATTCTTTCTTATCTGGTAGAGATAAACTTGTACTGCATGTAAGCTTCCCTCTAGTACAACTAGAGTTTCCCTGTCCCTGCTGTCTGTTTCCACAACTTATCAAGTTAATGCATCTTTGAGGTTTCAACCCTCTTGTCAAATCTGCCTGAAACTGAGGAATTCAAAGCTACTGGGTCATAGAAGGGACAACTGATACACACATATACGTGTGCATATGCAGATATGAAACATCTAGAAACACTTTTTTTTCCCTTAGATAAGACAGCTAGAAATTTGGATTGATGCCTCTTAGAGCTTAGCACACAGCTAAGTACCTATCAACTGTCTTGGAAGTAAACCTAAATTTCTGGTGTAGTTGTTCAGAAAAGTGTTGATAGACTGCAGCCTAAATAAACACGTCATAATGCTGTGTGTCTTAATATTCTTGAGGGCTCTGAATGGCACATCCTACTTTACAATGAAGAATCTAATACCCTGGAAGATGAGACTTAGGCAGGTCTGTTTAGAATGCATTGTATTAATATGGTAAGTTGTTTCATTTTGCAGTGAATGGAGATTTTGACTTCTGGTTTGGTGTTCTTTTGTGTTGTTTTTTTCTTTCTACAGGTCAGTTTGCAGAAAATGAAACAAATGAGGTGAATTTTAGAGAGATCCCATCCCATGTTCTATCCAAAGTATGCATGTATTTCACCTACAAGGTCCGCTATACTAACAGCTCTACGGAGATTCCTGAATTCCCAATTGCACCTGAAATTGCACTGGAACTTCTGATGGCTGCAAACTTCTTAGATTGTTAAATAAAATAAATTATAATAAAAAATGTAAAACTTTTTTCAGTATTTAATACATGTAGTTCAGTTAGTAACTTTTTTCAGATAGCATGTTGCGTGTGTGCTGTTGAGAACTGTAAAGTTCACTGCAGAGGCAATTGCCTTCAGTTCTTTTGCATATAGCAGTCATTCAGTTGGAGTTTGTTTTGCTGCTTACACAAATAAGGACCTTTTCACAAACTGAGACAAATAAACAAATATGCCAATTAGTAGATGGCTATGCCTTATCCTTTAGGTGTGATAGAACTTTCTTTTCATACAGTGACCATAGCAAATACTGGAATTTAGTCTAATACTATCTAAAAGATAATTATAGTTACATTTGATTAGCTCTTTAGGGTTTCTAGCTTTCTCTTATTTTTGAAGTTTCTAAACATCTGAACTTAATCTCCTTTGTAAGGTAGCTGTCCTGTAGCATAGTTACACTAGCTAGATTAGAGGTGCCCTCTTTGTATACTGTCAGTGATATTCCATTTAGGTTGAAAGTGGAGTATGTAGGAGAATGCTTAAGGCTTTTTAATTTAAGTCATAGTATAGACACGTGCAAAGGTGTACTTGATAGCATTTTGCTTCTATAACCTCAATTTACCCCATTAGTAATTTCAAATATTCCAGTCACTTGTCTGTACAGTAAGACACTGATCCAACTGACAGTGACTTTTAAGGGGGAAAATAACTTAAAATCTATGTATATTATCTTCTATATAACATATATGTTTTTTCTTAATATACTGTCACTTGACCTGATAAGGATTTTATATGGCTTCAGTTATGGTTTATTTCCATTGTTCTGATTGTTTATGTAAAGTCTGTATTTAATCTTTAGAGTAGTAATCGTTTAAAATTTGTAACATAGCAACTGAAAAGATAGAAGTTGTTCTACCTTTTACTTCTTCTCCAACCTCTCCTTTGTACCCATAGCAAAAGACCCTGAAATATGGTGGTCTTTTATATTTGAAGGAAAGGACATTAAGCAGATGTTTTAGGAGCTGTTTTATAAATTTCATAGGTATTTCCAGTGTTTTTACAAATGTTTTAGGGGAAAAGGATTGGCAAGCCACTGACTTAATACTAGAGTGGAACACATTGTCTCTTGGTAGATCCTGCTGGCAGTTGCCTGTAGTATCAGTTCTTTGTTCAAAACAAGTTTCCATAAAGAAACAGCTTGAGACAAGAAGTTGCTTTCTGTTCAGCTGCAGCCTGAAGAACCCTTCTGCTAAAATAATCCGCAAATGAGAATAAAACTAATGCAGCATGAGAAATGATGCAAGAACAATGTAATTAGCATTTCCTTCCATCCATCCAGTGGCTGAAGCCACTGCTTCAGCTTTGTCTTGATCAAGAAGTGATTGTGGTCTATCATGGAAAAATCCCACCAACTGATGGTGGAACATCTTTCTTGATGTTTTAACTCACAGCTAATTTAGAGGGCTGAAGCTCTCCTCTAAAGCTGTTTGTCAACATAAATACAACTTGGAAGAGATTTGCCTGGATGAAAACTAGTAACTTAGATAGACTATGCAGTCTGCCTATGGAGGAGGTCAGTTCTGACAAAGGAAATTTTATTCTGGGCTTAAACAATGCTGACGTTTGTCAGTGTGTTGGTAGATTAGCTGACATTTATTCACGTCACATACTTTGGCACAATTTAATGTGTTTAATGTGGGGATGTTTGTGACTAGATTGGCTTTGCACAGTAAAGCTGAAGTGCATTGTAGGGTAATTGTCTGAAATTCCATGTGTAAGCACTGTGTCCAGTGCTGTTAGTAACTCATTTTCAAGAGCACTAGAATGATAAACCAGAGATACCCTGTTAAGCTGCTTTTGTTAGAGCCGCTAGGAATACCCTAAAAGGTCAAGGAATACCAACATGGATATTTTAGTCACAACTACATATCAGTCTGAGGGAGTCTGAAGTTCACTGGCCATTCTTAATAGTCTTGAGGCTAATGACTTGAAGCTAAAAAATACTTAGTGTTAAACTAAGGCAAAAAGGATGTCATTTTTTAAAACAGTGGGGTTTTTTTCATTTTTTTTCTCTTCCCCTTTTTAAGCATTCTAGAACAATTTCCTTAATTTTGTTAAAATACATTGCATTTTATGATTCTGTACTTTAGCAGTAAGGTAAAATAGCTGGTTTAGCTCTGAATAATAATTTTGTTGGTTTTCTTTCAGCTTAATGTATTATACAGTAGCTTTGAACACTCAGGAATTGCAGTAGTGTCCTAGAGTGCACTATTTGCAAAACCACCGGCTGTTAAAATGAACCAGATTTCTAAGGGGGAGGCGGGCAGGGGGAATTAGTGCAATTTCCATGATAGTTAAATGGGTGTGCTATTATCAGACAATTGGAAACTTACCACGCTTAACCCCTGAGTTCTAAATAAATTTCAAAGTTGAAAATTTTTAAACCTGTGTTTCTGTTGATTTATGACATCTTAGAGGAAGCATTCATACGCAGAATCTTCATTTTCATGGCTATGCTATATGGTGAGCAAAGTGCTCATGTAATTAATATTTGGGTAATACGTTGTGAAGCTGCATGTATAAAATAAAAGGTGGTGGGGTTTTTTTATAGTTCTGAAGGGTTTCATGGAGTTGAAATGTTAAGATATCTTTGTGCTGCTCTGAATTACAAGTATCCACAGTTCTCAGCAACAAGAACTAAAAAGGCATGGTATTCCTGAACAAGCCTGAAGAAGATACTTTCAAGGATACTTCAAGAATATCCTGCTGGGGATATTTTGAAAACTTCAAGTGTCCCATAGTACTTCTTTTACTTAGAAAGGTAGCCTTGTATTTGAGGTCCGAAATTTAAGCTGAACTGCTGATTTAGTCATAAAAACTTCCATATTCTTTACTAACTAGTAAAGTAAACAATGAGTAGTCACAGTGTGTTATGGTTTGTCATCATTTGAGTGTGTATAAGCTACTGAAGAAGTCTCTGATGGTCTCCAATGTGAAGTAGTCTGTGCATCTAGAATGATCAGAACTCCCTTCCACAAGACATGAAATTCCTTTTTGGTTTTGAACTTGAAGAGAAGAGGATTCACCATCAGGATTCTCTGCGCCATTATATTCAACAGACGTTGAACACGGTATCTGAAAGGCATTTCTCAATTAATGGTAGGAAGTTTGGAAAATCGTTTGCTTCTGTGTTTTATCACTGTGTTTTATTTCACAGGCCTAAATTGCAGTAGTGGCTGTGGTTTTTTACCCTTTTCTTCTTTTCGCTTTGCCCATTGAAAGGATGCTCCCAAAACTTGCCTAAATCTGTTGGTTTATGATGAAGTGGACAAGGAACATAGTGAGGCAGGAACGTTAACTTCTCAGTCTATGTTTTGAATTCCTGGTTTAATTTTTTCAGGTCTCAAATACTGCAGTGTAATTTAAGGGAGCAACAGTTACTGCAGAGTAAACAAAAGCACAAGGAGAAGTAGCAGTTTTCCTACCTTAAAACTAAGGATCAAAGCTGTGATATAAACTTAATTTCAACACCTGAGTAAGACAAAAAGTGCAGGAGTAAAAGAAAAATAGCAAGAACTCATTAAAGATTGAGTGGTTTTGGAAATAAAATAGGATGCTTGTTTTTAAAGACAGACTACAGCTGTAGAAAAAAAAAAGGCTTTTGGGATTGTTTCCCATAGAAAAAGTTCAACTTTTGGAGGCTTTTGACAAATAATGAACTGAATTGGAGTTGGGTTTCTTTTTAAATGTAGCTATTAGATGGCAATTTTAGAGGAAGATACCAATGCTGTGAACTGCAGGTATGGCTCAATGTTCGGATGAGCTAGGAAAGAGGACAAAGTAGATTCTTTGTTTATTATTAGTCACCTGTGAAGCTTGAGTGTCATCACTGAGGCAGCACAGAGAACAGGGAGATTTTATCAAGTTTTAACAAGTGTTATGTGTCATGAAATAAAGCTTTGCATATGCTGCATCTGAAATGTAGGTTGTGCAATTTCTCTTCTATGGGAGAAAGGTCACTGAGATCAAAAAAAAAAAAAAACCACAACAAAACAACAACAACAAAAAAAATCTATCTGTCATTACCATGTTACTGTTTTATGTTTACAGAACACAGGATTTTCCTCCCACGCTAAATGGGAGGAGATCAGAATTGCAAGATCATGATTTTTCTTTCACAAATGGAATACTTCAATATTTTTTCCTTTTGAACTTCTGTAATCAGACAGTTTTCAAGATGTGACTCATATAATGTTCTGTTGTCTCACATGTTGAGGGTAGAATTGGAAAATTAAATTAAAATTGCCCCAGAAATAGGTACTGCCTTTTAGATCAGTGGAAGTAACAACATGAGAGCTTGTAGATAAATTAAAATCTACAGTTCAGTGCTAAAGTTGCTAGTTTTCAGGACAGTTCTGTGGGCTTAGTTTTTTGTGAATACATGCATGGATTAATGCTATTCCGTACTTATTTGTAGTTAATTTCTTTCTTCAGCCAGAAGTTACTCTGAAGTTAAAAAAACAGATACTGTTAATTCCATTTGTGTTAATTCCATTTATGTTAATTCCATTTAAAACTGCCTTTTCAGGTGAGAATTCATAGCTAAGGCTTTCCTTCCCATGAAAAAAAATACTACTGGTATCCTATTTACACTAATAGAAAACTTTTGTCTACCAAGTCACTGCTACACAAAACTATAAATAATACATAATCCATATCTTATGTTGCTGTGAATTCTTCTTACTCTGTCTAGCAAAACAATGGGATGCCTGTTATGCAGATTAAAAAGTTGTCAGTTTTGGTTGGTATCACCAAGCTTAAAAAATACCTAGAATTTTAATGCATTTGGCACAAAGGAATTATTTTCTCTTTCTATACAGGGAAAAGCTTCCACCATTACCAAAGGAAGCTGACACTCCATTTGAGTCAGAATTGTTTATAGTTTGCTACAAATGAAACATGAAAATGATATATCAATATTTAACATTTAAGCTGCTTTAATAGTTGTGATAGATATTTGACTTGTAATAAACAACTATGACTTAAAAGGAGACAATGTCTGAAAATACTCTGAAATAGTCAACTGCTCACCCATTCTGTTTTTATATCATGGCTCTGGTTCACATTAATCATATCCCATATGAAGTCTTGTCTTTCCTGAGGGACATTAAATAAACCAACAGGCTGGACCAGTGTCATCTTGGTGTCCAGGCCTTTGAAATGAAATTCTTCAAGCTCCCTAAGTATTGTGCAGGGTCCAGTGAGGGCAGTGTGCACAGTTGGAGGAATTGCTTCTCAGCCCTTCGGAACTAACTGTGGTGGTTTATCACACATCTGTAGAGGTTACCCAAGATATCTGTTCAGTAGTTTTATCTTGCTTCTAGGCTGGCAAAATCAAACAGCTACTTAATTTTAAAAATTCTTTATCACTATCTTCTTTGTTGGTTGTGAAGTCAGAGTCACTTCTGTGCATTCCTAACAACAACATGAACTAGGTATTCATGTAACTTGGAGTCACCTGAGAAGTCTCTAGTTCATACTTTTTAGAGATAAAATTACTAAATTATAATTAGGTTTGCATCATTATCACTGAGCAGCTCCTGAACACTTGGATTTGACAGACACAGTAATCAACCTGCTTACATGGGCTGTGGATGCTTTTGATGTGGAGGATCTTTTAATAATTATGTAATGTTACACTTTTAAATGCATCCATCTATTTAATTGAGTATAGGTCCTACACAGTCCTCATTAAATTTTTACAGCTTTTGTCTTTATAAATGTTTGTCTTTACAGCATTTAAAAGAGTTAGGGGACTCCTGTTGCCTAAAAACATGGCTTGACAACTACTACAAATTTGTAATTACAGCACATGGTACCAAGCAGTAGGACACGAGGCAATGGGCAGAAACTGATGCACAGAAAGTTCCATCTGAATATGAGGAAGAACTTCTTTACTGTGCAGGTGACTGTGCATTGGAACAGGTTGCCCAGAGAGGTGGGGAGTCTCCCTCACTAGAGATATTCAAGAACCTACTGGGTGTAACCCTGAGCAATGTGCTCTGGAATGCCCCTGCTTGAATGGGTTGGACCAAGTGACCCACTGTGGTCCCTTCCAACCTGACCCATTCTGTGATTCTGTGTATTACTAAAGCAGGCAATTCCACCCCTTTCCTTAGCCCTGTGTTCTTCTTGCCCTGCAGTAATTACAACTATATCTCCACTTAATATGACAAATTCTTTTCTGACCTGATGAAAACTACTTTGGTAGTTTAGTCTTCCTGTGAATAAGATGAAAACCACAGATCCCAGTGGCTTCAAAATTGTCAAATCCTAAACAAGAGAAGAAATGGAGACATATGTCATCTGAGAATAAGATTACCCTTCCCTGCAGGAACAGCCCTTATAGCAAATTAGGGTTAAGGTGAGACTTTTCTTTTTCTTAGCCTCTTTTCATCCCTTTGAAAGTCCTGGGATAGAAATGACATTTTGCCTGTTACTATTAAGAACCAAGATGAAAATGAAATACACTGTTGATGAAAAACCTATATAATCACTAAGGAATAAAACAACAAAAAAATCTCAACAGCTTAAAATTATCTTGCAAATTTAGGCTATTTTGATTATTATCTATGTGTGCAATTCATTACTTTTATATTCTTGATGTAATATTGTATCAGTTTGATTCTGCATCTTTAGTTGATGATTTCTGCAGGTGCGCCAAACTTGTTTATAAGAAGATCTTCATTCCACAGAGTTTTTAAACTTAGTGCCTTTCCTTAAATTGGCAGGTAGGAGCAGAAGAAGTAGTTGGCACAATTCCTCTGAGAGGCAGGGAGTCCTCCACATTTAGGAGATGCAGTGTCCTGGCTCTGCAGATTACAGGTGTGATGCTGCTTGAGTAATAAGGGGAGTTAACATGAATGTGCAGTTCACTCCTGTGTAAGGAGACAAGATGAAAAGCTAAAAAGTACAATGGACACAGGCAAAAGAAATCGAACTCTCACATCATTTTAGTACCAAGAATCATAAAGGAGCAGGTAGTGACAGTGTGTAGAAAAATGTGAAAAAAAAAAAAGTGAGAGCAGAGGAAAAAATGTTCAGTGACATTTGAAAACATTATGGACAACATGAGAATGGAATGTAAAATTATGAGACCCAAATCAAGAATTATGTTTGACCTTTGTGAAACTGTCTTGTTATATCAGAAAATTATCTAATAAATGCAGTTTGAACATTAGTTGCATTTTTCCTGTAAGTATAAGGTTATGCAAACTCTGAAGAAAAGTGGATTTTTAGGTCAACTTCAAGAATATTTACCACAAAAATTTTAGTAGGAGGTACAATTTTTATTATTTGCTCCATATGTTTTCGATATCTGAATCATAATCATTTATTTGATTGGATCAGTGTAAGATAGCCTCTGAAATAATGAAGATAACATATTACATTTCTCTTACCCCATAAGCTTTGAATATTTTGGGACCCAGGACTCTGATCCTTGAAGTCTCTGGCAAAACTTAGGTTGACTGGTGAAAGATGAGACAGCATTCGCTAAATACTAAAATATTCTTTTTTAAAAAATAAACAGTTATTGTGTTGTCCCTCTCTCTACCCACAACAGATTAGGAAGGGTTAACTGCACAAGTGTTCTCTTCTATGTTTTGCATAGGTAAAGTTCAACACTGAAATGAAAATCAAATTACAATAACCTACTCCTAGTGAAATTTACCCTCTCTGGGAATTAGGACCTTTTCTTAGTGGGATTACTGGATAATTTAAGAAGATACTGATATTCATATATTCTTTCTGGGTGTCTGATAATAGTGTTTGTTTTCTTACTGTGCTTATGGGACTGATTCCCTAATCCCTATAGTATTATACACTAAAAACATCTCCGCAAGCCAGGTTACCAAGAAATGAGGAAAGGGAAAAAACCTGATAAAACACATAATTCTCCAGAAGTCCCTATTCCCATGATGACAAGGAGCTAAAAAAATGATTCATGTATATATTAGGCATTGAATGACACTTTAAAAAACAAGGATGTGACAACACTGAGAAAAGACGCCTTTGGTTGTCCTGTAGGAATAAACTCAAAGTGGATTCAGGGATTCTGCCCATGAGTCTCAGCTGCAGCGTAATGCTTTAGTTACTTACATACCCAGTTAAGATTGAGTAGGCAGTAATTAACTCATGCACTATTTATATGCAGGGCAAACTGTCCCTTGCTTTTCATGCCTACTATCCTCAGGAATAGGATTTGCAGCATAGGTGAAGTTATCTTGGTAAACAATGCTTCAGTGAAAAACGTAGTAGATAAGTTGTTTTAATAGTGAAAACTTCTGTGTGATAGATAAAAAACCATATTGAGCATAAGGGTAGTTAAAAGCTATGATTTTTTTTTTTCCAAAGGTGGCTTTTCATCTAGAGATAATTTTCCTTTATTACAGAGTAGAAGTCATATTTGTACTGAATACAATTTGCTTAAGACCACAAAGCTGATCTTCCCGTGCAAAACCAGCTTGCAGTCTATGAAGTGTTCTGGCATTCATAAGCTTGCGCTGTTTTATATCTTCTGACCTTCACCAGGGTTTTCTGGAAGAGGCTGAAGAAATTGAGTATAATGGTTTGAAATCAGTTGTATCTCGCTGTGATTACATCAACACAGATAGTCAATATGTCCATGTTTATAACTGAACACATGTCCATTGCTTAAACTTGATGTTCTTGCTATCTTTGTGGCATATGGCATTACGAGATGTATTTTAGGATAAACATATGTTTGGATCATGCAAAACAACAACAACCAGTAAAACAGAAATGTTCCACTTAGTGCTGTAATAGCCTAAGTTCATTCTGAAGAACTGCGGGAAAGAGAAACCTTTACCAGCTCTATGTGTCTACTTAACGCAACAAATCTGCTGCAACCTAAATGGTCTTGCAAAAATCATATAGTAATAAATACTGACTTCCAGGGAAAACATAGTTGAGCAATGTCAGGTTGCATGGCATCAGGAGCCCATAGTTTGAGAATGAGAATTGAATTTAGAAGACAAATGTATAGGATGAAGCGTACATGACAATACTTTTCCCATCCTTACTTTTGGTGGGCTAACTTCCTTTCCTACTCAAAAATCAACATATATTGATTCTGTCTGCAGCAAATTCCTGCAAAGCTAAGGGGCTTGCTTACTTCTGCAGCTACCTCATAGGGTAAGGGTACTCCTGCTGTGTTCTGCTTAAAGGGTTCCTTTTAAGCAAACTTCAAAGCTTGTATACTTGCTTTAACATCGACGACACTGTTGATGCTGGATAAAAGTTGGAAACTGATGTCATGTTGTGCTGGGGTTTTATTTTCCTCCAGTTAACTGTTTTCAAAGTTAAGGATATTAAAAACATATCAGAAGGTAAAGCTTGTACATAAAGGTAGTACTTGCATCACACTAAATAATATGGTTGAACAAGATGGACAGCTTTTGGGTGCAGAACCATTCGCGAGGTCTTAAATTAAAGAAGATTTCAAAGGTAATACAAACTGCAAGCAATTGTTCAATAATTTAATTGTTTGCTTATCAGGCCATCTCTAAAGAAAGAATAGGGAGTACCACTGGAGAAGAGGTGACCCAAGGATTTTTTAACATCATCGGAAAGGAGTGAAGGGGCGGAGGAAGGGGCTTCTCAGGTTTTGGAACGTGCAGCATGAGCAATGGGGAGATGGGGATTATAATGACCTAAAAAAAATCAGTTTCTCTGTTAAATCCTTACTTTTACATAACCACTGGGATTATAAATTTTATAGGTTGTTTTTGGATAAACATTTTGTAGGTTTATCTTGAGGATCTGTTAAGTCTGAAATACTACAGCAGGAGTAACAGCTTTATGAAGTGTGTTTCCGCAAGCTGTTTATTATTGATTGCACACAGTCACTCTACTGAGTCCTGCCTGTTTATTTTCACCTACACAGATATGGCAAAATGATCTGGTGCAAAGGAGAGGGTTTTTTCCAGTCCAGGAAAGGAAAACGTAGAATCCAGAAATGCTCCGACTTAAAATACACCCACGTTCATTTGGACTCGTACACCACCAGACCAGCAGGGCAGGAAAATCGGATGATCTGTGGCAGAGCAGCACAGAGGGAAGTGCACAGGCAGAGAGCCCCTCCCTCGGCAGGAGGGCCCCGCAGCCCCTCAGCTGCGGCTGCCAGTGCCGAGCGCCCGCGGAGCAGCGCCTGCCGCCCACCCCGGGCCGACCTGTGCCGGGATCTAGTGACAGCACCTGGAGTGATGGGACACACTGAGAGAAGAGGGTTTTGGACTAGGTACCAGAAGAAATTCTTTACTGTGAGGGTGGTGAGGCACTGGAAGAGGCTGCCCAGGGAGGTTTGTGGATGCCCCATCCCCGTCTGGCAGTGTTCAAAGCCAAGGTTGGAAGGGCTCTGAGCAGCCTGGTCTGGTGGGAAGTCTCCCTGCTCATGGCGGGGGTGTCGGATCTAGATGATCTTCAAAGTTCCTTCCCACTCCTTAATATTCTATAGTTCCATGAATGTATGACTCTCTCGCCAGGGCACACCAGGCGGGAGGGGAGCCCGGAGAAACCCACAAAAGGGAGGGGCACAGTCCGCGTTACTTGAGTCACTTAAACACTCCGCACGTGCAGCTCTAAAAGCCTTCTCAAACAGAAGCTGGTGGGGGATCAGCCCCTTCCCGCCCCCGCGGGTGGCGGCGACAGACACGGCGCGCCAGCCGCTGGGCGAGCAGGGTACGGGCAGCGCCGGGGGAGCCTCCGTGGCAGCCGGAAGGGCTGCGGCGGCACTGGCAGCCCAGGAACCGCGCCCGCCCGCGCCGCTCGCCTTCCTCGAGCCCGCCCGCACCGTCCTCGCCCCGCGCAAGCGTGGCTGGCTCAACGGGCGGGCGCGGGCACGTGACCGGGGAGCGCTGGGGCGGGGCCGCCCCGCGGCGGCGCAGAGGGGAGGGGGAGGAGGCGGATCCATCATGGCGTCGATGCAGGTGAGGCGTCTGCGGCGGAGCGCCCGGGGCAGCGCTGGGGTCGGGCGGCGGGGGGGGGAGCCGGGATCAACCGTTCCGCCGGGCGCGTGCGTGCGTGCGTGGCGCGGCGCAAAGAGCGGCGCGGAGGGAGGAACCGCCCGGGCAGAGGTTGAGGGTGTCGAGCTCCCGGGTAGCGGGGCCGGGGAGGGCAGGTGGAGGCAGGGAAGGGCCGGTCCGGCGCCGGGATGGAGGTGAGACGCGCAGCGGTGTGAGGGGCGAAGCCGGGACTCGGACGGCGGCGGGCGGGGCGGGCGCGGGAGGAGGAACCGGGCCCGGGGCGCGGGGGAAGAGTCGCCTCAGGGAGGCGTCTGGCAGCGATGCCGCCGCTCCCTGGGCAGGCGAGGGAAGGGCGAAGGGGTCCCTGTTCCCCCGGGACTTGGGGGGGCCGTAACTTGGCTGGGCCCTGTGGGAATGTGTATCACACCGTGCGGGGTGGGCGGTCAGGGAGACCCTCCCCGTGGCATCGTGGGGACCGTGACCAACAGCTCCGAGCTCCTCGGGTTACGGCACTGTAATTCCCCGCACAGCGGGGCTGGCACAGGCATGTCCTGCTCCAAGCCGCGTGTTGCTGGTGGGGGTTTCTCTCTCCGTAAAATGAGGTTGCAGTGTGGTGTCAGCCCTGTGGACAGGTAACGTCTGGCTTTCTCGGCCGGGTGGGATTGCTGTAGGTACAGTAGCATGGAACATCCTGCTGCCTGACAGGTATTTCCAGCTGAATTATTCATTCATACCAACTCCGAAGGGGTTCCTAAATAGGGGCTGCGGAAATTGCTTTGGTGGAATGGATCACTTTCACTGTGTGTTGCTCTGAGTGGGTGGTGCTTTATTACGACTGAGGCAAGAGAAGATATTTCTAGGTTTTGTGGCAGTGGCCCTTGTCTCTCCTTATTTAACCAACAACTTCTCTACTTTTCCCTGGATATTTACAGTTTTCCATTTTGATTTTATATTTGGATCATCTCGATTTCCTCTCCTCTTATTTTGGTCCAGTACAGCTTACATCTTTTTTTTGTCACTTGTAATAGCACAGCCCAGAAAGAGTGTACAAAATGAATGAAATTTGTTTAATTTTCCTAGTAGCCTGGATTTAGCATAGCCAAAAAGAGTTAAAATGTCAAATCATTGAACTGTATGGGATAAAAATTATTCTCCTGAAATTAAGAAGCGTAGCTCCATCCTCTGTCTTTCAGAGTTACTGAAATGAAACGAGATCAAGAAATTGAACATACTGTACAGAATGCTCTTCTTTTAGCAGTAGGTAGGCAGGTAGTCTGATCTGCCTTGTTTTATTAGCTCTATCTGGCAAATGTGATTTTGCAATGCTCTGCTTCTAATGTGCAGACTTTTACAAGCTCAACTGCAAAATAGAGGGTATAGTTTATTAAGAAGTATCTTTTATAAAACCGTGTGAAAAGAAGGGAAATGGCAGCTCTGAACCGGGAAAGAGGCACTCTGTAAAGGGACTTGGTAAAGCTGCCCTGTGTCGCTGTCTCTGGCCTAGTTCTACAGCGTGCCTCACCCTCATTCCTGTTGCTCCCTCTGTAAAGGGGGAAAAATGGTTACATATTAAATGAGGTTGTTGAGGATACATGAATGACAAGTGTTGCCTAAACGTCAAATGTGTGGAGGGTAGTACTTGCTTCCTGAAATTACAGCCGTGTTAAGTCTGATGTTGTAATTGCTTTCATTTTAGAAATACCAGCTGTAAGATGACACTTTTTGTTTTCTTACATGGTGTTCTGTTGTCTTTTGATAAGCGATTCAAGGACATTTATGAAGGTTTCTTGTCTGTTTGTTGCTAATTGCATGATGTTCTAATTACTCTGTCCTATATTTAGTAAACTATTAATTTAACAATGCAGTTTAGCATATTGGAAAGGAGCTGTAAACAGGAAGCATAAATGAAAATCTGGTAAGTGAACAGTAGAACTAGTTAGTTTATTTTAGATGTGCTCCCAGGTGAACAAGATTTCGAGATGCTGAATTCTATCAATTAACATTTAAGTGTTCAGTGTGAAAAAATGTTTTACGAAGGAAACTGGTATCTATAATTTTAAATGGTTTTTTTTCTTGGTTCAGAATAATTTAAGTTATTATAATTAGTACTGTCTTCTAAGCTGCCTGACACAACAAAGAGATGTCCTTTTTCTGATTAAGTATAGTGTTTTTAAATACCTAGTGTTTATTTGAAATGTTTGTGTAACTCATTGCTATCTCTGACTATACCAGTGGTCTGACACTATACTATTATGAAAATACTATTTATGTTATTGATAAAAATGATACATTGGTACATAAAGTAAGTTCTAGTTACTTCTTAAACTGCTGTAATTTTATTCAACAGTGTATAATGCCCCAGGTTAATTACGTTTTATTTTTACAGATCCACTGAAAAGTCTCAGATTAAGTTAGGAGAGTTATCTGATTAGTCTGTTCTTAGTCAGTCTACAGGGAAGTTTTGAAACTTTTAACAAATTGCCTCTTTTTGCCAATGGCTCTGAGCATCGACCTGAATAGTTACTGCAGTTCAGTGGATGCACAGTGACTTGTAAAACCTGTGACTTAGAGCCTTTGTATGTATTATTATACTTATAGTGATTTTTGTCTGTGTGGACAGTCTTTAATGAGAGTTTTCTGTAGCCCTTTTTTTCTGAAATAATGGAAGCCAATGCTTATGGGATTTTGTGTTTTGTTTTCTAACCAGTGTTGTTACTAATTTGCCACTGCTGGATGGGTTTAAACCTGGTTTGCATAACTTTAGGAAGATCATATTTTTTTTCTTAAGAAAAACTAACACACTCCCAGACAAGCCTTTAAAGGAAGAGCACTTATTTTCAAGAATTTCCCAGAAGAAGCCCAAGCTTATGCAATGTTCTCCTGGATAAAACCACAGAAATATTCTGAAAAGGTGCAAGTAATGTAGGGCAAGGGAATAGAATGGATTTGCTTTAGAAAATTTTGATGTAGCATCTGTAGTAATCTGAAGCCTTTAAAGGCAAATACTAAACAAATAGTAAAGAGTTGTTCTCGTAACAGCTGGAAACACAGGATTTGAGTTATGAATGGAAGAGCTGGTAAAAAACAGAGTAAGGAAGTTCAGTTGAAAATGTACAGAAAATATGTCATTGCTGTACAAAGTGTTAATAATTAGGGCCTTCCCCTCAACGTGCAGGTATGAACAATTTGCATTCATGAACTTGAAAGATTGACTTTATTGATAATACTGCATCTTACCTTTTACTACTTTTTAGTTTTAATACTACAAACCCCGCATTTATTTGTGAAATTGTGGAAATATTTAGAGGAATGGTTTTCTGGTTTTTTATCATCAGAATAAATTCTCATATATTCTGTAAAGTTAGGCATGTAAGATTTGTACGTGTGGGTGTTCACATCTGATTGAATGCAGAGCTAATGTAATTAATGACACAAACAACTTTAGTACAGAGTGAAGGATGTTAGCTTTCACTGTGCTTCTGTGTTACTCCTTGAAAACTGCTGTCGTGGGCTACCATCAAATTACCTGCACACATCAAAATAAAGTGCTACTTGAAAAACCTTGATCCATCAATAGAATTTTTTTTAATGTGTGTATAAACAGCCGTTTAATAAAATAACTGTGTGAGATGACAATGCAGAATTCATGGCCAGTTTGAGATCCCAGCTTGTATCACAGAGTGCAAGCTAGTAGCAATACAAAAACTTCCTACAAGCTGCACCTCAATATTTTTAGTCAGTGGGATAGGGAATGGGGTAAATATTTACAGGTTACTGAAATCTCCAGAAGAAAACCCCATACGCTCTTGGTTACACTTCCTTCTGTTCTTTACCTGTGCTTCTAGTGTTAGTGGAAGTTCTGTGTTTCCAGCTGTTCTCAGAACAATTACTTATTGCTCAATCTTTGCTCAACACTGGCAATGTTTTTGTTTAATGATTTGGCAGTATTTTTTTCTTATTTAAAAGATTTGTCCAGGAAGAAGTATTAAGCTATTTTTATTGTATGTTCCAAAAAAAGCCAAAACCCCAGCTTTAAGTGAGGAAAGCTTTCAGTCAATTGGAAGTTGGATAGTTATGCACATTGGTTCTGTACTGTTAAATGTCACAGTACAGGATGCTATTTGTGTTGTGTCAAAAACAAAAAAAAAAAAAAAAAAGAAAATGAGTGGGTAACGTAGCTATATAACCAAATCTGGGATATAAACATAATAAAATTATTGGTAGTTAATAAAGTATTTAGTAGTTCCACTGGTGAAATGCTATTGAAGATAAAAATTTCATAATTATTTAAACTGAGAAATGTGAGTACCATAATTGAAACCAGAATGAGTAGAGAGTAAAAATAATTTCTTCTGTCCACTAAGAGATTGATAGTCCTTTACATAACCTTTGGTAATCAGTCTGTACTGGTGTGTGCTATATTAGCGTTGGCATATAACCACTCTAGAGTAAAGTTAGATAAATACAAAATTTTTAGTAATTTTACCAAGATGAGTTAATTTAATCTTGGGAGTTTATTAATAAAGTTTTGACTTGAGTATCAACTGAAGTTTAAAATCTATAGTCTTCATTCAGTAAAGATAAATAAAATAAATGTTACAGCTTTAGGCCCTGAGGAGTCTCAATTGCTTACTTTGTATCTGCCTGTGTAAATAGAATTTTGGGAAATATTTTGTTGTGCAGCAGCTGCAGAATTTTTGAGCTAGGACAGAAGAATTCTTGTGAGAAGGAAAGCAGTAGTAGAAAAGCTGCTAGAAACCAATGTCCCCTAAGCATTGTCAGCAGCTCTTCCTTACGCATAGACCAACTATACAGCTAAAATGTAGAAAATGGATGCTTTCAACCTGTCACATTGAACACTGGCATCTCACAAATATGTGTATGATTTCAAACAGGAAAATAAAATAGACAGGTATTTGTTGTAAAGACGAGTAATTTTAGTTGATTGCAATTATTTTTTGCTGAGTTTTATAGTTTTACATCTTATACTTGTGTTTAGGCCTAGCTGTTCAAGTTCTGAGAAGAGAAAAATAGAACACAATGCATTTGCAAGAGCCAGGGAATGTTGTCTTGTTAAGCTGCTCCCTTGGAAGGCTCTGTGAGTTTGTAATTAATAAGCTAAAGCAGCTTAGCTCAAACAATGTGTGAAACTTGGTGATCAAGTAGTTCCTCTAATTGTTTTCTCCAGTTCTACCAAGCTAAGAGTTTTAGACTAAAGGATCTTCACTCTATATTGTACAGGTATCGGCCATGCTGGCAACTACGCCCAGAGACTGAGATTAAATTACCCCTATTCATGTGAAAGAGAAGGCACAGTTCCCATTGAATTTACCCTTAGTTACGGCTGTGTGCAATGAACAAAAATGCCTTCAGATAATGTAATGCCTCATTAGATCATGTCTTTCACACAGCCTTGGTTTACAACTGACAGATGACAGGCTAAAATTTCCATTAGGGCAGAGGGGAAGAGCATGATGAAGGCCTTTTGCTTAGTACTTAGAAATTCTGTACATCTTGCATGGCTTTGAAGTAGTGAAGGACTGTAGCAGAACTGTCGGCTGGATATATAGTTTTTGTCTTTTGAAGGGAGAAAGAGATAGTATTTTCTATTTGCTGAAACCTATTACAGCTTCATTTATTGAAAGCAAATGAAAATAAATAGGTTAAATGTTTTAAATAAAACGAGCTAGTAAGCAACCTTTTGTGATCAGTGATGGTCACGTAATATGTCTTCTGCCTGCTTTTGATAATTGAAGGCTTTCAAAAGGTATTCTGGAATCTGTTCGAGCCTTTGCAGTCATTTGGTGGTTTATTTTTTTTTTTTTTTTTTTACTTTGCTTTGTTCAAAAATATATTCTGGAATCTGTGCAAGCCTTTGCAGTTTGGTTTTTTGTTTGCTTGTTTTTCCTCAGGTGGCCTTAATTACTGGCATGAAAAACAGGTGTCAATCAGGGATAGCAGGGAAAGAAGGAAGAGAACCTCATGATTTGCCTTTCTGAAAGCAATATTAATGTGTTAGTAAAGGAGGGAAAGAAGTTAGTGGTGGTAACTCAGGAATTGTGAGACACCACATTTTTGCTAATTAATGATCTCATTGAGGGTACTAGCTATTCATCCTTTCCTACACAGTACTAAAAAATAATTGTTTCTCCTTGGGTGATTACAAATACAAAGTTGTTGTCATCTTTTTTTATTCAACTTTAATTAGAAGTACTGTTTAATCAGCCTCAAGAAGAAAATCTGTATAAATGTGAATAAATTATGATAATAATTTACTAGAGCATAGCAAATATTGTCCCTGAAAGTCTGCTGGAATAAAATGTTTCATAGAATTTTGTGCTGCTTTTTCACATTGATTTATTTCTTTCTTCTTCATTAGGAATTGGTGGCCAATAATAAAAAAACCTAAATCCATTCAGTTTCCTTGCCCCTTCTTAAGTTAGAAACTCCCCCTGTCACATTTAGGGATATGGATTGAATAAGTATTTCAATCTTGTTACTATTTTCTACTTCAAACATTTTACCTCTTTTTCTCTCTGAAATGCATTTTGTCAGAATAGAACACTTTGTCTTGTTGACCAACTTTTGGAATGTTTTCATAAGGATGAGAAATTCCCTGGTAAACATATGGTTGACCTCATTGTCCCAGCCTTCACTATTGTCTTAAATTAATTTCTTTAACTGAAACAGTTCAAGTAGTGTCAGGTTATTTTCCTTAAAAGATAAAATTACCTGTGGTTAACTTTTTATTACTGTGTGAGGCTTATGCTGGGCTTTGGTACATATAAAGACTCCATTTACAAAGCAGATGACTCGCTGTCAGTTTAATCTTACTCTCTAATAGTGGATTCCACTTAATTTGCTTTCAAATGACAGGTTCATGGTAAAAAATTTGATTATCTGGCAAAAAGCTTTTCAGCTGTGAGGTACAGAATGTTTCCTTTGTATGTGTGTAGTTATCGTGATTTATCTTTAATTATACTGTAGTTACCATTTCAGGTTGATCTTGTCTCTTAGTGAGTTTAAGTCAAACGTATTATTCCCTTTTAAAGAGGACTCTTGCTTTGACCTTTCAGTCAAATATTTTACAATATCTTGGAGCATGTGAAAATAGTATTCTGTTACTGAACTGAGAAATCAACAGTCCTTCCTCCCACCACCCTCAATCCATAACTAAATTTTTGAAATTTTTAAATGCTCAGAAGAACAAAAGATGAATGATGGAAACTTATTGTAAGTAGTCAGATAAAAAGATTCATGCACTGCCATTTGATTCCTTTAAAACATGAGAAATGTGCAAAATGCCTGACATTCAGATCTTGAGATCCGGATTGATCTGAGGAAATAACATTAGAACTGGGTTGCCAGATGTTAACATGTTTTATTAGAAATGAGGAGGAGACTAATCTGCTTCTGCATTCTCAGTATAGATTGAAAACCTGCTATTCAGCCAAAAATAGATAAAACTGGAAAACAATTCTTTGAGCTAAAATCCCAGTATTACTTTTAAATGGACAGAGTATTTTGTGGAGCTGTTTTGTTCTGCATCTTGCTGAAGCTTTAATTGACCACACCCAGACAATTACCTATCTTTCCTCCTCTGGGCCTTGATTAAAGCTTACTAGAAGAACTTTGATAGGAAAAATTCATGCAGGATTGTGATAATCAAGTATCTGGATGGTTTGTGTGTTTGAGTCTGGAGCAAATGATTTCACCTGAATTATGAGATATTATTGGGAAGGACTTTCCTGAATGACCTGGTTGACTAGGAAATAAAGGAGTTTTTACTTGTAGGAACTGTCATTCTCTAGATCACTTAAATAGTGAGATGGAGTGTAGCAGGTAACTTTTTCTTAAATGTCACCATTGTTTTATGTTATTTCTCTTCTGTTTGAGAGCTTTGTTGTATTTTAAGTTAGGTTTCTAATTAGAGAGTAATGCACAATGAGTTTCTGGAATTCTTAAACTGTTTACAATATATTAGGTTGTTTTAGTTTGAAAAGCTTGACTATCTCTACCTATTCATCTTCTGAGGCACTTTTCAGTAAGAAATATGTGAATGGAAGAAACTGAAATACTGAAAATACAGTTATGGTGATCTTAAGCTCTGGGGCTAGTAGCTTGTAGTAACAGTCGAGCAACAGCTTTACTTATGAATCAACATGAACTCTGTCATTACAGCCTGTTTTCAGCTCCTGTTCTGGGACAAGGATGCTGTTTGTCACTGTACAGTGACTGTCTCTTGCATGTAGAAACTTCTCCAAAACAGAAAGGGTGGTTTTTGTGAAATATTTTATAACTGAATGAGGGAGGAGGTGACAGGCTGTAGCTCATAAGCAAAATGTAAATTCTTTGCCAGGACTTTATCATATTACTGGCAGTGTTTTGGTGCTAACAGAGTTTGGGCCTATTTAAAATTTTGGGTGTGGAAGAGAGTTTTGGTAGTTATGGAAGAAATATTATTAGCTCTTCCTAGGGTGCAGCAGCTTTACCAATATAAAATAGAAGAGTGGAGTCTCTGTGGGATTAATGTTTAACTTCTAACAATTTATGAGTTCATTTTCTTTGTCTTTGATCTTTGAGCCTGATTAAGATTTGAGTTTACAGTGTCCAGGAAGGCTTCGCCTTGGAAGACTATTCCTTTCTCACATTCACAGCTTCTTGCAACAAAGAGAAGGGAATTTGAGTGCATAGAAATAGAAGGTTTGTAACACAGTTCAGGTGCAGATGTTTTGGTCCTGCATGTTTCCTAGTCTGGGAAGTTTGCTGTTCCATCTTTGTTTCTTCATATCATCGTGATACTGCCTTATTGGACATGGCTAGTTGAGTCTCTACCCGTCCAGGTGAAAAGGCCACCACATTTCAGTTAAATTGCCCATCACATCTTGTTTTAATGGTGAAATAAGGTGTGGCAATGAAACATTGCCTCCAGTTGAAGTGAAAAGAATCTGTTTGTCCATTTGCCGCTTTTTGCTCTGCTCGTAGGTTTCTGCTCTACTGATAGTTTTGCTTTTCCCCTAGCTATTTTCTACCAAGTTCTTACCACTTCCCTTAATATATCGTGTCTTTTGCTGAATCGGCTTTGGGTTTAATCAACTCAGCTTTTCTCCTTCTTGCTTTATTTCTCTATGAAAAGGAAAATCATTGAAATAGGTTGTTTGTAGGAAAGGTATTTGACTAAATGCTCATCGTTTACTTTACTCATTTAAGATATTGCTGATTTAAGACACTGCACATTTTGTGCTGCATTTCTTGAAACACCAAAAAGTGAAGTGTTCAAGGGTTTCCATTTTATTTTCTTTGTATCATTTATGTTTTCAAAGTTTGTAATTTTAACTCATAGGAGATAATAAGCCAAGAGTATGGACATACATTTGAACTTGATTGGATTAATGTGTTATTTTACTGCTAATCAAAAGCCAGTATACCACTGTATGTATGCTTTGCCCACTTCAGTTATGAAGAATAAAACGTTACCTGAAGCAACACTCACTGGTTGGCCTAGGTGCTCTCAGCTGTGTGTACACAAGTTGTACTTGGTAGTGGCCCCTCTAACTTCACTGTACATGTTTTTGTTTGACCATAGTTCTGTTAAACTGTAACTCTCTGTGCTCCACTTTTCCAAGGGAGGGGCAAAATTGTTGTAAGAGTTCTGACAATGGGCTTAGAACTGAAAATAGACTCCTGATATTGTGATACTCGTTTTTAAAGGCGTTGAGAAAGGTAATTTTCACATGCCTACAAGAGCTAGAGAAGTTTTCATGGTGGGTAAAGAACATACCTTTGCATTACTTTATTGTGAGGGATTGTGATTAAAGTCTGTCTGTGCATTGTGTCCCCCTTGTTTGTGGTAGAATCAGAAAAAAGATTCCTGGTTTTGGGCAATGTGATGGTGATGATGCCATGTTACTTTAGGAATTTAAGTACTACCTTTGAGGTAGCTAAGAGGGACACAGAGATCTGTGAAATAATTTTGTATCTGTTAATAAGCGTTTATGTGCTATAATATCCAGCTCAGTTGTACACCTTGACCAAAATACCTGTTTCTAGGGCTGTTTCTGAAATACTCGTATTGAAAACCTCTAAATTTCTTCCTGTCCTATATTGCTGCCCTTTCTCCCTTTTCATGTGTTGCATCTTTTTTACATGCAGGCCCTGCCTGCTTTTTTATGTGATTGACCAAGAATCAACTCAAGTGGGAATTCAACTGTGGCATTTGAGATGTTACCTCCCCAGTTTCAGAGGTGACCAAGTAAGATGTGTGGCAGTTTGGAGAAAGAGGAGTGTGTATTTTTGCTAGAAGCTGTTGGCTTCAGACATACATTTAGCTCAAGCCATGAGAGACACTGATTGCTGTCTTTCAGCATAGAAGTGATAGAGGTGGTTGTGATCTGTCTAGGGAGCTGTCAAGAATTTTACTCCACTGGCACCAGTTAATTTTGTGGGTTTTTTTCCATATGATGTAAGAAGTCTTATAGGTTTGATACCTTAGAAAAACTGTGGAGGATAATTGAAGGAGTTGCACAAATCCTGTTTGACAGAATTAGCAACAGGATACAAAGCATTGCTATGTCAGTCA
The DNA here is from genome assembly GCA_013400275.1 of Rhadina sibilatrix. Taxonomy (NCBI): domain Eukaryota; kingdom Metazoa; phylum Chordata; class Aves; order Passeriformes; family Phylloscopidae; genus Rhadina; species Rhadina sibilatrix. The sequence continues at coordinate 49,487 of VWYO01013220.1, read as the reverse complement.
TGTCTCAAGTACTTGAATAAACTTCTTTTGGAAGTGATGCTTGGATCAGTATTAAGCTGTGTCCTTTGGATTTCATTCCTGATTCACCCTTTCCTGTAGAGATAGGTTAATAAATAATCCTGGTTTCAAAGACTTCCACTTCAAAATACTTCAAGATTTTTGAAAATACTTCTATAAACTATTGGTTACATCACTCCTCTGCCTTTTGCAGGTGATTATTCCTTTAGTTGAAGGACTGTGCTGTTAATGAGTCTTGGGTTTTTGATATTCTTACTCAGCTGTTTTGTTTTGCTCTAGATTGTGAATGTTTTTATCAATTTGATATATTTTAGTTCTGGTACGCTTTAAAGTTGTATGACAAGAATGTTTAAGCATAAGATTCTCTCTCAAAAATGAGGAAAATATCAAAGTTAGATTGCCTGTGCATTCTTTATGTATTCCTGTAGAAGTCTGCAGCCTGCTTTCTTCTAGTCCCTTTCAATAGAAAGTGGGCAAGCAGGAAAGGTGCTTCTATATGCAATCTTATGATGGATTAACAGAAACATTGAAGAGAGTGTCTTATGATGTGAAAAGGACAGTAAAGCAAGAACAACTCCCAAGAGTATATCAATGTATGGAAAACATCTGTTGTGGGGTTATTTTAGGCATGAATAGCTGCATTAGCTTGTGTGTTGACTTGAAGGAGTTGGTTGAAAGGCTGAAAGCAACTTGAGTACATGATTAAAAAATGGTATTCCTGATTAATGGTAAGGAAAAAGTCAAAAGCAGTTGTGGTGTTGACTTTAGTCATGCACGTCTTATAATAGCTGGAGTGTCGAAGGGCTACAGGATTTTAGAAAAAAAAATACTAATATATGGTATCAAGCTGTCTCAATATGGAAGAAAATAGGAATAATAGTAAAAGTCAGTATGGCAACATGAGGACCTATTCAGTGACATGAAGATTGAGGAGGCTTTGTGCAGAACAGAAAAATTAAATTAAGTAATTTCTGTTAAAAGGACAAGCATATAAGAGTGAAATCTGCTCACGATTCATTGTTTTAAATTGGTGTATTTGAAAAGCATTAAAAGATGTTCTTACAAATAGTTAGAAAGATGAGGAAAGGGATGAGCCTGTAAATGGGAAAGGAAAGCAAAGCAAAGCAGAGGTGACAAATACTTGAATTGATGACAAAGCCCACCAAACAAAAAGGGCAGATTCCATATCTTTTAGACACTTATGTCAGTCACTAAAATTTAGCTGTGTGGGTTGGTTTGCTTTTTAAAGTGTTTAAGCAACTGGATCTGAGATTTTTGACAATTCTTTTGGGTGAGTTTCCAGATGATGAGTATTATTTTTGTTTTTCTGCTATCAGGTGAAAGTTTGACTTCTGGAAATCACTGGACCAAATAGTCTCTGATGGCTATAGCAAATAATTGACGATTAGCAAAGACAATTAGCCAAATGGATTTAAGAAAAAAATCACATTGAATTAGCATGATTTTTCTCCTTGTATTGGACTGTAGCTCTTGTGAAAGAGGAGGAGTAGCTGTATTTTGACTGTGCAAAATTTTTCCACGTGTGTTGGTGTGACATTTGAATAAGCACACAAGGAAAATGTGGTATCAATCATGTGGAGTCTTGTTTTTTCTGAAACCATAAAGACCACTTCACATGTTACCAAAGTTGTAGTTGGTTTTTTAGACTGGATGTCTGATTGAGAGAGGATGTTTGGTTCTGTCAAACAGAGTGAACCTGCCAAAGGGTCTTTTGAGAGCAGCCTGCATTGGCTTGCAAGTGTTTACGTGAGTAGAGATTGGGAAAAGGTGAGATGTGAGTTGAAATAAATAAAAGAATGCTTTTGTGTCTATGAAGCCTAGAAGTAATTTGACCATTATTCATTCAACCCACCTAGATCTCTTACTTTAAAGAAAATTCTTCCAGTTACATAAGTGAGAGATAAAGTAATTTGAAAAAATGTTAAATGCTTTTAACACAACTTCTTTGTGTTAGGAAGACGGAGAGGTATCTTTAAGTCCTAAGTTTATAAGATTCTACAGATGAGAGTTAAAATTGTCTGAAAAGTGTTAATCTATTATATTTTGTCCTCCTATGTATATTGCTGCTAGTTTTCTGGAATGTTTGTGAAAACAAAAACAATAATTCTGCACTCATGGCTGTGAAATATAAGTAAGGCTTTCCCACTGCTGAAACTTTGCTTTTCAAATGCTTAATTTGAGGAACTTGCCTTTTGTCTCAGTGTGCCTTTTGTAGCTATTGTGTATGGGCTTGATATACCAGAGTCATGTTTTTTTAAAGTGTGTTTGAGTCTTGAAGCTAAGAGTGTGTGTTTAGACTGTGTTGCTGTAAGAAGATTAATGTCCTTTGTAACCTTTTTGGTCAGCAAATACTACTCAACACTGAAGAGAAATTAATTTCAAGTTTTTGAATTTAAACTTTAGATATTTTCTGAATTACTGTGGTAACAAGGAACTCGGTTTCCTAATTAAACTCTAGGAATCTAGTCTTTAAGGGCTTCATTTAAGAGCTTTTTAAAAAAAACTAGATCAGTCCAAAACTAGATAATCCAGTTTCTGTATTAATGAGACACAACAAGAGACAAATCATTGTAAGAAAGAGAGGAAGGAAAAAAATAGTCCTTCATAGTATCTGTGGAAAATATCTTCAAATTTTCCTAATATCTCTAGCTGCACCTCTGGCTGGCTGTGCAAGCGTGGAGCCAACAGCTCAAGGAAAGTGATTCTTCTTCCCTCTCTGGTACTTGAGACCACATCTGGAGTGCTGTGTTCAGGGAGCTGCAGTACAGGACAGACACTGGGGTCTGGGGATGAGTCCAGCAGACGACAGGCAGGATGGCTGGGGCTGACCTGCGTGACCTCCAGGGAGACTGGGTTTCTTCAGCTGTAAGAATAGAAGGCAAATGAGAGATCTTGCTGATGCCAACGACAACATAATAGGAGGATTTCAAGGGGAAACAGAGCCACAATGGGAATACAAAGGGCAATAGATACAAATTGGAACATGAGGTATTTTGGTAAGATAAAAAAGAAACATTTTATACTGTGGGTAGTGAAACACTGGAATGCATTGACCAAAGAAGTTGATTTAAAGATTATTTTCTAAATATTACCTAGTGTCTCTCTTAAAACATTTTTTTTTCACTGTTTGAATGAATTCTGGTTAGTAGGCCCTTTGTGCTCTCTGCAGTTTCGTTCCAGTTGCTATGGAGTACTCTTATGTTCTGGAAAAGGTCTATAGGCAGCTCTTTGTTATTCTGTACAGAAATAATTAAGTTGATGTTTGATTAAAAAAAAAAAACAAACGAATTTTGAAAATGTATGGTGAAAACCTCTTGAAAATACCCAGATAGATTTATCAGATTAGGAATGATTATTTTGTATGATGTGGGTAATGGAATAGTAGAGAGTTTTGAAATACAGAGTATATTTTATTATTCCAACTGGGGAAGAATCTCCCCCAACAAATAATGGGCTTAAATCGCATCTTAAATGTATGTCTGTTGGTCCAATAGAAGTAATTATCTTTGTGTAAAAACTTTGTAATATCATCTTTGTATATAAACTGCCTTATTTCTATCTCTAGTGGCAAGATTAATACTTAGGAAGTCTTTGAAAGCATTTTTTCCCACTTGAACTGTTTAACACTATCAGAATTCTTGTTAACTGGAGAAAGCCAGGAGTTAATTACAAGATACTTCTTTTGATCTTCAATATCAAGGCAAATTATCCAGACAGTCAGTATAGCTGGAGATAAGAAAAATGAAGAAGTTCTCTGCCATTTCTAATAGCAGTTGTTGCTCTTCTGTCCTGAATAATTGAGAGCCTCTTTATATGGGAGGGAGCAGCACTGAGATTCATAAAATCAATGAAGATGCAGTATAATGGAGATAATGGAATACAGGTTCTTTAGGCAGACACAGGGTTAGAGAGGTTACTATAAGCCAGAAGGAAATAATACCTTTTGCCAAAACTTGGTTTTGTTTGGGATACTGTTTCGAATCAAGAACAAATCCAGAAGAGAGATATGTTTCTTCACCTCTAAATCCCGTCTTTCCCTTTCCAGTGAGGAGCTGTGTCTAGGAATTTACCATTAATCAGAATTGCACTGGAGTTTCCTGTGCTTAATAGATAATCACAGTCAGGGCTCTTGTGGATTCCATTATTTCAATGTGATAAATTTATTTGCTATAAATTGTTTTCATTATAACACTGACAGTGTTAGTCTTGCTTTTCTGGGTTATTGAGTTCTGTAACTTAATAGATAACACATTAATTTTCTACTGAACATGCTTTTTTCAGCTTTATATGGGAATGGCATAGATTTTTTTTTTTCTTTTATTGATATTTCCACTGAGAGCTGTGAATAGAGGTCAGATGGAACTGATTATAGAATGGTTCGGATTTGAAGGGACTCTAAAGATAATTTCATTCCAACTCCTCTGGATGTGATTGTCCACATAGTTCTTTATCCACTGAACAGTCCACCCATCGAATCCATCTCTCTCCAACATAGAGAGAAGGATGTTGTAGGGGACCATGCCAAAGACTTACCAGAAGTCCAGATAAACGTCATCTATAGCCCTTCCCTTGTCCAGTGATGTAGTCACTCCATTGTAGCAGGTCACTAGGTTGGTCAGGCAGGACTTGGCCTTGGTGAAGCTGTGGTGGCTGTCCTGAATCACTTCTGTGTCCTGTATGTGTCATTATACAGTTTTTTGCAGGATGTGTCTCATGAGCTTCCCAGGCGCTGAGGTGAGGCTGACAGGTCACTGTCCTCCTTTTTACCCTTTTTCCAGTCAGCTGGGACTTCACTTGACTGTGATGATGTTTAAATATGGAAAGTGGCTTGGCAACTAAATCTACCAATTCTGCTCAGGAGTCTGGAATGCAGCTCATTGGGTCTCGGAGATTTGTTTATATTCACGTTTGTCAAGTGGTCATGAACCTGACCTTTACTTAAAGTGGGAGGGACTTTGTTCCCTTCTGCTGTCCATCCACTTGAGTGGTGTAAGAAGAGAGGTTGCTATTGAAGACTGAGGCAAAAAAACCCCAGCCCAGCTGTTGAGTACCATAGCCTTCTGCTCATCAGTTTTTTCCAGGATTTTTTATGGGCCGGAGGGCTTATACCTTCTTTGACTTTCCTGGTTTACTTCGATACTTATTTGAATTGGCTAACTGGGAAATAATTTCTTTAAAAATATGTTTTCTTGACATGACAGATTTGCCCCAAAGTATAAATAGTATTTCCTGCCATTTCTCTGGGATACATTTTTTGAATTTTGTTTTGAGTTGCAAATGATGAGAAGCAGTATATTTTCTGTGTTTATTATTTATGGTGAATGGACAAGCCCTCATGCCAGTTTCAGCAAATGTTTTAGGATCAGAGGAACAGAGCACATCAGTGGTACTCTGTTGTTCAAGTATACGTTTAAATTATTTTTTTTCTTTTTGTCACTGGCTTTTTTGTTTAGAAAGGACCAAGAACATAGTATGGGAGAACCAAAAACCTGTGAAACAAAGGATATTTTTGCACTAGTGAGATGGATAGAAGCGTGACTGAGTCTGTGTTAGACTGAATAGATAGTTGCTGGAGAAAGGGGCAAAGGTACAAACTTGAAATTAAATAATATTTTAAGTGTTGGTAATTTGAAATTTTTTTTAGGATACAGAACAGACAAAATTTTCTCTCTTCAGATTACTGTCAGATACTGATTTTAATTAAATTCTAAAATATGTTTTAGGCTTCTTCTTATAATGACAAAGTTGTACAGTTGGTTTACATGTGTAAGTAAATGGATCTACTGAATTATTTGCTGTTCTTATATACATATGTTGTTTGCTATTTTGTAACCAATGTTTCCAAATCTCCTCTTTAGGGGAGTTTGAATTTCCATTGTCATAAAAGGCTCTCACCTCTAGACTTTTTAAATATTTCTTTACTTGACAAAGTATACAAAGGTTGACTGCCTTTGAGGTTTATTTCATGATGGTCTGGAGAAGAGCCAGAAAGAGAATTGACTTCAAAACATCTCTGCCTTCAAATTAAGGATTTATAAAATGATTTTGTAGCTTTGCTCCTTTTCATTTTTAATTTGTAATAGTGGTGTTGGAAACACTGTTAGTGTTTTCTTAATCTGCGCAGAAAAAAAAAGGTAAATGCTAGAATTCTAACCAGTTTTTCAATGTGTGAGTGATGTATACAGCTTATAAAAATGCTGTCACTGGGTTTTCAGTTTGTTCGTATTATACCTCATTGCCAGGTAGGAACTTTTAATATAGAAGCCTAAGAAAGTTTTCAGGGCTGCTTGATAGAGACAGAAAGTTTTTTCAGTATTTTGCGAATGTAAATTGTGAGTGTGTAAGGGCCTTTTCTTTATGAATTGTGTGGTTGAATTTATTGTAGTCTGATTTCAAATATATTTGATGGGATACTAAATCATTTCTGTGTTGACAAATCAACACTTTACTTTTCCATGGGAATTTTTTTAAGTTCTGTTAAGCACTGGAGAACAGCTGCAAGTGTGTGATAAACCTGTGTTTTAAAAATTTGGATATTGAATGGAAATGAGGTACTAAATACCCAAACCATATGTTTTTATTCCTTTGGAGTATAAGATCATTTAATATATCATTTAATATTAGTATAATCACAATAGTGTGGTTGAAGTGAACTTGTAGTTGGTAACCTTAAAATTGTTGGCAGGAAAAAGGACAGTAGAAATGAGAAAACCTTGAACTTTTTGTCATCTAGATGGCTTGGAAATGACGAAACATATTGTGTAATCATTTATATGGAGAAGATTGTCTCTGAGAGCTGTGCTAATGATAGCACTTCACAGAGGTTGCATTTCCTTTGCTCAATAGATTGTAAGAAACTGTTCTGGTAGTTGTTATAGAAACAGCTGGTTGCAGTGACCGATTTCTCTGTCAAAATAGGCAAGAATTACCTGAGCTACTGCCATAACACTTTAATAAGTGCTATGATTCTGTAGGTTCTGAAATGCAGTTAGTGTAAAGTTTTTAGTTTGTGTTGTGCATTCCAAATAGTCTTGTTTTAGTTTTCTGTTTTGTCCTCTGGGATGATGTTAAAGCAAGGCAAAGGCTTGCACAGATGCCAAATGGAAGTGTCTTAGATTACTTAGAGGAGGAAGTTGTGCTGTTAAAAGTCTTGTAGATTAGTTATAAATCTAATGATGTTGTTTAAATATGAAATGTTTGCTACTATGGGTAGGGCTCTTCTAGATGTTTTTGTAATACAACAAGTTGAGTTATACCTCCATGTAGTTTGTAACACAGCAGCTCTTTCCTTTGCAGTGTTGCAAATGTAAGTGCCTTTGCATTTTACCCAGAAAATAAGTCTAAAGCTTGTAACTTATTTTGCTTGTGTCTTCAGTTAAATTTCTAGGAGGGGAGTCATCCTTTTTTCTCACCTTTCAGTTTCACTTTGTTTTTAAATTGTCAGGTAAAACTCCTTTTACCTTTGAAAAATTGATGAAATGTCCTTAATTGTGCATGTTTAGTGTTGAACTTTATTTAATATTTCAAATATTCCGTACAATTTCTTTATAGAAACGATTACAAAAAGAACTATTGGCATTTCAAAATGATCCACCTCCGGGAATGACTCTAGATGAAAAGAGTGTACAAAATTCAATTACACAGTAAGTATATATACTGTTTCAGTTTTGCAACCATGCTGAAAAGACTAAGTAATGAGAAGTTCTCTTCACACTTCCACCACTTACTCCATGTAACTTTGTGAATTTTGCTTTTAGTCTAGGCAATGAAACATTATTCTCCTTAATAAGCATCTTGTAGTAATGTGTTGAGCACTTTCAGGAATGGGATAGTCAATTTACTAATTTTTTATTAGGCATTTTATTGTCTAACAAACTGGCAATTGGTAAAAGCTTCTGTATTTGTAGAATAAGATAATTTAATTTTCTTTCATAGCTACTAACTTCCAGAACTTGTAGATTTTTTGAAATAATGGAGTAGCTGTTTTAGAGTTCTGTGACACTTGAATAGATGTCATAGCTGTTAATTTTCATTACCTTCTTTCTCTAAGGCAGGTGGAGAAAACTTAAAAAGCAAAGTTGCCTGGGTACACTTGTTTGCACTTTTTTCACTGCCTTGGCTTTCTTGGTGATTCATGAAATGGGAAGAGAAATGTGGTGAAATATTCTATGTCTGTTGAAACGGACAGGAATTGTTCTTGGTATTAATCTGTTTTTTAATTGATGGAAATTCAAAAGATTCAGACTGTGTTGACATTTTTTCTCATAACTTTCTTAGTTTCATTTCAGAGAAAAGTTAAAAATTGAGCACATGTAAACATCAATGAGAGTATGATCTCAGACTGTATAGTTCCAGACTATGTTATAGATTGATGGAGCAGCTTAAAACAGAGCTGAATTCTGATGTTTTCACATCTGCATTTTGGGCGGTGGCACTCAGACCATGTTATGTGAGGCTTTTTTGAGACGCATATACCGAGTTAAACACTCACTGCTTTTTCCATGACACTGGCCTTTGTGATACTTCATGCAGATGAGTATGACTAAAATTGTAATAACAGTTTTTAGTCTTCTGCAAAAATGAGTCAGTCTAATATTGCAAGTGGTATTCACTTATTTCAACAAAAAATATTAAAGTGTGGAGCAGATGGAAAAGGATATTTCTGTTTCCAGAGTACCACCTCTTTATAATTTCTGCCCCGTACAGCTTTTATACCTTTCAATACCTTGCACATAAAAACTTTCTGTTTACTGTCATGCTATATTTTGAAACTGTCACTGTTTTAGAAGCTTCCTGTCACAAGTAAAATGATATTTTTTCTCTTTGAGGATTTTTGGTATCAGCATATTTTGAGTTCATTAATCAAGTTACAGTTTGAATTGGTTGTGTTAAAAATTTGTGTAGCAATACTCACTTGGGTTTTAAAGATGTTGAATAAAGTAATTGGATCAGATGATGTAACTGGGTCATTTAAAACATTGAGCAATCTTTATTTTAAATAGACAAGGATTAGAAATTTGAGAAGGCTAAATTGTAAAGCACACAGGAAATACGGGTTCTGCTGATTCCTTGACCATAAAAGGAGCAATGTCCAGGCAAAGTTATCTTCTACTTAGTAAAGTAAACTATTTAAAAAACTTGCAAGTTCTGAATCACAAGAACCAATAAATCTAAAGAGTATTGGTGCACTGTATGTATAAGCGTAAAAGCAGAAGGCATAAGAAGAGAAGTGATCTGGAGTGCAGATACATTAATTCAAAGGCATCTTCACCAAGTTAAAATCTGAAATGTAGTTCATCTGCCTTCACTGTACAGCCATCACTGTGTTACTGTTGGAGATGCATTCCTCTTGAAGGCTGTGAAAGCTAGCAGTTTATTAAATATGCAGTTTTTCTCAAAAAAAGCCAAAAGCCAAAACACAACAACAACAACTCAACCAACAAAACCGCCCCCCCAAAGAATGATAGAGGGGAAAATAAAAAATGTGCATGACTTAAATACAGAGGGAAGAGTATGTTTTACAGGAGGATGGAGAGGTTGAAAATAGGATCATCAGAAATGCCAGCTGGAGATGGTGACTTTTCTGAATACACTACTGTTCTGCAAAATCTCAGCTGCCTTCCTTGAGTTGATGTAAACCATATCTGAGTATTTTTGTAGTTTCTTTACCTTATTGTGTTGCTTAGATCTGTAAAACTCGGCCAAAAATGTGAAAGCGATGCTGCAAAGGATGGTATTAAGTGATCAACAGTAGAAGTCTAAAATCATGGAAGTTAGACAGCAGAATGTTGCTGTATGTGTTGAACAACATGCAAAGCATCTGGTTTTAGCTGTATTAAAAAAACCACAGTACAAACCCAAGAACAATAAAACCCCCACATGCAGCACCACCGCCCTCTTTCCCAGCAACTCCACCTGTCACCTACTTTAATGTTATTATGGTGGAAGGAGCAAAAGCAAAAGCAGAGGAAAAAGAATACTGATATGTTGAGGTGTTATCTTTGTTACAGATTCAAATTACCCATTTTTTGGTTTTAATTTGCTGGGACCTTTTAATTTTTGCTCTACTAACTTTTCCACTTTTGTTTCCATTACCTGCAAGATACCATTTAATTACTGAGTTTTTTCACATATGTGAGTACAAGATGAGCTTTGCCCTTTCCCCTTGGTTACAGATTTTATTTTAATAAACTGTATTAATGTTTTCCTTGACAGGTAAGTAAAACAACACAAAAGAGAATGTGTACTAGTTTGTTTCTTTTGAGACCTTTTAAATTTTCAAGCAGTTTTTTTTTTCAGCTTTTTCATCTCACATAAACAGCCATTTCTTGGGAACTGATGAGTCTGTGTATAGTTCAAGTTATAATTACATTATAATTTGCATCACTGTGTCAATGCCTGTATGCAAAACACCAAACTTGTTTCTTTCAAATACAGGCTCGATGTATTGCTCACCCTTGTGACTCTTACAGTGTTAGAAGTTAGATGATCTGGCTGTGATTGATATTTGATTTAATTAGTCTAGTGCTCCAGGAGTACAAGTGTTAATTTGTCAGTCCTCAATGCTAACAACTTTTTCCCCTATTCCTTAGGTGGATTGTAGACATGGAAGGTGCTCCAGGAACACTCTATGAAGGGGAAAAATTTCAGCTTTTATTTAAGTTTAGTAGTCGATATCCTTTTGATTCTCCTCAGGTAACTGCTGCCTTCTTTCTCTCTTACTGCTACCTTCAGGTTACAGCTGTATGACGTGTGCTGAGTATTGTATTATCCACATAGCCTTGTGTCAGCTTCACTTACTTTAATTTGTATTAAACACATAGTGCAGATGCCTTTTCTTTACAAATGATTCTGCAGTGAAGTATAGGGCTCTGATGTCTGTGTGGACAGATAGAAATAGTGTAAACTGGAGGCTTCTTTGATGTGGATATTCATGTCATGAAATACAGGGTAAAGTAGGAAGATCCCCTTAACTATGATGCAGGAGCCAAGTAAACAATAAACTGCTGCTTCATCCCTTCTTACTTTCAACATATTTTTTCTGGTTGATTTTTAAGACTCTTGCATCTTCTCTGCTGCCATTGTTAATACAGCTGAAGAAATACTGTGCTTCTGATAGGGATTCTCATAGATACATGAAGTGCTTGAGAGACCTGCAAATAGTGTTGTAACAGAGGTGTGATACTGTGCTGCTTTCAAGACAACCTAGAGAACTGAAGGGACAGCAGAATTCAAAGAGACTGCAGAATGTGCTGTGCGCATCTATTCCTCCATTACCTGAGGGAAACGTTTCAAAACATGGCTGATAAGAGTAGTGGGCAGCTGTCACCCCTGCTTTTCTGAAAAAGGAAGGAGACAAGCAAGAGTGTCTGTTTCAGCTCAGAGTTCTAGAATTGATCTCTGCAGCTTCTCTCATTGGTGTTAAAATTGAAGCCTGGAGCTCTGAGAGACGCTTCAGCCATAAAAATTAATAATAATCTTTTTAAGTACCATGATAAACACTAGAATGCTGACTTCCAGTTTTTTACAGAACGAACTGGCCACTAGAACTGGTACTCCTGCACCTCATAAGGTTTGCAAGGTACTACTTACAGGTGATCCACAAGAGAATAGCCAGTTTAATTTGGTCCCAGGTTGTTTGTCTTCATTACCCAACCTGTGTGTGTGGCTCTGTGCAATTTATTGTTAAGTAGCAGATTAGATCCATACATCTACACTGAATTTTATCACAGAAAATAAATAAAAATTTAGGTACTGGATACTGGATTTTTTTAGATGGCTAGAATTTCGGTTTTTAAAACATTGTTGTCCAGTAGGGTCATTCTGCACTACAAACTTCCTGGCCATAATTACCTCTCCTGCAAATCTAGTTACTGTGAAATGACAGTTTTCACTTGTGCTGCTTTAATCACTTGGATGTTTTCTGCCGTTAAATGTATGTTGTCTGTCATAGAGTGTATGCTTTTACTTACCTAGTCTGCCTAGTTCAGGTTGTCATGTAAAAGTAGGATATTAGTTACAAGTAAAACACATTACTGGATTATGAAGGTAAGCCCTTCAATGCTTAAGAAATACCAGTTTAAAGACCTATGAAAGATCATTCTGCATCCAGTTTCTCTTATGCCTTAGAATCCTGTCTGCCATTTTGCAGATAAATTAAGCTCTCTAATTTCAACACCTATATGATGGTGTTGCTTCTTGTTACAGTGAGGATGTGGGTGTGTTGTGATCATGTTTAGATATTTCTATGCATACCTATATAGCTTAAGAAACACTTAAGAAACTGCTGGGTGTTATAGTTATGAGTGGTAGAGATTTATGTTTTTATTGCATAAGAGGAGTTGGAAAAGGAGTTCAACAAGAGAATTACACTGGTACTGATACAAAGATTTCACTTTTACTCTCTTTCCATTAGTCCTGAACCAATAAAGTATTTGACAAAAACTTGATATAAGAGCAATAGTTGTCAAAATTGCTTTTCTAGCCTTTTTTTGGTTGTGATAGTATCTTTTAATAGAGAGGAGTTCAGGTTCTAAATGCTTTCCTTCCATATTCTTCATGTCAAATAAAAATTTTTCTATTTGAAGTAATGTTATAAAAATATTTCCTATTTGGTAACATGCTTTGTTTATAGTTAATAAGTTAATAAAATTTTAATTTTATTCTTCATGCTAAAACCTGGATGAGTTGTCCAGAACTTTATTTCTGTTATGTTCAGCTTTATAGAAATACTCACTTGTGAATCTTGTTGTACTTCTTGGTGTATAACATTGTGGCTTATCAAATCATTAAAATCCAGTGTTTTGGCTAGACAAATTCCTTAGGACATAGAAGACTGAGGCTGAAAGATTTTGCGCTGTCTTTACATTGTTACCGTTGCATTTTTCTATGGTGCATAAATATTAATAGAAAATCCCCTGTATTTAACTATTTCTTTAACTCTGTCTTCACTGGCCATTTAGGCTTCAGTTGATTATTTTACATTTCACCTAATAGTTTCCAAAATTGAATTAGCCCAACAAGGTTAAAGTGTGTTATTTAGTGTAAGTGAAAATGGCAGACCTGCTTCTTAAATAGGATTATATAGTTTTCCCCAAACCAATACAGTTTTATTTAAAAGTGGGACTATAAATTAGTTATTTTTGTTCTTTTTTTTTAGGTCATGTTTACTGGAGACAATATCCCTGTTCATCCTCATGTTTATAGCAATGGTCATATCTGTTTATCCATTCTAACGGAAGACTGGTCTCCAGCCCTCTCAGTGCAATCTGTTTGTCTTAGCATTATTAGCATGCTTTCCAGCTGCAAAGAAAAGGTATGGGCTTTTTTAGCACTGTTGAAGTAGAATAAGTAAAAGTTAGTAATTTTCTACTTTACAAAGAAAATTTTCATTTCTCAAATTCTAAAATAGGCAAAACTGCTTTCTACGACTGAGAAAATACTAAGCTAGAACTGCAAAATAAACAGTGCAATAAGTACTTTGCCACTGTTTTCATGGTAAAGTGCTTATATATCCTTACTGGAAAAGAGTAATGGATGGAACCCTTCCAATTGTACTAACTGAAGTTCAGTCATGCTTCAGGATAATTCTTTGTAAAATTATCCTTCCTCTAAAGGCAGTGCAGAATGACTAGGGAATTGTCTTTAGTGCAGATGCATCTGACTGTGCATCTGTACTATTTCAGTGCGCTTGATAATTTTAATTTCAGCGAAGTAAACAGTGCTAGGCTGCTTTATTGGCACTAATACCTTAGACCTTTTTGTAAAGAGATTGCCCTTTCACTTTTGACCATTTCTTTCGCAGAGGGCTGTCTGTGGAAGTTGGATGTGGTCAGAGCTTGTCCCGATGTGCTCTCCAAACATGCCTATTTATTTTGCATCCCAATCAGTCCTAGTCATATATGTAGTCAAAAAATCACCCCAAAATGGCTTTGTGTTTGTTGTATTCTATCGTATGAGTTTTGTAAATGATGTCACTTACGAACAAAACTGAGGAATATGTAATAATGATCAGATACAGATAATTAAATTAATTTTTTCACCCACTCTAAGCTGAGCCTTAGAATGGGAATTGGATGTAATGCATCAGAATTAGATTCCAAACTGCAAAGGAATTTAATTTTGGGGGAATTTTTGAACAGCTATTTCTTGTGAGTTAGTTTCTTTTTGTTTGTTTGTTTTTCTTTTTTTCATTTTTTTTCTCCCCCTATTCATCACCAAACTGTTTGATTATTTTTTTTTTACTATTTTATTTTCTTGGAGTATCTCAAGTAAGCGTTTGTTACCTGGATCTTTAAGAGATTTTTCTTGACCAAAAAGGTCTAGTCCTGCCTGTTACCTCATTTTCGCTGCCTTCACATGGTAATCTTTCATAAGCTTATTAAATAGCTCATGTATTACAATACAAGGATTGTTTGATTATTTGTAGGTTTTTTCTTCTGTTGCAGAGGCGACCTCCAGATAACTCTTTTTATGTAAGAACATGTAACAAGAATCCAAAGAAAACAAAATGGTGGTATCATGGTAAGTATCTAACTAGGACCAGAAACTCTTAACTTCTTTTCAGGCTGAAGGTAATTAAATTGTAGGAAAGTAGGATAAATGTGTTCAAAGCATTAAACTATTTTTTTTTCCAATTCAAAAAGTTATTTAAATCCTGTTTCTGAGATAGTCTGCTGTGATTTTTTTTCTTTTTCTATATCGCATTTGAATAATTCCTGGGGGAAATTTAAACATGTTTTAAATGGTAGGATTGACTTTGTATGAAAGTTCCTGTAAAGTGCATCAATCCCGGACACGTTTAAAGTTTGGGATTGGGGAAAGTCCATGATGAAGCTAGGTTTTGTTCTAAACCTTTTTTTTGTTATTGTTATTAACATTTTAAAAACTTGTATGTTGTTGAAAAGATACCTATGTGTTTGTAAACAGCTATATGTTTTGATAGATTTCCACTCTTAATCAGAATTTCCAGTATGGGACAGTTGACTGACTTTAAAGGCTCCTAAAAACTAATACTCAATAATTTAGTAATAAGATTCTTCACACACACGATAAAGAAGAAAAAAAAATATTAAAACTGCTAGTGTCTGCAGTGCTAGTGTTGTGTTGGGTTTTTTTCTTTGGTTTTGGTTTGGGGTTTGCTTTGCTTTTGTGCTTTTCTCTTTTCTTTCCATGTGTTCTGTTTTGCTTTATACTGTGTGGTTTCTTTCTTCTGCCTCAGCATTTGTCATCCTCTACCCAGAGCTGCTGTTGGCTGTATGTGCTTGTCTTATCCACTCCATTGGTGAGGAAAGAGAGAAGAGGAGGGTAGAGATGGGCCATGCTTTGTTTTTCTCCTCTCGTTAGAAGTGCTTTCCTTGCTTTCCCTAGGAAAATTCCATACGAACGATAGTTATTGGAAGCACAAGTACTCTGGGAAGGGATATGTCAGAGCAGGTAATATTCTGTGCTACTGTTGTGCAGAACAGTTGATTCCATCACTGCCTCTTGCTGAAGGTTCCACCATAAGACATCCTCTGTTTTTCATGGCCTTCCCACTCCAGGATATGTTCTGTCCCTGAAATGAAACTAGAGCAAGTATTTTGAGGCAGTGGGAGTTCATGACTGGAGAGGCAAATTCCAAAGTCTTCACCCCTAAAATTCTTAAGATTCTTAAAAGCCCATGGATGGCCTAACAAGAAAAACTTGATAGTTTCATAATACTTGCTGAGATCCATGGGATTTTGACATGTGGCAATGTAACAGAATGAAACTCTGTTTCTCATAATACAGTAACAGTGAATCCAAAATAAGGTGGCCTCAGGTACAGTAAGAGAAGTGCTGTATGTCATGAGATTAAGGTATATCTAAGAAACTTGAGACCATCATGTGCTTGTTTTTAAATAATAATCATATTGCACAGAAGGATAGATTTTTCATCCTTACCAGATTATTCAGCAGTCACTTTCTTTTCTCTCTCTGTTTTCATGCTCTTGTAATGTGTTTGGTGCTTCTCCATTTCTAGTTTTGGTTTCTCTTAAATGGCAGTTTTGTTAGCTTTCTATTTTCACTTGCTAATTATTTTTAAAGAGAAACAGGTCAAGTTCCATTTATTTGCATTATCTTGTGATTAAAATATGTTCTGTCTACTTTTAATTTGTACTAGTCTCCTTTTGATTTAGAATAGAAATCTATAAAAGAACACTCTGCAGATATTACTTTTATTTCTTGATCATGAAATTCAATTTGTGTTAAGCAAAACAGAAACTTGATATGAAAAGAAATCTGAGTTACTGATTCTGAAGGTTGCTGTATTATTATGCCTCAAAACCATAGCTTACAGTTCATTGAATGGGTATTTTAGTTACTATGAAGTAACTATGTAGTGTTTTTTTCTGGAAGTCTGAAAACTTCACCCCTCCTCAAATTCAGCACAACCTAAAAACCAACCTGAGGCAAGAGATAAAATCAGTTCATTTAAAGAATTCATACTGTCTTGATTAAAAATTCTTTGGGCTCTCCACCACCCTAAATTCTTACATGAAAAAATAAAATATTCCTGATGTCCACTGGACAGAAGTTTCATAAATGTTAAGAGTGTTTTCCCTTCCAGTTTTGTGTGTGTCATTTGCTTCTTTTCTCAATTAATTTTGTTTCTCCTATGTGAACATAGAACAAGTCTGCCAAGGCATGATCTTTAAATTGTCACTGTTTTCTAAACAGTTTAAAGAAATGGTTATTTTACTGTAGCATAAGTGGTATGTTACAGTAAAATGGGAAGTGTGAAAAGATACTTCTGTCATGTTTATTTTCTGCTGATGCTTCAACTGAAGTGTCATGTATTGTGGTTGGAACACATTTGGCTGGATAAATGAGGGAAGAAAAAACAATCCTACCCAGGAAAGAAAACCAGCTGTCCAAGGGTAACTGCTGTGAGAAATGAAATGTTAGTGCTAATACAACAACCTGTGGAGAGAGATGCAGCTGCCCATTGGACTGGTTTAGCTTTAATGTGATATTTTAGCTCTATGTTTTGAAGAGATAGGAAGAAGTCTGTCATATGTATTAATACATGCATTTGAAGGAATTTTTTTTTTTTCAGTAAGTGCCTGGAATTTATTTACCTGGGAGTAAAGTAGTCCATGGTTGGGAGCTGATGTAAAGCAAACCCAGATGAGCACAGAGTGATAAAGTGGCACTTTGAGACATATTCTGACATATAAATGTGTCTGCATTCAACTTAATACAGACTTTTTAATCTGTCGTATCATCCCTACCCCAACAGAGCAGCTTATTTTGTGAGCAGAGTTATGGGGCTTTGTTTGTTACAAAATGGTGTCCTCACAAGCCCTGTTTTAAAGCTCCTGATCTTTGATAACTAAAAATATTTCTAGATTGTCTGCCCTACCCAATGTCTGTTCCAACTGTACATGGACTTTCCTGCCGAATTTCAATCTGAGAGTTGCTCATGTTGTGTTAAAGGCAGAAGAGGATCCTCCAGATACAGTTTACTTGGGCATCCAGACTGAAATTGGTTTCATAAAGCTGTTGACTTCCTTTGTTGTTCTCAGGAGGGAGATTTTT
>VWYO01013220.1:14726-31808 GCA_013400275.1 Rhadina sibilatrix | reverse complement strand
GAAGGGGGATGATGTTTTTGTTCAACCAGCACTTCCTTGCTGCTTTTGGGTTTGGAGGATGGTTTGGTTTGGGTTTTTTTCTTAAGTGGAAAATATTTTCTCTGATAGTTGGCCTAAAATTTTAGTATACCATTTAAATATCCCTTCTCTCTCTCTTTTGCATCCTTGTCCATTTTTTTACATGTACAATAGCCTACTAAAAATTGAAGAGTTTTTTTACAAGTAATAGCTTTGATAAAATATTTTCCCATGAGAAGGTACAATGTTTATAAGACTACATTTTTTAGGTGTGGGAGGTTAACAAGTACTTTAAAAATAATCAGGCAGACAGTAAGTTAGCTTTCTGTTAACAACTCAGTATTTACTGCTAGGAGGTGCAAATATACTGCTGGTTGATGTGTGAAGGAGAATGTTTAAAAGGGAGAGCATTAATACAGAGCATAATGCAGAAAAGATAGGCACAGAACATGCATTTTTATAGTATGTTCTGTCTAATCACAGTATCTAAAATTTAGTGTATGTAATTTACTTTCAGGTTTAAGATTTTAGGATTATAGTAGTAACCTATTGTTTTTGCATAAATCTGTCAGCTGTTGTTTTGTGTTGAGTCTTGATAAATAAATTAATATACATATATGTATGTATATGTATATATACATGTATAAATGTATAGAGGTTTGAGAATGCATCAGAAGCAGACTGCCAGGTCTTATCCCTATATATTTCTTAAAAGAGGATGTCTTAATCTGATAACTATTCTGGATCTGCTGTACTTCAAGGATGCAAAATGTTAAGCATATTTAATTTTTCATTTTCCTGGCAAGTGGCTTTCTAAATATAAAGCATGGAAACGACTGTCATTTTAATGGAGTATTTGCTAATAGTATTTGCTAATCTCTTTGGGGGTGTATGTGTATTTTGGAAGTTTAATTTTTATACTCTTTTCTCCCCGAGTCATTACTGAACAAAACGACAGAATTATTCAATCAGGATATTTCCTTTGCATGTTACTGTCTATGCTGGGAATTGCTTCTGCCTATTGTACCTTGCTAATTTGGGATTAGAATGTTTATATGTTTTCCATAAATGCTCTTCTTTTATTTTAAAGATGACACATGTTGATGCCACCATTTTGTGATCCTCGTAGCAGAAGATAGTCCTACTGAGAAAATGAGCACTTTGATCATTCAGTCTTTGAACTTTAACCTTTGACTGGAAGTGACCTATAGGCAATGAAGACTACTTCCTTTGACTGCATTTTTACTAGTGTGCATTCTGGGCGCATGTTGATCGCTGGTTCAGTCCATGCAACTGACATGCTTTTATTAGTCATACAGTATTAATGCAGGTGTCCAGAAATGTCAGAATAATTCCATTATTTTTATTTTAAGCTTTTGGAAGAATTCCAGGTCTTCATATATTGTGCAATAACACTGAGCTCCTTGGCGGTTTTGGTGCATCCATTGCCGGCAATGGACATTGTACCAGGGAAAGGTTTTGCTCCTGCCACAAAAAAGATTTACGCATGACTGAGCTTATGAAAGTTTTGGATATATTTGGATTATAAGCAAGGGATTGACAATTACCTTAAATCCAGCCCATTCTTTTATATTTGGATTCTATGCACTGTGACCACAAAACTAGCAGCGTAAGTTAACATGCCTAGCTGAAAGACTGTAATAAGATCATTACGTATTTATTAAATTGTTTATCTGCTGTCAAATTGTTTTGACATGGGCGGTTTTTCAAGTGACATTGGCAGAGAGGTACAATGTTATCCCTATGGTGAAATAAAACTACTTTTTGTATATAGTTATTCATATCTCTGAAGCAAAGGTATGAGTAATTTAGGGTATGAGTGATTTAAACATGAATTTATTTTGGAGATAGAGGATGGCAGTGATATAACTGAACTTGCTGCAGTCCCTAATTGGGCTTGTAATTTGTACTTTAGAGCTTTTTCCAAATAGATTGCACACTGTTATTTCCTGCTAGCCATCAGCATGAGCCCTACTGCCTACACCAATATTTCATTTATTTATGTGTTCGAAAGCAATCCATATAACATTTTTTGTTTGCATTCACTGTTTTTTTTTGTGTTGTATGTCATGTTTGAATGTTACAAAACAATATTTTGATTGAAAAGCTTTGTCAGAAGATATTTTCATGTAAATTATTTCTTTATCTTGTAAGCATCATCTTGTCTTTTAATCCTGTATTATAAAAAGAAAAAAAAATACATTTTTGACAGAGGCTTAAAGTTTTCACAAAAAAGTGTGGACCTTCTTATTTAAGTTTAGACTAAAGTATATTTTCTTAACTTACTTGTCCCACGTAGCCATGCCAATTTTTTCAGGCTTTTCTTCACGAAAAAAAGGGGGAAAAGCCTAAAATCAGACATTTTTCTGTGGAGCAACATTTATTGAAATGATAGTTGTTCTCAGCACTCTGTAATATTTTGATACTGCAATTAGGTTGTCTTTTTAGGAAGCACTTTTATAAACTAAATACCTTTACACATATGCAAAATTTTTATGATTTTTTTTACTGTTGCCTTACTGTTGCACTCAAAAAAAAAAAACTCAAGCAATTAAAGCATGAATGTCTAAATCAAGTAATAGTTTGATGTAAAAACAAAAGCAAAAAAAAAAAAAAAATCCCTAAACCAAATCCACAATGAATAACTACAATAAAAACCAGAAAATTGGCTGAAAAGACTGAATTTTTTTTAAATCTGCTGTATGATAACTGACGTTTTATAGCCTTGTACATACTTCTCTGTTACCTATTGTTTAAAACACTTTAAAAAAAGTATAGATGCTTAACTCAGGGTGGATAGAGTTTAGATGGATTTGCTTCAGAGAAGTATTTTGTACAGAATCAGAACTGTAGATACTGGCAGTGAAGTGAGGCTACAATATACTTCAGGAACTGCTTTTTTTTTTTTTTTTTTTTTTTTTTTTTTTTTCTTTTTTCTATAAAANAGGAACTTTTTTTTTTTTTTTTTTTTTTTTTTCCTACTGTACTGAAAATATCTCTTGGCCTTTAAAACTCAATGGTAAAATCTAGCTTTGGATATAAATTTGATGTGTGTATATATTTTCACAATGAGCCTTGGAAACATAGAATTAATTTTCTCTTAAGAGCCAAAAATGTTGTTTTAAACAAATGAAATACTTCTGCTCTAAACTTTTTGTTTAGCTAAATTTTATTGTTGTAAGATCAAACTGGTTAGTTTTGGAAATTGTTCATATGAAAGAGCAGTAATCTGATACTTAATCTGTATAGTCTTGTTCACTGCTCTGTATTAATTGAAACAATTCAGAAATTTATGTATGAATGGTTCACATAATGGATCCTATCAAAATAGTCCACAGGAAAGAAACCTTAATGTGACCAGCTAATGTCTGAAGAAATGGCTTAAGTACATCTCAGATTCAGTTATCCTTTCATATAGTGGCCTGGGAAACTACAATACATGGTTTCAGAGAAGCTTCATGACATACCATATGTATTTTGTTGAAGATGGGTTTTGTAGTGCAGAGCATTATAAGTTTTATTGACCTGTGCTATCACATGGACTATAGTGAAGTTAATAACCAAATTTATGCTGCTCTTTAATAAACCCCCACCCCCTATAATAAACTTAGATCAAGAAAATGCAAGATAGATTAGAAGAGAATGTACCTCAGGTCTTACAGTTTACAGTAGAAATGCCTCATTGGTTCTCTTGTAGATCTGTGGGTAAGTTCACCTATATAGAGAGGGCTAAGACAAAGCTTATATACCACTCAAGCCCTCAAAATAATGCAACTATTCTGACAATGCTATGCTGTCCTGAAAAAGGGCTTGAATTAGATAGAGGTGGTGCCATCCTTTCCCAAGGGTGACCCTGTGTATGTAACTTCCTTTCATTTGGAATTTCTCACATGGAATGGTTACAGAATTGGCTTGAAACTATCTTGCTTTTATTTTGTGTCAATATTCATGTTGTTAAACACTTTGTTTTGTGTTTAGTGTCTTTATACTATAACACAATAAATTCTTGTTTTAAAATAGATTACTACCCTTGAATGGAAATACGTGTGGACCTTTTCCTGGTGAAGTGCAGAATCACAGTTCCTTACATTCAGCCACTCTTAAGACAAAGCTGCCCGTAGTTCTAAAATGTTGTGATGCATATCAGAGAAGGAATTTGCATAACAGGAAGGCGTTTCCTCATTCTCCAGAGGGTATCTGTTGTAACAGCTGAAAGAATTAATTTTAAAAAAATCACTAAGATGTAATGCTTTCATTTCTCACAGATGAGCAAATAGTTCTTTATCATGGGGTTTTTTTTTGCCATTTGACAAGCACTTAAAATACTTAATAAGAAGTTTCAGGTGCAGGATTCTTTTTTGCCTGCAGTGGTGGGAAGAGAGTTTCTGTTATTTTGTCAGCATCTATCAGGACTGTTTAATCAAACCTCTGCCTCATACCAATAACTGCTTTTAGTTTTGTACAATTTTTTTTTCAAGAGATGATGTCTTCTGCTTTGTAAGAGACAAGGCACTGCATACCACAAACATGTATTTTTATGAAAAATTAAGTTTTTAAAATGAATATATTTTCTATTGTGAAGGTTATTTTAAATGTTTGATCTTTATTTACTACTTTTTTTTGGAAAGCCTGACAAAAACCTAAGATGTGAACAGTATTAAAAGGTATGCTTTAAGGAGACCATAAAGTTTCCAGGTCAGTGATTAATGATATTTTAAAAAGAGAGGGGGAAAAAACCCTAAGTATATCCTAATTAAATTAAAAGATTTGCAAAAATGCAGCTATAGAGTTTAAAGGTTTGGAGGAAATCAGCATGGTTTTTGCCTCCTCTGGTAGAGCAATTGAACATTATGTTGTGTTTGCATGCTCACAAATCCTGATCATTCTAAAGAATAGGTTTGAATGGATTTTCATTTAAAACCAGTTACTTTTAATCCATATCACACAGTCCAGTTTGGATTTACTCTAATACATAGTGATCCATGAATAGTTGGATGTTGAACTGAATAAGGGGAATTAAGCTGTCCTAGTGATATTCCACCTTGAGCTGCAATCACACAACAGCATGGGAAGAGAGATTTTTGGATTTGGTTCATGTGCCAGGAACTTGCTGGCCTGTTGTTTCTAGGACTAATACTAAATTTCCAAACCTCTTGGCTTTAAAAATACCTTTATAAAATTGGAAGAGTAGAAATATCATGAGTCCCCTTTTACTATAAAATATAATTCAGAAATAAAATTTGAAAGTACTTAGGCTCTGTTATTTCATTTTACTTTTATTTCATTTTACTGATAATAGCAGTGCAGGAAAATCTGTTCACTCTCCATTTCTTTTTCTTGCAGATTTTATGTACTTCTTAAAATGGTGTTAAAGGAATTTCATTCAGCTGATTCAATGTAGCAAATTCTCTCTGGAACTACATAAAGTAATTTTTTTTTTTTTTTAATTACAAAGTAAGAGTGTTTCAGTAACATTGTAGTTCCAAAGTAATTCCTATCCTGAAGTGTGTAGGCAAAACCATATAGGTTTCATTCAGATAATTATTTTGTATTTAAAACCCAAAAATAAAGTGCAAAATCAATTAACTGCAGTGTTTGTAAATCTAAAGATTATTGGATTTATAAGCTTGTGTCCACAGTTTCTAATATAATGCTTCATAGGAGCTTTAATGAGTGAGTCTGGTAGTAGGTTAGATTGTATTTATCTTCCTCTTCTTTACATGTATGCTATGTGCAGTGTAACTTTGTCTTTTGAAGTGACATTTTTCTCTTGACCTGTGCTGGTGAAAGAGCAGCTTATAAGAGACCCTTCTGAATAGGAATCCAGTGAAGAATTGAAAACCATAATGATGGCCTCAAAGAAAGGTGTTACAATCTGAAATCCTGTAGCACTGACCACAGTTCTTCCCTCATGCTGGCCTGTGTTTTGGTATTTAAAATCTACATGATAAGACCTTAAAACTTTTGTCCTGCCTTCATCAATTGGGGAACCTGTTTTCTTCAAGCCCTTTGAAGTGCTTTGTGCCAAGTAGGTCAGAGTTAAATCTGTTCAGATGACCATTCTGGGCCCTTTCTCTTCCCAGGACTACAATATTATCTGGATGCTGTTAATGCCGTTCTCCAGGGCATTTACTCCTTACAGATAAAATCAAGTATGGTTCCTGCTATTACCAGAGAAAGAGGAATTTGTACGCCTTCCTTTCCAGTCTAATGATTTACATTCCTACCTTGCATCTAACTGTATTCTTGTCTGCACTGAGATGATTTAATGTGGTAAACCAGTAGGAAACTGACTTAAGAAAAAGTGAAAATCTGTCTTCTCAATTAGCAAATTAGATCAGCTTGCTGCATAAGCAATAGTTTCAGAGCTAGCGCAAGAAATGGAAAGCTTTATGTAGGTGAAGTTTGGAAGGTGGGGGCTAAAAAATGATTTGTATCTTTAGAATTTTCTGCATGATGTAAAATATTAGGAAGCTTGTGTTATGTAGAAGCTGAGTTATGTGCTGTGTGAAGCCTGGGAGCTGGAGGTCTGGACTGCCTTTAACAGTCTATGGCAGGGGACTCTCCTATCTTTTTAAACTTATCCAGTAAAAAATCTGAAGTTGTTCCAGAACCTTCAAGTGATCTGTTACTTTTCCATTTAGGTGCCTTGAATTTTAGCGCTCACGAACAGGTTGGCTTTTTGTGTTTTGGTGGGTATTTTTGTGTAGTTTTTGTTGTTGTTGTTTTTCTTCTTTTTTTTTTTATGTAGCAAGTCTGTAGTCATTGTTTTGTGAGGGTATTTTTAGTTAACTTTTTATCAGACCATTATCAAACCTTAATCAAATATAGTTACAGATGCAGTGAAACTGTTTAAAAAATGCCAGTTATTTTCCAGAAGGAATCAAATGTTCTTGAGATTAGATAAAAAGCCAAATGTGTTTACAGCCATCTAACACAGAAAATATTTGTGTCCCCAGTCTTATAGGTCTCATTAGTCTATTATATACTGCAAAAACAGGACTCTTGCACTCTGGTAGGAGGTTTTTAAGAGAAGACCACATTGGTTGCCACCTCGTACCTTCCTCTGAAGGTCTTGTTCAAGGAGTGGATGAAACCTGGTGGGTTTGATCTGTATTTGTGCTGGATCAGTGAAGAGTGTGTGACAGCTGTTACTCTGACTGGTGTTGAAGTGCAAAGAGCTCTTGAGTCTCTCATTCTCTAAACTGTCCATATGTCTGCAGAAAACATTGTTATCTGTGTTTCCCATGCGCAGAATAAAGCACATTTTATTTACTTGGTGTAGACAATCATCAGAATTGGGAGATCAGAAAAAGGTCAGAACTCTGGAAGATGCAGTAAGTAAACAAGTAGTGAAGATCAAATCTCCAGATGACTTAGAGTACATCAAGACTAAAGTCTTGATTTCCGTAAGGTTTTTAATTTGTAGGGTTTGAGATGAGGGGAGAAATTGGGGGCATCATCTTGCACTGGTATCTTCTGTATCACACTTGGATTTGGACTATAACTCTTTTAATCTCTTAGGTATCTGTGTGTTGTCGTCTACCCCAAGCAGTAACTACTATCTTAAGTGTTGTGCTGGAGTAACAGGTGACTGTGTGTTCCTTAAATAATAATAATCCTGACAGTCCTGTATTGGGAATGATTTTTCAAATGCTCTTTCAAACTCATTGTGACCAAAACAGTGAGGATACCACATGGAGATAGGCTATGCACACCAAGTAGGGTGGGAGGAAGAACAATCAGTAAAACTTCTTAAAGTTTTAAGTTTGATAGCATCCTGAAGAGTCTCTAAAAATCAGTGGCTGGTGGCATGATGTTTTGGGTTCCTGTGGTTTTGGGATTTGGGTTTGGTTTTTTGGTGGTTTTCTTGGTGGCTGTTTTTTTGGTGGATTTTTTTGTTGTTGTGGTGGTGTTTGTTTGTTTTGGTGTGACTTGTTTTTGTTTAGTTTGGTTTGGTTTTTTTTTTAAGAGGACATCAGTAATTGCACCAATCTATAATTCTTATGTTATGAAGTTCTTCAAAACTGCAAAAGGACAAATGCAATGCAACTATGGTCATGATGCAGCTGAAGGATCAAGGTCCTGTATGACAACCGAGTAGCAGTTTGTTGAGATGTTCTGTATTAAGGAAAAGAGAATGGGTAGCCCTTTCCATGAACTGAGGTAATAGGTTTCTTTTTGCCTTTGTGATAGTTTTACCAGAAACCCTAATAAACAGCAAAGTAGATTTCATACTGTGCCTGACAAGAGATTTTGAAGTCTTGCAGGTGGAAAATAGACCAGATACAATAGTTTGCTATGTGTTTTGTATTTCTGAAGATTTATTAAAATTTATTATTATTAGCTTCCTTTCTTTAGTCTGTAGGAATAGACTAAATCATACCTACGCACTACTTAGGTCTTCCAGGTATCTTGGGTACTCTTGGGGAATGCTGTATAGAAAAACCTGTAGTTCTTCTCTCTAAAAGCTTCTCTGGATTGTTGTTACACTCAGTTAAATACATCATCTACTTCTGTATGTTGTCCATCAGCTATTTTGTAATGTGGAGGGTTTTTAAACTCATTTCTATGCAACACTTTGGAAGTGAACGTTATAAAGGCTTACCGTTTGCATATTTGTGTAAATTGTTATTTCATCCAGAAGGCAAGTTTCCTTACATTGGTAATTGTGGCATTCCATAGTAAAACTTAAGTCTTCCTGAATGATTTCTGAAACGTAAATCCATCTAAACATTTTATTCAGTATTGGATGTACCTGGGTAAGTATAACAAGAATTGTCTTGTGCCAGTCAGCTCAGTCTGGAGCATCCCTGCACACCAAGTTTAATGTCTCAGGGTTTTCTTTGGAGTAAACTGAAGATCTAATTGGAAAATTCGGTGATCTCTGCATAAGGTGATTCCATACTGTTTTGTGGTGAGATGGTTTTTTTGTGTATTTCAAGGCAGCTATTAAGGCACTGATGCTTGATTTTGAAAAATGGGTCCTGTTGAGAGTTTGTCACATGGTAAAGCATTTACTTAATTCTTTCTTTCTTATATTTACAAAGAGGCAAGTGGCAGAAATGGCAGAATTTGGCCTCTGGAAAGGAATCCTCCTTCATGGTCTGCACCAGAATGCTGTTTCTCTCTGTCATAGAGTTTATTTCTTGGGTTTGGTCTCAACAGTAGTTATATGTGTAGGTACATACTAAAGGTGGGTACTAATCTTGCTTCAGCCATGCATTAATTGAGTTTATTTTAGTGTATATCAATCTTTGTATGTTTTACCTAACTTCATATGGTATCAAACACCTTATTAACGGCAGCTTTTCATTTAAAAGAGCAAGATTCCATCAACATTTATATTTTCATTCTTTATGGGCTTTTAAAGCAAAGATACTGCATTAAAAATAATGTGGATAAAAGGAAGTGAGAACTTGCTAGATTTTGTCTGGACATTAAAATTACAAATTCTTACAAAATACTCCTTTAAAATTTTGATTTTTAAATCTAGGGTTTTTTGTTGACTTTGTTGTTCTTTTTTCTAAACACATTCTTATACTGACATTAAATTTACCAGATACAGATACAGAGATCAAAGGACACAACTAGTCCTTAGAATTCAACTAGTAGAAAGATGCTTCCCATTCTGCATAATTTATTTGCTTCCCATCCATCTCTTTAAAGTTACACTGCTAACTACCTTTTATTGCAGGACAGTGGAACAATTCTGCAACAAGTTCTACCATTTTGTAGAAGTAAAAAAATTACTTAAGGATTTATACAGTAAATTAAACCTGTATTAAACCAGTAATTTCTTATATTATTTTTCTCTTGGAACAAGAACTACCTTAGACTTACATGAAGCCAAACTTCAAGAGCAGAAAGGAGAAATTGTCTGTACCCAGCATTCATACAGAAAAAAAGGGTTCTCCCTCTCCCAGCCCCAGAAAAACAAAGGTACAGAAGTTACCAGTACTGGAAACATGACTCAGTACACCACATAAAGGGCTTATCATGGTCAATAGGAATGGTAATAAAGCATTGCCTACATATGCTTCTAAGTATAGAATCTCATGAATGGAAACACTAAAAGCAAGGGCAACTGGCAGCATTATCACTCATATGATCTTTATTTTTAGAGGATTACCAGTGCTTCCAATCTGCTGTTAGTACTATCTCTTGCCAGCACACACAAGCTTCATTCTCAGTTTGCCCAATTTTTTAAGTGACGGCTCTTAGTGCAACAAGATTCCTGCTACTTCTAGGGACTAACAAAACACAGCTTCAAAACAGGTGGAGTGTAATTGAATAAGCAGCAGGCATTACATTAGCTGAAAATACAAAATCCATGCATGTTACACCTACACCAAATGTAATTGAAGTCCTCAGTTTCACCTACAAAATATCCATTTCCAAGAGGTTTACAGCAAGAAGTTTGCTGTATATTATGCATGTAATGGCAACAAGCACAGTGACTTTCTGAGAGCACAGCAGTGAACAAATAGTGTAACAATGTATTTGAGTGAGGCAAATCATACCAATATTAGATGAAGTTGGTTAAAGGTGTTTGGCTTCACATCATTTTACAGTCCTGCCAAAGTTAAGACCCCACCTCTTAGTGAAGTTTTTTTTTTTCCAGTCTGATGACAAAATTATAAATTACTGGCTGTAGTGAAGCACAAATATCATGTAGATAAACTGACAAAAAATAGCTGGACTAAATTCTAGTGCTATAGGAAGGTGTAATACAGCAGACAAAGATTTGCAGCAGTTCTAACTTGTTTTGTTATTTGTTTTTTAATAAGAAGTTAGTGCAACATTCTCCCATTAATGATAAAATAAAACTCTGCCACCTTATCTTGCACCGTCACCAAATCATCAGTTTGCCATTATGTCCTAGCTATTCCAGAACAACGGGAGTTTGGGAGTTGTGGGAACTCTAGGATATTTTGAGAACTGACACAAATGCCCTAACTGAACATTTTTGCTAAAATGTTGCTGTATAACACATCATTGAGCCAGACCTTTCCCAGCCATCCAATAATTACCAAAAACACTAGTTTTGTGATGGTTGAATGTTGCTGAATTTGACAATTTAAGCAAGAGTAAACATCTATGTAATTTGAGAACTTAGTGTTCCTTTAATGAGAGAATAGGAACAATCTATTACCTGGAACAATAAATAAAAATGCTTAAAAAGGCAAAGTCTACGGCAGATCTGTACATCTTTGAATTTCCCTGAAAGTTTAAACAAGAACAGTGCCCAAATGCCTTTATAAAAGTTTGGGAAACATCCCCATGGCTGACAGTGTTTTGATTCTTCAAAGCCATATTAATACAAAGCATAAATAAATTACAGGGCACTGCATCTTTACAGACTGGTTTGAAAATCTTGGCACAGTTTTATCAGTTTCCTTGCTACACTGTAAGTTCACTATGGAACCCAGTGTATTACTGATTAGAAAAACAAAATACTTAATTTTCACACCCAACACTGGCCTTAACTTCAAGATGTAAAATGCCTGATCCCTGCTTTCTCTGGGATCTAGTCTGCTACTTGTAAGTGTGGTAATAGGTCTGCTTAGGTACATTCTCTCACAAGCATGATTGCAAATAAGACTAGTATGGACATGGATGTACAAGCTGGTCACATTACTGGTGTCACTTTGGTTGTGTTTGAAGTGTTGCTGTAATTTTTGCCTGCACTGAGAGGCACTAATGAGAATCCAAAGCATTTCAAGATGTGTGTGATCCTCTCATGCAACACTGTCAGTGGAAAAAGCATTGTGTTTGGGCTTGTTTGAAGGCCTTTTATGTAGTCAGAATACAATCTGCAATCTATCAGTAAACCAAAACCCCCTAGCTTTTAAACAGGAATTTAATCTTACAGAATCTATTGCTTCTTTGGCCTGTAACTACACTTTGGCTTTCTCATACTTCTCTCCTGAGCAAAGCCAGTGTAGTCTCATCAGGTAGCAATGTCTACTAATGCAGAAATGGGCCTTTTCTAAATGTCTGTGCTTTGTAATGGAAAACCAATATACCATGATGTTCAGGTGGCTAGTTACTATTCTTGCTGATTTATCAAACTGTAGTTACCTTTGTCTTCATTGTTGTAGTCATGAGATGTGAATCCCTGGTTGACCTGAATTATCCTGGTTTTCTTCTACCATTCTATGCTCTGTGCTTTAAAGAAGTATCCGGATCCTGATTTTTTTATTTGTGTTTTTGTTGTGTTTTCTGTTGGGTTTTGTTTGTTTGTTTTGTTTTGGTTTTAAATCTGGAAAACACATAGGATATTTGAGAAGTTTCCAATGTTCATCATGGGTAATGAACTTGTATGAAGTATCTGTGCATATACATATTAACTAGATAGGCATAAATATGCAACATCACATTGTCTGTAGTTGTAAGAAGGTGAGATGGCTGTACAGAAAGCCTTTACAGTACTTTGTGTCAAAAATAAATGGAAAATTATGGAAATAGCTTTCACAAATTAAATCTGCAAATTAAAACTAGGGACTTGGGGCTGTCTTTTGTGCAGTTTTGGATACATGAATTATGATAATGAAGTTTTCTGAATATGCAGTACAACATCTAATACTTACTTAAAGTAATTTACCAGTATAATTTTAAAGTTTTACTAGCGTTATTAGAAGGGTAAAGCATTTATTTACACATGGCTTTATTATCCCCAGCACTGATGTACAAAAGCAAAAGCAGCAAGTGATTGCTGGGAAATACAATGCTACCTGCAAAGCAATCTAAATTTGGGGCAGTGGGTCAATTAATAAAGAAACAGTGTTGATACCTTAATAACAGGAGACCTAGATGAAGGCTGGTAACTGCAAAATCTTTTTTGTTGGGTTCACTTTTTGTTCTAAAAAAATGATACTTGTTAAAGGAGATGAGGACCTAGAGGTTTCTCAATGTCCTTATACCAACAGTAATGGAATTCAATATATGCTGACAAATGCAAGTTCTAGTTCACTTAATTTAGATTCTTGAAGTGATTGTGTGATTCATCTGATTTAGGGAACTCACATTTTAGACATGAATCATCAAAGACAGTGTGTTAGTATGAGTTGTTAAAATTCATTGCTTATGAGTCCTCATTGAAGCATAAAGAGTAAATGCTTTCCATTACCTGAGAAAACTCTTCACAGTATTTACTTGTAGTTTGTTTTGTCTTAGTTTGTTCATGCCTCTCATTCCATGTACTACCTAGCGATAAATTGGTATAGTCATTTGTCTGTTATGCATTGTAGTAAACAATCTACTTTTATATAGTCACAATTCTGCACCTGTAATTGGAGAGAGCAGTGGTCAGACTAGACTTAGGTTCATTAATAATACTGGGTTTTAATCAAATATAATTCCAAACTCCTGGTTTTTGCTTTTAATGATTGGAAAAATATTATTAAAAAATTAAGTGACCCATTCTTCTGCTACTAAGCTATTAGAAGCTTTTATTCAGTTGAATGACTGACTATTGCAAATAATACATTATTCACTTTTTATTGGTATTTTATGAGCACTCTATTAACTTCATTATGCTTTCAACTTTAGATCAAATATCATCCAAGTTCTTTAATAAATAAATAGTACAGCTACAAAGAAACTATAAAACTCTGAAACAGAATTCTGGAAGAGGCTGTAAAATATCCAGTCTTGGAAATTTTCAAAAGGAAATCAAGCAACCTGCTAACTCTAAAGTCAGATCCAGCTTTAAAGTTGGTCCTACTTTGAGGAGGCAGGGAGGGTGGTGGAGCAGACCTTCGGAACTCCTTTCCAATCAGTTCCGCGTATCTCCTACTTCTCAAATACATCACTGGGCATTTTCTTTGGGGATTTATTTTTGGTTTGGTTTGTTACAACAAAGTATATCAAGGGGTGGAAGGTCTTTTAAAACTACAATTCTTACAATGAAAGATATTAGTAAAAATTAGAATATTATGATTTTTTTGCAAGTCAGTGTGAAAGTGCTGATTTTTTTTTCTGAATCTGAGGTTAAAAATGACAAGACCATGCATCTTCAAGTGTCCTGCACTTGTGTACAGACCAAATAGAATAACTCTATCCTTTTCCCCACTTAGGTATTTATGCAGGCATTTAGGCATTAATGTGGCTTTCTGTTATTTTCAAACTGCCTAATGAATTAATCACTCCTATTAACTTGCATACTGAAACTCGATTGTTGGACAAGTCATGCCACTCTTGTTATTTAATAATGGAGTAGAGTAAAAGAGTACATACAAACTGTGCATCTTGTTTTCAAAACCTGAGAAGTTTTTAGGTTGTATTAAGCTGCTTTTACTGGAAGTATGGACTAGCCTTTATCCTGTATCTCAGCAGTAGCAGGAAAAGCACCCTCAAACATAAGGGTGCAGTAAATCTGAAGAAGTGACTAGTCATGCAATTTAGCTGTTGATATATGTAAAGCTCCAATCATATAGGAAGCATTGAAAATGCAAAATACATCTATGAACTTAAAATTATTATAAAATATATTAACATTTGTTTTATAAAATATGTATATATACATGGTGAGTTTTGGGATAAAATCTGCTCTTTTGTATTCCATTTTTTTTCCAGCTACATTCCATTTGCACCACAGAATGTATATCAAGATACAACACTTCTGAGTTGATACATGTATCTCAAGATACGTTTTTAAACTAAGGTTTTAGCTGTTAAGAAATAGCAATGTTATAAAAATGTTAGGTATTGAAATAATAGCACAGATTGGCAGTTTTAGAGGCTTGTTGGAATTACAGCTGTCTGTTGCAGAAAGTTCAAAAACCCCCCTCATAATCTGGATGCATTTTTCTCTGGGTTCACCAATGCTAAGTATGTGCTATACTGTTGGGTTGTTCTTCAAACTACTAATAGTAAGTAAAGCACAAATGACATGACATAAAATTATGAACAAAAAACCCAAGAACAAACAAAAAAAACCCCTCACAAACTTCTCTGGATAGCACCATCATGATTCAGCATCTGAACAAACTTTACTTACGCAAAACTTTGTAGTAGCCTAATGAAAAGTACTTGGATTATTATCCATTGCTACATTATATCAGAAGAGTACAAAAGGAATTGTATTATACTGTGTATTTCTGTCTTAGTTCTTAATTAAATTAAGGGGTAAGGAATCTCAGAATCACAAAACAAAACAATGGAGGAATGAGAAGGGGAGGATTATACCACTGCTGAATACAGGGTATGTATAAAACTCACATAGCAAATACTGAGTTCCCAACATGTGTTTAAACAAATTGTAAATGTTATATTAGTGTTCTGGTAGTATGAATAAAATCTTGCTATCACTTAGATACAATGCAGCTCTGCCACTAGGTGTCATGATGTGTATGTGGTGTGTAAATTATCTACCCTATGCAAGCTTAGAACCAAAA
This sequence comes from Rhadina sibilatrix, assembly GCA_013400275.1. Classification (NCBI taxonomy): domain Eukaryota; kingdom Metazoa; phylum Chordata; class Aves; order Passeriformes; family Phylloscopidae; genus Rhadina; species Rhadina sibilatrix. The sequence continues at coordinate 16,368 of VWYO01013220.1, read as the reverse complement.
TTCACCTGGGCTCTTTGCTTTTAGAGTGTTCTTCCACCATGCTTGGGAATCGTGTCAGGCTATAATTTTTTTTTTTTTTTTTTTTTTTTTTTTTTTTTTTTTTTTTCTTTAGTGTTAAACCNTTTCTTCTCAGTAGTGATACACCTCTTGGTATCAAGTAATAATTTTAAAAAATTCTCATATAATAGTAGATACTGCAGGCAATACAAACGCTAGATTCATTCTGATCCTAACTTACCTGTTTTGGGTTTTTTATTACTTTTGCTCTGACTAATGTTATAACTCTCATACCTGTTATTAGAACTTAGTTGTGTAGCAAAAAGGTATAGATCTTTGCCCCCTCGATTTAGTTTTGTTTCTGAGCCTGACGAATTTTGTTACCACAGTCTTGCAAATCAGGCAGGCAGATGACTGCTTCAAGTTCTGATGCTTCTATCTGGCTTTTGCATAGATTTAAAAATTCTTGGTTTATTTTACTTGAGCCAATCAAGAAAACAGATTTTTACAAAATAAGTTAGATTGTGGATTAAACTCGGAAATCTTTTATTAATGAACAATAAAATTTCGATTACTTTGAGATAAAGATTTGAATGTTATCTTCTTCATGCTAAAGATGGTCAGGAATTAATTTCTTTGATTTTTCCCCCCTTTATTCATCTATTAATTTATAATTTAAAGGAAGAAACACTTAAACCTTTAATCTCAATTTTAAACAAGCATTTTTTGTTTGTTTGTTTCTTTCTGCCTTTTTAATTTTTCTGTCTAGTTCTGCCTTCTGTAAGGATCTGCAAACCTGAAACGTCAACAAGATAAATAGCTTTATGGTGGCAAAACCAAAGACAGGTTGGTTTTGGTTGGAAAGGCACAGAAACAGCAATTTATCCCAGGGCTTTATGTAGCCGAGCCCTGGCACTGTGTAAGGAGGGGAGGGTTTGTGCACACCTGCGGAAGGAGGAGGTTTCAGTGATGCACCGTGGAACCTCCGTGGCTGAATCTCCACAGCTGCACTCTCTGGTCCTCGTTCCTGCAAACCTTCCTCCAGGCAGCGCCCAGCAACTGCATCAGTTATCTGCCCCTAATTCTAGACCGAAGAAAAAATTAACATAAATCATGTTTATGAGTTTTTAGCTTTGCCTGAAAACAGCTCTCTCGGAGGGGAAAGATGAGAGGGGAAGCACGTTTGAGAGTTAGTGGTCCAAGCTAGAGTGAGATGAGTAACACCAGATAGGGGAAAGAAAACCAAGCCTCTTCTCTATAGTGTGCTGTGGTGGCTGCCCCCTTCTCCCTGTATTTCTGCCAGCCCTTGTTTTCTTGTTCCTTGCCTGAAGTCTCGCCGCCCGCAGCCCGCTCTCTCCAGGCTCCCAAGGAGCGGTGCCGACAGCGGCGCTCGGGAGCAGCCGAGAGGGGGCAGAGCACACGCGCCAGGCCGATCTCAGCCCCACTCACGGGTCGGCAAAGCCCCCGCGCCGCTGCTCTCCGCGCTCCCCGGGTCGGGGCTTCCTCCTCCGCGGTGCCGAGGCCTCGCCCTGTGGCGGAGCCCGGCCCTGGCCCGGCGGGGGAAGGTGAGCGCGGGGTGCCGGGGCCCGCCGGGGCCAGGCGGAGGGCGCAGGGCCCCGCGCCGCCGCTGGGGGCGCTGCGCGCC
>VWYO01013220.1:0-14646 GCA_013400275.1 Rhadina sibilatrix | reverse complement strand
AGGAGGCGGGCAAGGGCACAGGTGGGCAGCGCTGCCGCCCCCGGAGGCCGCGGGGAAGCCCCCTCTGGATCCCCTCCGCAGCTCCCCGCGCTCCCCGCAGACGGGTCCTGCTGCCGGCGGCGGTCGCTGCGCCAAGGCCGGGCCGCGGCCGGGCCGTGCGGCGGGGCCGAGCTCAGCGGGGACCGCGCCGGGCCTGCCTGCCCCGGTCCCTGGGAGGGAGTTCTGTGCGACCCGAACTTGCTCCTCGTCCTGTGTCCCGCCCAGCCCTGTCGCGGGGCTCGGCTTTGGGGTCGCCCAGCGGCCGCTCCGCCGCCGGCAGGGCGAGGGGCTCCCGGCACTGCTCGCCCGGTCAGCGGCGCGGACCTCACAGCTCAGCCGCCGGGTGGTTGGTTGTACGTGTGTGTTAGTCAGCCCTCTCTGTGCACGTCTTGTGCTGCCCCCAAACTTCGGACAGGGCCCCAAACTTTGCCATCAGTGCTGGGCTCTCCCACTTCCAAAATGGATGTCGGCATCTCTTCCAGCGATGGGCAGCGGAGACGTTTACCGGCCTTCGCCCAGCACGAGGGTTTGGGGGCCGTCGTTGAGGTGGGACCCAGAGAGACACTGCTGCAAAGTTGCCTAGTCCAGGCTTCTCGTGGGCTGGGTGGCATTTTCCCAATGTTCAGATGTCTGGTGGGAAAAAGTTTATCTTGATTGCAGCCAGGCCTGGAAGTCACAGCCATGCCCTCCTGGGGAAGTGTGGGCTGCTTGGGCTTAGCTGTGAGGGTGAATCCTGCAGCAAAGCTGCTTGCCTTGTCGTGCTCAGGGTCCCACCTGGCAAGTCAGTGATACCCAAGCAAAAAATTTCCCTGCAGTGTATGTGTTTGGTGTTGTCTTACAGCCAGCAAGCTGTTTCTGTGAATACTAAGACGTAAGCTTCTCAAGCCATGTTTGGAATGCTCCCTGTGCAACTACCGTGGTACTAAAAAAAAAAAAAAAAGTTTATGCAGTACAAAAGAGTAAATAAAGTCCTGCTGTTGTAACCCCTCTCTTTGTGTGCAGTACTGTCTTGAACAGTACCGAGGGATGTGTATGAGTACTGCAGCATTGCAAGGCACAAGTGGTACTATTTGCTCTGCCATGGCTCGGGGTGCTTGAACTGTGCTTCTGTCAGGGAGCATACGTTGCAGTATCTCACGCTTACCAGTGGCATTGAGCACAGGAGTAAGGTGTTCTGAGGTTGTGTGGTAATTCCAGGTTAGCAGTCCACACCAGTGAAGTATTGCTAATGCATTTAAGCCATTTGCTAACTGCAAGGAGGTTCTGTATAGGCTTTGTTGTGACATTGCTGCTTATATAAACAAGTGCCAGGCTGACAGATTTCTGAATGAAATCTTTTTTCTTCTAGAAAGTCAGCAGCAGTGTAGGATTCCCAGTACTGATTTCCAGCTGCTGAACCTTAGCTTTGACCTAGAAAAACTTAGAGAGAGAGAGAGAGAGAGATAGAGATTTCTGCTCCTGCCAGTCTTGGCAAAGATTCCTATTGCTGCCAGCTAGGAACAGGATTGAGGCTGCCTGTTTGTTTGTAGTTTTTGAGGGGAAGGGACAGTTCAGATTTTCTTTTCTTTGCAGACAACTTTTCAGCCATGTTGTTCAGCTCGAGTTCTGCTCAGGCTGCTCAGCCTGGAGGCCAAAGTCTTTTAAGTATCATTTTGCCAGCTCAACCTACCTTGTTCCCCAAGAATTACATCAAAATAATAAAAAAGTTGACTAATCTTAAATTCTGATTTAAGATAGTAGATTGTAAAGAAACTTTCTAATTTTACTTGCAGAAGAACCTGATCAGAGGTGTCTTAATGACTGGACCAAGTTTAAATAAGCATTTAACACCCATCAGCCTCTTCTTTGGGGGCAAAGGTTTGATTTTCCTCCACAGCTTTGTAAACTTCGCTCTAAGTCTGGTTTACATTGGTGTGAATGTGGGAAGTGAATAGGATACTATGTGTTTTATTTGTAAAGTGTCATGACAAATGACCTTGGGAAGGTTAGGCAACAAGCCATAGTGAAGCAGATCCTCCGATTCCAAGACTGGGTCTCTAGCCATTAGGAAAGGTGCACCTGTCATGCTCCATCTAGACGGTTTGTTTTGACCTGCCCAAAATACGTGGCTATTGACTTGTTAGTCTTTGAAAACACTGAAAAACTCCCATCAGTTACATCCAGTTCTTCAGCCCAAAATACATCTTCTATGGTATTATTCCATTGGAGAGCTTGCCTTATAAAGAAAGTGTTTTAATGGGTTTTAGTGCCATTTTTGGGCATATATTTGATAAATACGGGCGCAGATTTTTTTCTGATCGGAGTGCGAAATATCTCTTTCCTCATGCAGGTATCACTGATGTGGTGAAGGACCTAACACTGCATTTTTTCAGGATAACTGAAACAACATAACTTTGTTAACGAGCCACCAGAGATTCACTTTTCCTTCTACTGCTTACATTTACTTCCTATCACCAACAGCAAAATCTGTAGGAAAAGAGGCCTGTCTTTTGCCAGAACCTATTATTTTGCATTTCTAATCTTTGGATCATACATAGCCTGTATTTTTCACAATAGTTCTTGAATTCTCTCTCCTCTGCAAAGAAAGAGAGAAAGAAAGACGGGGTTCCATTTGGTTGAGAGGCATAAAGAGCACAAGGCAGGGGTCCTGTGGAGGCAGGTCAGGGAACTGGGCTGGAAGTTTTGCTCAGGGAGGAAAGGATAGTAAACAAGGGGGAATGGAATTGGTGGGAGTGCATGACAAACACTGTGAAAAGAGGAAATGGAACCTGTGTGTAGTGTAGTTAACGCACATATATAATTAATATATATATATTAAAAGTCAAGGGCTCTGCATTTAGAGGGTCTGCTCATTTTCAGCACTGAGTCACTACTGCCATTATCCAAAGTGTGTTTTCCTTAAAAGATCAAGAGTTCAGTAAGAATCTGAGAGATGTTTTCCCAAGCGTTGTTCTGGAAAATATTTAGAATAAAAAAATTGCTTGTCACAACTCCTAATATAAAATGAATTTTGAAAAGCCATCTGTGGTAGTGTAACACTAAAGTCACATCTATGTCTGTAACTGCTAAAGTTTGTTCATACTTCATCTCAAGAGCAAGTGGTTTTGTGGTTTGGGTTTTGTTTTGTGGGTCTTTTTTGTTAAACTGGTAGTTTTTGGAGTGTTTCCCAGTAATGAAATAGGCCATACTGTGTCATACTCCATCCTTGCATTTGCTTTAGTCAACTATACATCTATACAGTACATTACTAGAATGTTACAAATTTATTTGTATTTCCCCAAATAAAATCAAATTATGAAATTTATTTTTTCCTGGTAAATAGCACTTTTTTTCATATTTAATTGCTAATATTGTGACTCCACTATGCTTTTGTATCCGCATAATATTCTAATTTAGTCACCATTAAAATGATGGAAGGGGTTACTTTTTAGACTGGTTAGAACTCAGGCTTTGAGCTCAGATCCCCATTGGTGTTTGGGGAGGTCCCTGGTTATAACCAGCAGCCAATTATTATATCAAGTATGGGTTAGCCTCCTATCCTTAGATTCTGGAAGAGGCTAACTGACTAAGATTTTTACCATAGTTATCACATGCTCACTAGAAGGGCATATTTACAGTCTCATCTTCTGAAAACTTCAAAAGGATCACAATGGTCCCACTTCCAGGTTTGCTGCTTGCGAGCTTTGAGGAGGCTGTTTTGCCTCCAGGCTAAAGGAAACGTTTTTGAGTGTAAGAGATGAGATTTTCTTGAAAAGTTTCTTGCAATGAAAATGGTGACCTGTTGGATCAAGCAAAGAGATGAGTAACCTAATATTTATTGTTATTGCTAGTCTTGGTTTCTTATTTTTTGCACTTGTTAGGTATTTGTGGTTCCCAGTTTCTCCCACAATGGTCCCAGTTTAAAAAAGCAGTGTTAGACGACTATAAGGAAACATCAGTATACTAAATGTGCAGATTTATATCACTAACTGGAATTGTCTGGATAAGTAACTGTCTGCAAGTGATAAGAGAACTTTTTCCATGTCACCCAGATGACACATCCATGCAACTGATACATTTTATAGGATGAAATCAAGATAACATTGTTCCCAAGGTGGATATGTAGGCCTGGTAGAAGACAATGTTGGGTCACTTAGAAGCATACTCAGTTGTTCTGATACAAACAAAATAAAAATGGAATAACACTCTGCAGTAGCTTTAGCTTTGTTAGACAAGGTAAGAACAAGAAAGAACCTAAAATTTCATGTTAACTGTTTGTTTGTTTGTTTTACTTTCCCCCCTTCTGCTGGTCCTTCAGTCCTGGTTATGGATGTTCCTTTTTTCTCTCCAGACTGTGGAAAATAGTTTTCTCTGTTTTTTGTTTCAGGCTTGTGTCTCTGAAAGTATTTGAACCTGCATGCTTTGAGTAGTGTTTCATCTGTGATGGCAATGTCCGTTCAAGGGGGCATTTTGCTTAAGAGTATATACCCAAGAGACATTCCTTTTGTACCTGTTTAGGGCCTGGGAATTGCAATGAATGACTTCAGGGGGATTTTCTTGAAAAACTTTCTAACCCTCTCAGAATTCAGTGCAAGACACTTACTAGTCTTGTATTTAATGAGTGTTCAGCTTCTGCATGGCAGCTAAGGCTGTCTCATCTTTGTGAAAGGGAATGAGAAGCTTGTCCTGGATCAGGAGTCAGTTAAAACTCTCCCTGTTTTTTCAGAGGCATCTCTCAACATTCTCTCATAGCTGAATGCACTGGGTTAGGTATGGGGTTTGATCTCTTCAGAAGGGAGAGTGGTCACATCATCTTTACTTCACTCCTTTTCAACTGGCCAGTTTTTATTACTTAGAGCCTTAAGCAAGTAAAAACTGACTGAAGATGCCACAATTGGATCAGTTTTCCGTGGACTTGATGGAGCTGCATTCATGAGGACATTCTGGATCTAGACTTCCAGGCAACCATAAGTATTTACCAAGTCCCATGAGAAAAAAATTAATATTTAATTAAATTCTTCAGCTGTTACCTTACAAAGTTCTTCTGAAACTGGCCATTCCACAATTACTGTCGGTGGCAGTTCACCAGAGGAGATGGTTTTGGAGGCCTTTTCTCTTTCCAGGGTGCCGTTAATCTACCTATAAAACTTTATCTCCTTCTCTGATTTTCCTCAAATCTGACTGATGTCAGAGCCCCTTGATACTTTGTAACACTCACGGGTTACAGTAGGCATGAGAGCAAGCGGCTGCTGTAGCTGGTGAAACTTAAGTTATTAAATGCATTTAAAGTATTTTAAAAGAAATCATCAACACACCCATGCTAGGTTTGAAATTGTTTCTTTACTTGGACACAGTAGTAATTTGAATCTTTTCAAGGTTTTTTAGCCAATCCTGTGCTCATTAGGAGTTTTTACACTAACACCAAAAAGAAGTTATTTTATTTGCTGTCATTGCAAATACTGGTAATGTTTACCTTTGCTCAGGTATCCATAGCTCACAGGAGCATGGGAGTCATAGGTACTGTCAGACAAATATACTGATACATCCCCAAGGTAGGACAGGACAGAGCACTGCGGGTGAACAAGGTTAGCTGAGGCAGTTCTATTTCCAGGGCCTGCTTGCCTTTTTTTTTTTTTTTTTTTTTTTTTTTTTTTTAATGTGGTGTCTTTGCTGTTGTGCTGGATTGCAGATGTGTTCCACAGCTCTGGGGTCAGCACTTCTACCTAAGCTTCTGCCACGTCATTGCATCCTAGATAGACTTTGGATGATCCTTGGGCTAGGAGCACAACCCTTTGTTAACAAGGAATATCCATTTTTGCAGGGGGTTAGACTGTATTAGGCATATGTTTGTAGCCTAATAGCATATGTTCTTTTGGAGGTCCTAGAAAATGGGGTCCTGTTTCCTTCTTGAAGTACTCTTTTTAAATTTGATTTTGGTTTGGAAGGTAAAGAGCAGGAATCTTAGTAGTGAACAGAAGTGTTAGCTCCCTACAAGTTCAAAAGCAAGTTTGTTCTTTTACGCTAATTTAGGGTGGTTCCAGAGTTACAAAGGTAACTTTACCTTGCTGAGACTAATAGCCCTGGAGTCCTGAAAGTACAGTAAATGGTGAGAAAGGCATTCTTTTGAAGGGCAGCTCAGAGCGTGATCCACACATCCATCCTCTAGGTAGTTTGAGCCTATGATGTTACAACATTGCCATTCCTAATAAAAGCAAACTTCTTTTTTGCTTTTGCTTAATTCCAGGTACTCTTTCCTAGTATTTTGAATAATTTCATGTCACCAGTGCATCAGCTTGCACTTTAAGCCAGAGTTATCCTTTGTTTTACTTCTGACTTTATCTGCGTAAAAATACTTGAGACAATTCCAAAATTTAATTCAGTTTGTTTACATTTTTTCCTGTAGTAGTTATGCTTATAACTTCCTTTGGTCTGGGGAAACAAGTTATTCTGAATTATCAGCTGTATAGATGAAGGTCTCTTATTTGATATTTTATGACATATCCTACATAGTGTTTCTAAACACTACTACATAAGTTGGAGGAAAAGGCCTGGTTTTGTTATGCTGATTCTGTGCCCTCACAGTGTGCTCAATTTGAAACAAATGTCTTTTTACCAGCACTCTTCCTTTCTGTTGTTTGTTGTTACTTTAGTATCCCCCTTGCTGATTCAACTCCAGAAATAACCTTTAGCATCCTGCCAGTTGTGTGTAGCCTCTGTGCTGCAGCTGAATTTGTGGTAGGTTCAGCTAATGTTTGGCATTGATCATGACCTTTCCCCCAAACACAGTATTTAACTTAGTTTTCTCCAGGTGAAAACTTAGATTTTGTGCTTATCTTCAGTCAGATCACTTGGTAGGCCCAATCCAGTGCTCGGGAATTATTTTACTATTTTTCATTGACTGAGGAGGGCTGCACTTAAAATAGGGAGGAGGCTCTGTCAAACCAATGCAGAGCTCCTGATCTCACAGGTACTCTGAGAGAGCAGAGCCCAATCCTGTCCTCCAGTGAGCAGAGAGCTGGTCTCTGTATGAACTGTATGTCAACATTATCTTATATCCAAACAATTCAAAAACTGAGTTGAGACAAGAGGAAACTCCAGGAATGTTTCAGGAACAGAAGGTGGCAATTTGACCCCAGCTGTTTTTGGGAGCTGCAACTTCTGTATGAGCTGTATGAGACTTCAGTGTGGGTACTGATCACTTAAGCAGTCAAATACAGTGTTTAAATACACTCATGGAGAACAAAAAAAAGCACACAAACCAGAATTTTATCTACTTCTAACAATATAGTGTAACACCTGTTGGTTTGTCCACTGAAACTGCCTTCTCTGAGGATCTTGTAACTGTTGATTACAGCCAGCTGGGGGGCTGGTAGCAGGAGTATGTAACTTCATTTCAAAGAAAAAGGCATGTTTGTGCTACTTCACCAGATTTGCTGCTTCAAATTATATGAGAAGTAGTTTTTCACAGGCAGTTAAGGAAAACTGAGATAATTTTCTGAATTCCATTAATAAAATGTAATTTCTAGTTAGGGATTGGAGTCAAGAAGTAATTTTTGCCTACTTCAGAGTAAAAGTTGGAGGGATGTTTTACTTAAAGTAAGAATATGTTGTAATTTAAAATCAGTCAAAGCTTATTGGAGATTTTAGGAATGTAACTACTACTTGCTAGCACAAATTGGGAAAAAAAGGGCAGCTTTTCGAAATATGTAGGAGAGAAATTTCAAAATACTAATTAAATCAGTAACTAGATTCTTGGAAGTACCTCAGATTAGATTCCAATATCACAAATAAGGAACCAATTACAGTTTTGATGCAAACAAGTCTGTAGCCTCAGTGTGTCAAGTTTGAGTCATGTTTTTTTCATTTACTTAATCCCCTTCTCCACTTTTAAGCTGATGATTGATTGTTAAACTAGTGGCTTAGGGTTCCCTTCTGTTTGGCTGTTTTTCTTCAGGACAACTGACTAACTCATTTTTGTTTAACGTAGGGCAAATACGAATTGTCTGTATCTGGAGTAAGATGGTATGACGACCACTTAATCTTTTAAAAAATGTTACAGATATGACTATGTATCACGGAGTGTCTGGGGGAGATGCAAGTTTCCAGTTTTCAAGAAGTCATAAATAGTTTATAGTCATGGGAAGGGAGAGGACTGAAGAGTTACAATACTGGACAGCCAGCTCTTGTGCTTTGGGTTAGTGCTTGCTCTCAGGTACAGTAAGGAAATACAAAAAGGATATTACTTTTAGTGTTGGATGTGTGTCCTGCCTCTGATCTGTAAGGTATTATAGGCACCTATAAGCTTGTTTTTGGGATCTACCTCAAACCGTGGTGAGTTTTGGATGAGGAAGACCTCCCACAAAGAAGGCTCTGATGATCATCTTGCTGTTTCATGAAGGAGTTTCACATTTTCTTCCCTGTAGTAATTCAGGGTATCTTGGCTGGATAAAACTGATGGCTGTGTCTGAACCAATATTCTGTCTGGATGGTTCAGAATCTTTTCTGAGCTTAAAATTTGTGGCTCTGTGAGAACTGGGTTAGATTGTACTGGCCGTTGGAAATTTCCATGGCTTTTATACCATCTTCTCTGTTTTCTGGACAGGAGCAATAAATTGAAACAGACTTTCTGATGAGATTATTTCAATGTAGCAAGCATTTATATAAACCAGACTGATTTCCCCCTCTGAGCTTTGGGTTATAAACAGGTTGAAATGTTTTGAGATGCCAAACTGTCTCAGTTTCTGATGCAACAGACTAGCTTTCTTTATCTTTTAGTTTTCTTCTGGCATGGAGATCTTCAAGTTGATAATCTGTTGATGTCCCTTACTATTTTAATGCAGAGTAGCAATCCTTTTTCCCATCCTTTTTCTAGATGAATATTAGTTTCTCTACTCTGGACCTCTGTTTCATGTCTATCTATGAAATCTCTGCTTGAGTCTTTGAGTGGTATATGCAGGACCTGACCGATTTCTCTGTTAGAAAAGAAAATTAGCCACGTGTACAGTCTGGGGTTGTTAGTTTTACTGTACACAGTAAGATGCGCTGTGGCCTGAGTTGCTCTTTTCTCAGCTTTTTCATGTCAGCCTCTCTGTTGCCAGGGAAGCAAGGGAAGAGTTGCATTCCTGCCTGTCAGTATGCTCCACTTTCTGTTAAGTTTCTCTTGTTACAAGTTTTTAGACTCTTGCTCATGCAAATGTGCACAACTGTAGTCAGTGCCCTAACCCCTGCATTTTCTGTCATTCCCTACAAGAAGACGTGTCTATGCAAGGGAGCTTATTTACTTCTGTAATTGTGCGTTAGATTTAGTAACATCAGTGATTCCTTACTAGTTGAAGACAAGTTTGGTAGTAGACTTTGGGTAGGATTCAGTTGTCTGTATTTTGGCATCTTGTGCAGTTTGAGACACTAAGTTACCCTGTCTGCTTCTCAGCTGCCACTCAGCTGTGTGGTTAGCTAATCCTAAATTAGAAGCCTACTTGTTGATCACCTTGAATAACTCCCTGGGTCTGCTGGCTGTACTGATGACTCATGTAATACATTTCTTTAAACAGATGCATTATTGCCATTTCATTGCTTTTTCATGTCAGGGTTTCTCTGAACTCCCTGCCACATGCAGTGTCAGATGTGGCGTGAGTCTTCAGAGAGAATGTCTGCTTCCTGAAGCGGCAGCTGATGGAATAGGCAGGTATCCAAATGTGCTATCTCAGGACATCTCAGTTGGCATTGTGTATTGGGTCTTTAAAAGACTGTACTGGTTGGCCCTGGCTGGATACCAGGCACCCACCAAAGCCACTCTCTAATTCTCCTCCATATCTGGGCAGGGGAGAGGAAATATAATTAAAGGTTTATGAGTTGAGATATGGACCAAGAGAGATCACTCACCAAATACCATCATGGGTAAAACCGGCTCAAATAAGAGATATTAATTGAATTTATTACTAACAAGATCAGAGCAGGATAACAAGAAGTGAAATAAAACCTTAAAAACATTTTATTCCTACACTCCCTCTTTCCCAGCTCTACGTTCTCCCCCAGCAGCAGAGGGAGACAGGAAATGGGAGTCACAGTCAGTTCATCACCTGCTTTTTCTCCTGCTGCTCAGGGAGAGGAGTCCTTCCCCTGCTGCACCTGTGGGGTCTCTCCCACAGGATATAGTTCTCGGTAAGCTTCTCCAACATGAGTCCATCCCAAGGGCAACAGTCCATCCCCAGACTGCTGCAGCCTGGGTCACTGTTCCATGGGGTGCAGTCCTTCAGGGACAGGCTGCTCCAGCACAGGAGCAGGGCCCCTGGCTGCATAGGTATCCCATGAGCTCACAGCCTTCTCTCAGGTATCCATCTGCTTGGGGAGGCATGGGGCTCCTCCACAGGCTGCAGGTGGATCTCTGCATCCCCATGGATCTCCATGGGCTGCAGGGGCAGAGCTGCTTCACCATGGCCATCACCATGGGCTGCAGAGGAATCCCAGCTCTGGTGCCTGGAGCACCTCTTCCCCCTCCTTCTGCACTGACCTTGGTGTCTTCAGAGGTGTTCTTCTCACATATTCCCATCTCCCTCTTCTCTGTCTGCAATTACAATTGTGCAAGGACTTTTTTTTCTTCTTCTTAAGTATGTTGGAGGCATTACCACCATTCCTAATTGGCCCAGCCTTGACCAGCAGCACGTCTGTCTTTGGAGCTGCCAGGGGTTGGCTCTGCTGGACATGGGAAGTTTCTGGCACGTTGTCACAGGAGCCACTCCTGTAACCCCCTCTGCCAAAACTTGGCCATACAAACCCAATACACTCTGGTAAACCATGGTAATCCCATGCTCTGTTTCCTTTGCCTCCAGTGACAATTTAGACAGATTGCTTTTATTTGTAAACCTGAATTACAGATATCTTTAATCCTTATCTGAGTCCTCATATCTGACTGTACAGCAGTACCATACAAATATAGGTGACTGTGCTGGTGTGAGAGGTACTGTGCATGTAGATGGCTTTGTAGATCACCAATTTTTCATATTAGTTACTTGAATTCTGCTGTAGTGGTTTAAGCAACTTACTACATCCTAAATGTTTTCTTATTGTATTTACTTTGTGACATATTCTATGTATTTCAAGTTGTATAAATCCAATCCAGTCAAATCCAGGCTAAGACTTCTGTTCTTGCCCTGTTGCTAACACCTCATAATTAAATTGCAGCAAAAGTTCCCTTGCCATGTTTGGCCATTTTGTTGATTGAGAAAATCTTTAGGTTTAATCTTTGATTCCATAGTTGTCTGCCTTATTTGTCTGGTTTGTTTTTTTACTTTTCAAATTTACATTAAACAATTTTAAAGTGAGTTGTTAAAGAAGGATTGAATCAGTGACAGATATAAATAATATGTACTCCCACATAATGTGATTCTTTGATAATGGTAATGTGGTCATTGATTTAGAGACTTGCATGCTTTTTGTAGCAAATTGGATCAGCATTGTATTGGAAGTTAGGGAACAAATATAGCTTCATGATGAAAGAAGTGTGCAAGATGAAGCAGTTTCTTCCTCAGTTTTCTGAGTTTTAAGTCTTTTTATGTTGTTTTAATGTGCCTGTTCCGTGTAGTAATTCAAAAGGGGTTGAGCTGACTGCTGTTTGAAGAAGTGGTTGAAAAATACAACTGCAGATTTTTCGTTTGTTTCCTACTTGATTTTTTTTCTTCCATAAATACCTTCCTTCCTTTCCCCAGGAAAGTTCATACTGATTGTACGTGAGAGTTGGCAAAGGATAGTCCTCCATGGGTGATAATATTTGAAAGTGTGATGGGATTTGGTGTTGTGATCTGATGTTCACTGCAGCTGCTTGATCCTTCCTTGCCTTCCTGGAGCTTTATCTACAACCCTTCTCTGTTCCAGTCCAAGAACAAAGGAACCAAATTGTAGGAAACTAGTATTTAGTCTTCAGGGACTGAGTTTAACACTGAGCAACAAGGGGAACTATTTTGTAAGCCTTGCAGCTTCTTAAATTTTGAGTATTAGTCCCTAATATTCTGTGTCACTTCCTTTGCTTGTAAAATATCTTACCAAAACAATGAAAATAAAAGTTGGTGATTTCTCCCCTATCCATCTTATACTTCTGCAATGTAAATGCTTTCAAAGCATCATTTCACTTGCTTACATGTATTACTTAGCTGTTAAATAGTTGGTAGCTATGTTCATGTGTCACTGAAACTAAGATTCTCTACTGTAAAGCACAGTAAATAAAAGAAACCAGGCCATAGGTTTCTGAAGATGTAATCATCAGGGATGAGATCACGGGCTTTGTGAGGAGCAGTGTGGAGGAGATGAACTTCAGTGTATGGCTTGACAGCAAAGCTAAGCTGATTAGCAGGAGTTGAAAGGGCTAATTCCTTGCACCCACTCCAGGTCAGGAATTTGAGGCCCTCCTTGTACAGACCAGGTGCTCCTCTGATCTTTCTCCTTACCTGCTGGTCAGTGAACTAGTTCAGTGAGATGGACAGAAACTGTTGGCTTTTTGCTGAAGGGAAGAGAGGGCGTGGGATTGTCCCTTGCTCTGGCAGCAGGTCATTAGATAATTTTGGCTGTTGGCAAATCAGTCCTCACAAGGCAAAAAGCTATGAAATTGGTGGAGGAGCAAATGGGAAGAACAAACAGGGGGAACCACCAGTAATAAAATATATATGTTTTAAAAAACAGAGAAACCTTATGCAATTCCATGCCTAATGTTTTATTTTTTGCTATTTAAAATATATAAAAAGATAAATTTTGCTAGTAAGTGTGGATAACCATCTGCTGATTGTTGCTTTAAGTCATACTCTTGTTAAACTGCTACTGTGTGGCCATCTCGTTAACATGGTTTTAGAAGACAAAAGTTCTAATTAAGCTGCTCTGAAGGTAATGCAGAACTGTGTGTTTTTTGTCAACCCCAAATAAGCTGCTAGATATAGTAAAATGAAATTACATAAATCTCAGAACATCTTTAGTACTTTTTATAATAATGTTCATAAATGTATAAATATTTACTGTAAATGTGAGAAATGGCACACCAGAAATACGTTTTACCTTTAGACAGTTTGGTGTGCTTTTGTGTAACTGAACAAATGAATTAATATCAGGAGAATAGAAGGAGAACAGAGCATTTAGTGGAGTTTTAAAGATAAAACTAAAAACAAACCCTTCTTAGTTAAGAAGCTCTTAACTGTTACAGTCCTGTGACTTGGGACTTTCACAGAAGAATCATGTTAACAAGCTTCTAACCAAAATGGGAGTGGGTCTGAAAAAAACCTCTTGAGATGCTTACTGCCTGCTTAGACACTGCCCCCAGTCTATCGGATTGCTGTTCCTGTACCTTTTAGTATTTTCCTTAATGATGTGGATGAAACAGTATACTTACTAAATTTGTAGATGCTATAAAGCAGGCTTAGAGAAGACTTGCAAACATTTTGGAATTAGAATTAAAATTCGATGTAATCTTGAAAAAAATGATTGTCTTTTTCTCTTTTTTCTCTTTTTTTTTGTTTTGGTTTGGTTTGGTTTGGTTTGGGTTTTTTGGTGTGTTTTTTGTTGTTTGTTTGTTTTTTGTTTTTTTAATAGGAAAAAATCAAGGAAAACAAGAACAAAGTCTCTTTTCCTTAGCTAGGAAACAGTCAGACTCACAAAGAGCACAGGCTAGAACTTGTTGGGTAGCAGTTCTGCAGAAAAGGATCTGGGATCATTAATGTAATACTGTTGTGAAAAATGGACACCGATCAGAAGGTATAAGCAGAACTCTTAGTTGCATAAAATACAAAATATGTCAAGTAATTTTTCTTGCTCATCAGTGACTGGCCCTCATTTGTTACATTTGTAAAGTCCTTCGCGAGAATGTAGTATGTGCCACCATTACATACTTATGCACAGATTAAATTTGGTAGTTGGGCTGTATGATGGAGCAGTGTGAAAGTGTGGTTACTCTACTGCATATGTGCATTTTTACTTTCTGCACAGATGAAGTCCAGCCTTCTGTTTTCACTGTTCAGGTCATTAGTTTCTCTAACTGTCGATTGTACATACAACTTGTCTTTCTGATACTGCTTTTTCAATTTTCCCATATTGTATAAGTCTCTTTGGTTTGAAAACTCATTGTCCATGCTTTCTACCTTTTGTGGTGTTTTATCTACTTTATCTGTCTTTATTTATTCAACTATTGTGATATAGTCTAAGAATCATTTTACCTGAGCATTTAGTTCATATTTTATGTCACAAGATCTAAGGCTATAAAGTATTTCCAAAAAAATACAAAAGGTAATGATAATCAGAAGAAATGTTAACTAATTCTTTATGCTGCATGGTGCTTTTAGCATGATACAAGTGTATTCACAATTTTAAACAGTATTCTGCATCTGTAAGTGTAACTAAATATTTGTAGTGGGTTTGCATGGCCAGGTCTTGGTAGCAGCGGGGCTACAGGGGTGGCTTCTGTGAGAAGTTGCCGGAAGTTTCACTTGTGTCCAATGGAGCCAATGCCAGCTGGCTCAGAGATGGATCTGCTGCCAGCCAAGGCTGAGCCCCTCAGTGTTTTTGGTCGTTTCTCTGGGATAACGTTTAAGAAGCAGGAAAAGCTGCTGCACAACAGAAAGTGCAGGAAGAGAGGAGGGAGGAGAGGAGAGGAGA
>VWYO01013218.1:0-10293 GCA_013400275.1 Rhadina sibilatrix | reverse complement strand
ACTCTTGTTAGAAGGAATACTTGCCTGAAGCAAAAACATTTTGTGGAAACTATTGGCTTTGCTGAATTTATTTTTCCCCTGTTCCCAAAATGCAGTAACAAGGATGAATCCTGACTTCTAAATTTCCAGGAGAAACCGGTCAGGTTTTCAAGTAGGTTGCTTGATAACATCAATAAAAAATGCCAATAACCAGAGAGCTGGAAAAGCTCTGGAAATTGGTTTTACTCCGTTGGCTGCTCAGTGTTCCAGAGCCAAAACTAAGAAAACTGTAGTCTTGATCCACAGATAAAGGCCAAGACTCACCCATGTTCTCCTGGGTTTCCAGATACTCTTTTGATGGAAGTGGAGCCTAAAGCCCATGCCAAGTAAGCCACCAAGGATGCAGCTCCCTGCCCTATAGCAGCCCCAGATATTAACATCAAGAGTTCCCATTTTGTTCCCATTTGTTGGGCCCATGCCCTGTTGTATAGGATACACTATAGTTCCTTGGGAATTTAACCCAGGACAATGCCTGTGTAGATGGGCTTTACCAAAGCATTGTGTAATATTTTAACTAAAGCTGCTGCTGGTTCTGCTGCTGTAGGGTCATAGATGAGGTTAAGTAGATGTCACCAAGATTGTAGCTCTCTTTTAAATTTGTTTGCATTATCCCATGTGGCCCTGACATCTCTGAGTCTGAAAGGTTTTCAGCCTGCCAGTGGCTGATTTCTTCCCAAGGGGAGATTTCTTGGGAGAGTGTTTCTTTCAAGGACAATTTCTGTAAATAACTTATGTTCTCAAAATAAATCTGTACAGCTGTGCTGATTGTTCTTCTCTTGTTCCACCAATGGGACTAGAGAGGTGTTGTTCCCTTTTACCAATCATGGTATGTCTGTATCAGAACATTTTATAAAAATACTAAAAATTAGACAATAAAGCCTTCTGATTTTCTTCTGCTTCAAACTGGAGTCAAGCATCTTTATTTCGTTTCCAAGTGTGACAATCCCACGTTACCTTTCAAATGTAATTGGGCTATGGACCTCCATGGCCCCTCCCCTGTAATTGCTGGTATAGCAAATTGTATCCACAATTGATGCATGATGCAAATGATGCAATTGGATGCAGCTGAGAGCATGAAGGGTGTTGGTTTGAGGGCACTCCTTATTAGCTGGTGATCATTTCATCAATTCTTTCCCAGTGAGGTAATACATCTGAAAAGAGCCATTGATTAGCTCCTAAGGCTGATGGAGAAGATTGCAAGGGATGTTTCAACTGGCATAAATCACTTGTTAGTGAGTTTACTTTGTTAGGATTCCAGTTCCCATGCTATTTGGCACTCCTAATCCTGTCCCCAGGATACCAGTCACATCTCTCTGTGATCACCTTGGAGAGGTGAGGGCCCACCCATGCAACCATGCCCACCACCCTGCAAGGATGGAGCCAGGAACGGCGAGCAGGGCTTTGATTGCAGAGATACTGATCTGCACTGAGCATCCCACTCATCTGAGGGACCAGGAAGAATTAAAAAGCACTTGTTTCTGACCTGTATATGGCATAGGGTCCAATCCTGGGAGGTGGAGGATTGCATTGAGAGGGTTAAGTTCTTTTCTGCCAAAATACATTTTGGCACAGTAATGGTTGTGGATGCACTACACCTGCACATATTACCACCTCCTTTTACAACTTATTGTTTCTGTGTAATGCTCTGAGCAGCTACTGGTCTTGTAACACCTGCTCTGTTTTTTGATGGGCAAATATTGGAAACGGAGTAAGAAAATTTCCCCTTCAGTGGTTGGAGGTTGAATTTCACATATTAATCTGAAATTTCCCTCTGCCAAATTCAAGCTCCTAGATTTGCCCCATTAGAACTTGTTTCACCAGCAATTGTCATTGAAATGCATTCAGGCTCAAGAGTGGGTACAACTGTTGCCATAGTGACCATTTACACATAGGAAAAGTGAGGGTTTCCCTCCCTGGGGTTGGGCTTGGTGATGTGTGTGCCCAGCCTGGCTCAGTCTGGCACTCACTGGTTCCTTCTGGGAGAAGAATAACCTAATCTTCAGTGGAGATGTGCTGGCATCATTCCCAAGATTATTTTCTGAAAAAATAAAATAAAACAAGTCTCAACAGGGTTTACTCAGATAGGTTACCCCATTAAAAAGAAGGAAAATCTGCCATATACTAATTCCATGTTTGAAGCACTGTTTTCAGTAGCTTCCCAAGCAGCTAGGCCATGAGGTTTAGTTAGTCATAGGCAAAGTTCCAGTTTGGGGTAATTTTACCATGACCAGACTGTCCTGGTTGTAGTCCTGTCAGATGTTCCCCTTTGATGGAAGGGGGAGCACTTGATTCAGGCTTTGCAAAGAATCCTCAACTCACAGGGCTCCCAGTGAGTCCACACCAATTATTTAGAGGCTGATGTATTTTGGAGAGTTGAGCATCCTGCCCAGGTGTGTGGCTTAAGGCTCTTTTTCAGTAAGCCATTAGCTCTTTCTCTGATTCTATTGGGGTAGCATGGGGTATGGAACACCCACGGAATCCCTCTCTATTTGGCCTATTCTTGTACCTCCTTGCAGGAGAAAGGTGAGCCATTATCACTTTGGATGGTATCAGAAGCGGGCAGATTTGAGAACCACTGTGACAATCCCCCTACTGTGCTCTGCCCATCAGCCCTGGGGCATTTGGCTGCCATGTGTAGCCCGAGACTCCTCCTGCACCTGTGAGGATGGATCATGTCCTGCAGAGGGTCTGAGAGCCCCCATGGAATCCATTTGCCATGTGAGCCATGGAGTTTTTTCCTTCATTGATATGTAAGGGTGGTGCTTTAGCAGGATGGTCTAGCTGTAATTTTAATCTACACTGAGGACATTCTGTAAGAATGTTTTTTTCTTTTTAGAAAATTTCTTCTTAAATTTCCTGTTTAGGAACCAGCCTTTGCTCTGTGCTTCCTTACCAGTGTGCCCTAATTTCTGATGGTACCATTCTCCCAATCAATACTATTCCTGATTTGAGGAGTCTCTTATCTCTATCTCCCTGATTTTAGTTAATTCATTCTCCTTTCAGTTCCAGTTTGTGGATGGTTTGTTATCCTTGGCATGGGCTCTGAGCCATCCTATTCTGTATGGCATTTTTTAATGCTATATTTAGTAATTTCCAATTTTGAGATCAACAGATGGAATATTTACTTGCTTCCCAATTTAATAGTTCCTGTGGGCAGACCCACTGGGTAGCACCAGCCCCAGCAGCGCAGGAGTCCATGTAGATTATTTTTGCTCCATTCTGAGCTGCTCAAACAGCTGCTCTTAACTCTCCTACTTGTGCACTACCTTCACCCTCTTCTATTACTTGTTTGTGTTGATGTTTAACACAGGAATAACCTTGTGCTGCTATTTACCACTTGCCCTCTTTGCTGAGGCATCAGTGACTCAAATATCTCCTCGCTAAGGGGAGGTGCACCTAAAATTGGTGAGGGTTTGAAAGGCTGTGTAATGCTAATGGATCTGCACTGATAGACATTTGTAATTTAGAGACTGCAGTTGGTCCTTCTGTTCCTCTTGCAGCTGCCATTGAGGAGGCATTCCATTTCCTGATGGTGGATTTTTGTGCAACTCATTCTGGGAGAGCAGACCTCCGTAAAATAGACTCCAGAAAATTAAATGGTTCTCTGGTTTGTACAGGCTGTACAGTTTGTTCCTGATGTATCTTCTCAGGTTGTTGCACAGCCCAGAGTAAAGAGCAACGATAGAAACACCAAGCACAATTTCTCCAGCACCCTAAAGCTCCCATTAACTGTTGTAACTCTTTCTTGGATTGAGGCATCTGTATTTGTTCCACTGCTTTTAAAGTGTCTGGAGGAACTACTGCACTGCCTGCTACCCAAGTACCCAAATGTTACTTCTTTACTTGGTCCTTGGCATTTTTCAGGTGGAATTTCGATTTCTGCCCTACGTAATGCTTCCCACACAGCTGGTGTTGCTTCTCCCACTTCTTCACAGGAATCTCCTCCCATTAGATGTCATCCATATGTTGGTTCAGTTTCACATCTGGGAGGAGTGAGATGGTAACAACTCAGCAAGTGCAGCATGAGCAGCAGTGGGTGAAGGTTTAAACCCCTGAGGGAGCCTGTTAAAGGGATACTATAAACCTTCCCAGGGAAAAGCAAATTCCTATTTGTCCTCCCAAAGGTGAGCCACCATAAAGAACGTATTTTTTGTACCTAGTACTGCTACCCATGGCTGTTAAATTTGCAATATTAGGTACTGCAGCTGTTAATGGGTCTGCGTTGCCATCCAAACACCAGTAAACAACAATAAAACAAGCAGGTTTCTTTACTGAACACACAAGTGAATTAAAAGGCAGATGAATCCTTTTAATGATGCCTCTTTTTAAGGAATCTGCCAACCCTCCCATCAGTCCCCTTAAGGGCTGCTACTGGCAGGGGATATCATTTATATTAGATATTTTAGAAGAAGGCGGTGGTACTGATATCTCAATAGACTGATAATTTAGATCTTGAATTGTCCCACATTCATTTGGGTTCTATTTCTACCCTTCAGCAAACCAGTATGTCTCACTGTGAAACTCCACAATGTTCCACACAGGAGTTTCCAGGGACACCAATAAAATAAATCAAACCCTAAACTTTGTGTTTGGGTGGCACCCACAAGCACTTCAACCTTAGTCAACTCTTTTCCCCCAAAAACCCAGACAGGAATATTTGCTGTGGAATGCTCAGGAGCTGTGGTGTTTTAAACACAAACCTCCCATATTTCATCCTGCACAGAAGCCAGAGATCAGAGAGTCCAGTAGTTTTAAAAAAACAGTGGATCTCCCCTATCCTCCCCTGTCCCTCCACCCATGGAGTTAAAGAATAATCATGATCTCTGCTTCAAAACTCACCAGGACCCCAATAAACTTCTACTTCTTCCTCATTTCATAAAAACAAATCTTCCCCAGTCAGACAGACTTGCCACATGTATTCTGTCACATATATTCCATTTGGATTCTTCCAAATGCTTGGAATACTCCTGCAGTTCAACCAGTTCTGCAGGACACCGAGGAGTTGTATGCACTGCCATACTCACCCTCATTAGTAACTTCAGTTTTAATTAATAGCCAAAAAGGGAAAGAGTCAGGGAAAAGGTCAGAGGTGGCAATAAAATTCTCACCACTATAATCCCAGACATCCTCATCCCAAGTCTCAGGATCCTCATAATGAGTTGATTTGTGAATTTGACTGGTCGTTCCCAGAGAGGGTATAAAAGGATCTAATTCTTCTTGAAGATATTTTTCACATTTTTCTGCTTCCACCAATTGAGATTTTAAAATTCCGTTTCCCTCTCTAAGGGAATCTACCTGTATTTCCAATTTCTCTTGAATTTATTTTTTAAAAGCCAACTGTATTTTTAGCACATCCTTTTTGGGTCAAGTCACTGTGCACACCTGCAGCAGGAGCACACCTCTAGGAAAGAGAAAAGCTGTTTCTCCTCCCAGAGCAAGATATATTAAACAATAATAACAACATCGAAAGTTACATTATTATCAGCTTTATTGTAGTTGTTATTTTAATATTATTGTTGTTATTGTTGATTCACCGACCATTTCCTTTGAAGGATATATCCATGAATTTCCACACAGCATTCCAAGCCATCAGCACTGAAAGCTGTTATTGATATTCCTGTCTCGTGAAGCCCTTCTTAGCTATTTTTCAAATAAACACATATCTTTTTCTTTATTTTTAACTTTATAAAATATAACTAAGGGGACATGTAAGAAACCCAGTATATTGGGATGGAAAAGAGAAAGCCAGTCCCTGGGGATTTACCCCTCCACAGTTCTGACAAATGTATGAGGGGAGTTTTGCAGCTTTTGAAATTTGAAGGTTTTGGGTTTGCTGTTAGTTTTTTGGTTGGTTGTTTTTTGGTTTTTTGGTTTTTGGTGTGTTTTTTTGTTTGTTTGTTTGTTTGTTGTTGTTTTTTGTTTGTTTGTTTGTGTTTTGTTTGTTTGTTTGGGTTTTTTTGTATGTGGTTTTTTAGTGGTTTTTTTTGCCATTGTAACAGCAGAGGAAGATCCTTGCAAAACTAGACTCCATTCTGAAAATTCAGTATTAAAATAATACAATATGAATTCTAAACATTTCCATGCCAGAACGCCTTACTCCGTGGGAAGACAGTATTGTCTTCCTGATTCTGTTGTCATTAGAAGCCGTGATTATTATGCCCGTGTCATTAACTACTTTTCAGCTCTGTCTCTGGTTAATTGTTTGCTCCACAGCAATCTTCTCCTCATTCATGCATTGTTTATGAGGCTTTTAACCAGCTTCTTGTTTATTGAGATCTGATCTACTTGATGATGCTCTCATCCATTGTTGAAATGGAGCAATATTCCTCCTGACTGTTCCCAGACTCTGGCCATTAACCATGGCTGCAGCATTGCCTCTTTGAGATGTATCTTCTGTCGAGCCATTACTTCACAAAGGTTTGTTTTCTGCAGATCATCCATCGCAGATTTGTAACATTTTCTCTGAAATATATAAATAGCAGAGTGCTTGTGGAGGGCTAGGAGCCCACGAAACTGAAGGCAAATGAAGATCAGAATTGAAAGCATTGCTGTTTATGGCACACGTGTTGGCCTCAATTTGGCTCGTGACTTAAAGAAATCATGCAGGTGGACCCATGTAAAATCAGTGCTGGATGAAATTGATGTTTTGAGGGCAATCCCACGAGCAATAAAAGCCGGTTTAAATTCAACCATAGCCGAACATTAAAAAACACAAATCTGGGGGGGAAAAAAAAACCCCAAGCAGTTAAACTCCTTTCACCATTTGTCTTTCAGTCTTGTTGTCCAATTCACCGAGTACATAGCAGGCAGCCTATAAGAGCTTCTCCTGTTTTGTAAGGTTTAATGGGGTGCTGCTCCCCATTTTGAACATAAAAAAGATCAGTGGCAAAAGGTTGATCTTTCTTTACCAAAACCACTGAAAGAGTCCCTGTTTTACATGATGCACAAAAACTGGGAAGATCTCTTTGCTGCAAACCTTGAGAGATACAAGATTCTCCAGAAGTCAGAGGGAAGAGACTTCCCAAAGGAGACTGAACTTTTCTTTTTTAAACACCAACAGCCTTGGGAATGGTTCCTGATGGAGATGCTCAGAGGCAAGGGAGCCTCTCACCCCATCCATCCAGTAATGCCATCAGCAGTCCCCAGCCACAGGGTCACTGCCAAGCCCAACAACAGAAACTTGCTTTCTCCAGGTTTTTTTCCAGGCCTGCCTGGAGCATTATTTCAGTTCCTTTAGCTGTAACAGCAATTTTTTAATGACTAAGTGGCTTCTTTATGCTTTGCTTGCATTGTATAATCATCTGGTGCAACCATAACTTTGGCAGGGACAGTGACAGCGAGCAGTTACCCTGTGCAGAAGGACCATTAGCAGTGCCAGCCTAACGATGTGGCACAGAGAAACAGGAGCAGGGAATAGTGCTGAGACCAGGAAAACCAGGGCAAGGATGCAGAGCAGACATAAATGAACAAGATGATAAATGTGGCCTTGAAAGTGGGACACGGGATAACGCAGGAGGCCCAGGAGAACTGCACACCGATGGCCAGCTGCCAAGAGCTGAAGGGGATCAAAGAAAAATTGGGTTTAGGGAAAATGATGAAGACTTGCTCAAGGACTGTGCAGGCAGTTTTGGGCAGCACAAAGTCACCTGAGCTCTGGGCAGGAGCCAGCTACCTCCCTTGGGCTGAGGTGACCTGCACAGGCACAGGCAGCTGGGGAGACTGATACACAAGGTCACTTCTTCTCCCAACCCTTCCCCAGCCTACTGCTTTCCTGTTTATGAACACAGAAACCCTCATTCTGTGATTAAATGACTGCCAGCACACCTGGACAGTGTGTGTTACTATCACAGGCATCACTGGAATACGCAGGTGCCAGCACACAGGGGAAGGTGGCTCCTCTTTTCTGTTCAAAGGCTGAGCTCTCCATGTCTTGGCCTGGGGCACTGGGACAGGCCCAGCTCGCTCTGCCCATGATTTCTAATCACACTTTCTGATTTGTACCCTCTGGATAGTTATTTCACATGGGACATCCAACATGGCAACACTGCTCCAGGAAGCCTCAAAGGTTCCTTTTTTTCAGATATTCCCTCCCCATCCTCTCTGTAGACAACACCCAGCAACAGCTACTGGCATCCTTGTATGCAAAGAATCTAAACACCTGTTTTCTTCCATTTCCAACATTTTTCAGGAGTGTATTGAAGCTGAAAAATATAATCAAGCTATCTTCTCTGGCTAATAGCTTTTCTGGACCACTGAGTCTACCCAATCCTGCTGACTTCTTTGTGTAAGAATTCACCTCAGGGCAGAGAAGCTGATGATTCCAGCTTCTGCCCCCAAAAAGGAGAGAGAAAGCAATGCTTTTACAAGCCTTTTCTATTACTTAATTTTTGTTCTCAGAAGCCAATGATTATATGAAAGGATTACTTAGTATTAAAAAAAAAATCTATCAAAAATAATTTTTAGCTGAAATTTCTTAACTCACCTTTATTTTCAAATACTAATTTCTTTCAAATACTAAATGCCCTCACTAAAATAATAAAACTCTTATGAAATATAAAACACTTTGAATCTTTTAACAAAAAATAGACACATTTGTGTCTGTGTCTGTCTGTAACCTATGAGCAAATGGGTCCTTCTCTCCTAGAAAAGACTTGCATATGAACTTCTCCAGTGCAAGCATGCAAGCAAGCATTTGAGAAGAACCTGTGCTGCCATAGCCTTCCTTATTTTCTCCAGCCTTGATTGTTGATGCACAGCCCCCAGCATCCTTTCCCTGCCTCTCAGAAACCCTGTGGTACTCAGCTCCCTGGCCTACAGCAAAAAGAACTCCCCAAAACCCAAGCAGTTGCCTTCCTTTGTTACCCAAGCCTCTTCCTCCTGCCCATCTCACACTTGCTGTAATTCATCTCCTGCTTCTCCTTTTGCAGAAATGCCAGCACGGTCCTCTCTAGAAAGAACTGTAGAGGCAGCTGTTCTTCTGTTCTTTCTTTTTTTTTTTGGTACTTATTTTGTCCATGATCCCTTCTTGCCTGTATTTCCTGTCCCAGCACCTTCTGACTCAGCAGCAACATGTCCTGTTGGTCTCCTGCACACTAAAACCTGCAGCTCCAGAGATCTCACCCTCCTAATTTTGGTGTGGTCATTCATCTGGACCACAACCCTCTAAAAAGGAAGGTTTACAAAACAGAAATCACTCATGAGGAGAAGTGAGAGGACAAATGTCAACATTTAAATGAGGATTAGAAAGTGATTAACTTCGTTGTGTGCTAATAAAAGAAAGATTCTGCACCTCATAAAACAGAATCCATACCCCGAGGAGTCCTGAGGAGCCTTGCCAGGTGTGGATCAGTAATTACCTTGCAGAATAACAATCCAACTTATTTTATTTAAAATATAACCAGAGCAACATCAGATTTGCATGAAGTGCAAAAAGAAGTGCATGACTTCAGCAAAAGATACTAATAAAGTCCTGCGCTCCTTTTTTGGTGTGTGCTTTAGAAAAAAATAATAATGATTTTAAAAAGTGTGTGAAACATGTAAAACTTTGGAAATCATCACACAGAAACTTCTGGGAAGTTCAAACTGTTTGACTTATTCAAGAAGTCACAGAGATGACTTGACTATGGTTTACAACAGCTTAAAACACATTATGACAGATGCCGTGGGAAAATAACTTCAGATTAGGTAGCTTTCCAGGCAAAAATAGCAGGAAAAGTTGAAACTGTTGGAGGCTGAAACTACCTGCAATCAGGATGAACTTTTTCTTAATGAGGATTAAAAGTAAACACCAGAAAAACCGCCTTATGTAGGTGGTTTGATTCTTTGGGTTTTTGAGGATTCCAAACAGGTCCCAATGTCTTTATTATGAGGCAGAGTTTTAACACAGAAATTACACGTTTACTTCGGAAGTAGCCACACGAAAATACCTGACCTACTTAAAATCATTATAGAGAGGACCCATCCTTAGCCTGCCCGGTGGCAGGGCAGCACTAGCAGACAAACCTCAGCTTTCCAGCCAGGCAGACATGCACAGATTTGCCACCCAGCTGTTCCTTTTTGTCTGCAGTCTCCTGAAGCCTGGGCTACACTGCCGAAGTAGTCTGTGCAAAGGCGCCCAAAGAGAAACTCCTGTTAGTAACTCACTCTCCTTTGATGGGTGCTTAGCTCTGACAGTTTGCCTTGGGGAGGGGAGGCAAATCCAAACCAGGTGGGCAATATCACAGATTCATAGACAGTTTGTGTTGGAAGGGACCT
>VWYO01013217.1:135732-166503 GCA_013400275.1 Rhadina sibilatrix | reverse complement strand
TTCCAAACCAAGACAAAGCCTCAAGTACCATTGGCTCTTCCTGTTCAGGCTTTATTTCAGGAAGATTTTATTTTTCACAGCTGTGGTATATAAAACTGTGGTATATAATTACCAAAAATTATTTGGTAATTTACATTACACGGTACATTTACATTGCACAAATAAATTATAAACTTACCCTGCAATAAATAAATTATAAACTTATCCTACAATATTTCAAAGACCCCCCACAACTAAGCATATTCTTTAAAATATTATTTTACTTGATTTTACCACCTGCTTTATAAAATAGATACAAGAGGATTTTTAGAGGTTTTATGAAATAGTGTCCTATAACAACGTGATGGCACTTTTCTGTTTAATGTGTTCTCCACTGTACTGCCAAAAAGAACAGATAGAATATCTGTTTAGTTTTATCAAAATCATAGATCTGTTTAATTTGCAGTGGAAAAATATACACAAATAATCTGAGATCACTAATACTTCCAAATCTGAACTAAAGATGACAATGTTATAGCTAGGAAAAAAAAATTAAAAAATAGAAAAATGGCAGTTGATTACATTCACCATTCTTTCAAAAACATATAGGACTTCAGTTTAGACAGGAATAAATTCTGAAAACCACTTTATCTCAAAGTGTCTCAGAAATATTTTAATGCTCTTTTAAATCAATATTAGGAGGCCATTATGTTTGTGTGGACAAAAGTAAACACAATACTATTAATTCAATAATCAAATATAGCAACTGAAGGTGTTTATGCAACTATCCCCTGATCAATCTGTATTCTGGTTGCTTTTTCCTTTTTTTTTTTTTTTTTTAAATTTGTGTGTCTGTGTGTGTGTGTTTGTATTTGTAAATGATGCCTAGTGTTATCTCCAGCTCTTGAATGGGGGAAGAATACCCCAAAACTTTTGGTTAAGATTATTAAACTGGGTTATGCAACTACAGTTTTTTTTTTTTATCTGATAACCAGAAGGAAAGACTAAAAATTTTAGATAAAATCTTTCATAGATTTTGGAGAATTTTGCCATTCCCTTAGAGGATTTTACACTCCTAGACAAAAAAAAGGAGATTTAAAGTTAATTCATACTGTGAGTAAAAACACAAACCATGAAGAAAACTTATGAATTATGGAAGTTTCTGAGTTTTAAAGCTGTACGTCATCATTACATAAATCCTATTTATGCTATAGTGAATGAACTATCTTCAGATCATAATCAGACAGCTGTTTGTAATGATAAATATGGATAAAAGACCCTTTGCAGTTTATCTGCATATATGTGGCTTCTTAAAAATTCATTTGACATTTGAGTGTTTTCGGAATTGATTAAGCGTATTAAACCACTGATAATGAGTCTACACAAACACATTGTATTGAGTTTGGATAAAAGGAATTTATCCCTTGACATGAATTAACTTTACTAGAATGTGTAAATGAGTAGCAAGTGGAAAGTCTTATCACTGTAGTTGTTCTAATTAGGCAGTATCATCTAACATCACAAGAATCTGAGATAGTGGAAAAGACAAATAATTGAACTTGTTACGCTATGGTGCTTGTTAAACATGAATATCAACATGTTTGCTGACATATTTCAGAGTGACTCTATACAATTTTTCTGTAGTCATTTGAAATATATTAATATTATTGCAGCTCAACTAATCAAAGTAATTGTGTGTTTGTTAAAATTTTAAGATTAGGTTTGGACAACAATAAATCCTTGGATCTTCAGTTCCATAAGGTCCATTGCCTTTTGGCCTTGGGATTCTGGGTCAACACTTAGAAACACCTAACAACAAGGCCAGCAGCAGTTTGTACATTCTCATGTTGAATTATATTTATAGAATACAAAGCCATGTAAACACAGTCATTATTTGTTGGGGGAAGTGTTAGAAATTGAATGGAGGTATTCTTGACTCCTTGACATCACTTAGGGTCACTTCATTCACTTCTATGACCTGAAAATTAACCAGTGATTTGGTACCATATCAGATATTTGCACTCTTGACAAGTGATTTTTATGGGGCTTTAGTTGGGTTTAACATATGCAGAAAGTTTTCTCTTTTTTTTTGGTTTGGTTTGGTTTGTGTTTTTATGGAAGGATATAAGAGAGTTGTTTCTTTGCCTTTTTCCTCCTCATTCAGATGAAACATGAGTCCACAAATTATATCAAAAGAGCTTTAAGGAAGATGAAATAAAAGACAGGTGTTAAAGAAGACTGTACTGTTAAGACAGGTTGACAGCGTCATAGCCTTCTATTGATTAGGGTGGGAGGAGGGAAAAGTTAAAAATCAAACACCAGTGTATGAAGAGGAGAGAAGAGAGGGAAAGATAGAACCCATAGTTAGATACTATTTTCTTCATAAATCAGTGGATTCCAAAATCTGTTAAAAAATAGGTATCTAAATATGATCTTCTTGCATTTGCAATGCTATATCTATAAAAATAAAACAAATAAACTCAGTTTATCACAAAAGTTTGTTACAAGCATAGCTGTGGTTTTTGTCAAGTGCTTGTATGAAACTAATTATATTTAATTATATATGTGGCTCATTATGAGGTTCCCTGGACCAAGGAAAAATAAAAATTGTCTCTGTGCCATCCAGCTAAATAACAATCTTTCAAGATGTTTCTTTCATTTCCTGGTGGTTTTCTCAAAAATGTGCTGAACATTACAATCAGAATCAATAGTATTTAAGTCTTTAATGTTCTCACCTCGTGGAGCGGAAACTATTTCCAGTTCTTAAACAAGTAATAATAGTTAATGCAACAAGATACTCTATTTGCAGAGGGTTTTTTTTTATTTTGCTTTCTCTTTTCCTGTTTCATCTTAAACCATCACTGCCACCTCTGAACTTTAATCCTTGTATTTTATCTTTCATTTTACAGTCTTGGATATAGAAAAACTTCCTCAGATAAAAGTTAGAGATTGAAGTCAGGAACTGTCTAGACTTTCATGATTTCTTTATCTGTTGCCTAAGGACATATATTGTACAGCATGCAGCCTGCTGAGAAAGTTAATATTTAATTGAATAAATGTCACTGGATATTAAAATAATCATTATCAACTGTGATGTCAATGGAGTTATGGGGGAAAAAAAGCCCTAAACCTGTCTTCTGGTCTTCCAAACCAAGTTTGTTGAATTCATGAATGGCAAGAAACAGGAATTAGTGCTTCAAGATATCTATCTAATCCTGTGTGCCTATGTCTCCAATATAAACAATGGAGGATGTACTCGATCTTACTGTATCATCAATGAAGATATTAAAGAGCATTGGTCCTAATACGGACCCCTGAGAGACATCTCTAGTTACCAGTCTCCATCTGGACAATGAGTCATTGACCACTACCCTCTGGGTGCAGCCACCTATTCGAGTCCTTATCCATCAAACAGTTCATCCATCAAATCCATAATTCTCCAATCTAGAGAGGAGGAGAACATTGAGGACTGTGTCAAAGGCACTACAGAAGTCCAGCTAGCTGACAGCCCTATCTCTTACTTTATTCACTGACATATCACTTCCTCACAGATCACTAGGTTGGTCAGGCAGGACTTGCCCTTGGTGAAGCCCAGGCACTTCCCTGTCCTCTATGTGCCTTAGCAGAGCTTCTAGGAGGATCTGTTCCATGATCTCAGGCACAGAGGTGAGGCTGAAAAGTTCTTAGTTCCCAGGGTCATATCCTCCTTCATATCCTTTTTAAAGATGGGTACAATGCCTACCTTTTTCTAGTTACCTGGGACTTCACCTGACATGACTTTTCAAATATGGTGATGACGACTTGGTGATTGCATCAGTCAGTTTTCTCAGGACTCTGGGATGCATGGCATCACATCCCACAGACTTATGTATGTTCAGGTTCCTCAGGTGACCATGAACACAATTTTTTCTATCTTTTAACACCTATATTTTTTGTTGTTGCTTGGGGTGGGTTTTGGGTGTTTGTTTGTTTGTTTGGGGGTTTTGGGGGTTTTTTTGTGGTGTGGGGTTTTTTTGTTGTTTTGTTTTTGTTTTGTTTGGGGGAGTTTTGTGTTGGCTAGTTGGTTGGTTTTTTGTTTTGTTGGTTTGGTTTGGTTTGGTTTGGTTTGGTTTTTTGTGTTTTTGTTTTTTAGATGAATGTCTAGTTTTTTTAAGACAGTACTCTATATTGATAGATCAGTGTCAGTGGTACCAGGAACTGGAGCAAGTATAGGCGTGTGAATGAATGTATGAGCACTAGTAAAGATCAATCAGGTCTTGTTACCAAGCAGGTTGTGAATCTGATCTTCTCTTACCGTGGGAAAGACTTTTCTCCTCCAGTCCCTGTCTTGTGATCCATCCACTCAAGGGATGTGGGAAGCAAGACTACCAGTGAAAATGAGGCAAAAGGTGTTGAGTATCTCAGCCTTCTCCTCCTCAACTGTTATGTTTGCCAGTTGTGCTCATCAGGGGCATATCTTTTCATTTGCTTCCCTTTTCTGGCTGACATACCTGTAGAAGCCCTTCTTGTTACTCTTTGCATCACTTCTCGAGTTCTATTGCAGCCATGCCTTGGCCTTCCTGACCCTATCTTTACACAATTGATCTGTGTCGTCAGGATACCTGTGTCTGCTTCTACTGCCTGTGTTATTCCTCTTGCCCTTCAATTTGCTTAGCAGGTCTCAACTCAGTCACAACAGTCCTTGCCTTCCTTTCTTGATTTATGGCACCTGGGGATCAAGAACTCTCGCATTCTGTGGAAAGCATCCTTAGAAGTCTGCCAACTCTGTTGTCTTTCCTTTTTCCTGAGGGTGATTTCCCAGGGTGTCCTGTTGACTAACTGTTAAACAACCAGAATTCTGCTTTTCTGAAATTCTTTACTCTGAAGACTTTATCCTTCACCTGACCCATATCCTTCAGGACTGTTAACTCCTCCAGGGTATGATCACTGCAACCCAGGATGCCTCTAGTCTTCATGTCCATGATTAGATCAATTGTATGGGTGGCCAACTGGTCTAGTAATACATCCCACACTGGTGAGTGCATATAGGGGTGTCTTGGACTGCCTAAAGCTCTTTGTGTTACTTTTCCAGCAGATATCAATGTGGCTGAAATCCTCCAGCAGGAAAAGTGCCTGAAAGCACGATACCTGCTGTGACTAGACCAAGGAAGTGGCCTGTAGTAAATACCAAGCACCATTTTCCCATTGATGCCCAGTCTCTAATTATTATTTTCAACCTGGTCATGGCTATTATTCAGAGACATCTCTGCACTCTATCACTTTCTTGATGTAGAGGGCATCCCCTTCACCTCTTCTTCCTCTCCTGCCCCTTCTGAACAGCTTGTAGCCATCAATAGTCACACTCCAGTCCTGTAATTCATCCCACCAAGTTTTAGTAATGGCAACTAGGTTGTAGCTTTCCAGCATTTTCTAGCAGCTAGAAATTGGCTTCCATCTGGCTTCCATCTCCTCCTGTTAATTGTCCATGCCATGGAGCAGTTGATTATAGATATGAGCTGTCTCAAAAGAAATACTGAAAAAAAAAATCTATATATAAACACACTTTAAAGTGAGTAAAAACATCAATTATGAGGCATTTTTTCATGTGGAAGGCATGACACAAATTTTGCTAGTCAGAATTTTTGACTTCTTGATTTTACAATCAAGATTATTAAAAGAGACATCATGCTGCATGCTGGAGGACAGTACTCCCTTCTCACCATTTCCAGTGTGATAATGACTTGCAGAACTGACCCAGGGATTTTTCTCAGGATGCTACAGATACATACATCATCCTTCTGGTGAGATAAATTTTCTTCTGCTTGGCTCTATTGTTTGTTTATTCTCAGTAAATTAATTGAAAAACAAAACAAAATAGTTTACTACTCTCAGTAAAAGAATAATAATAAAAAAAAAGGCTCCACTAACATGACATATAAAGGAAGGACTTTGAAGTTTTGCAGGAGATAATCTATTTTGTGTAAGACTAGAATGAATCATATTTCAATGATAGTGGTAGCAGACAGTTCAGATGTAAATAAATGAAGATTTTCCAGTTGCACCTTACAGTGCTTTTGAAGCATAGGCTAGAAACCCCTAACTCACATATTTGATATTCATCTTGCATAAAAATGTATTCAGATTTGACATGTGCATGTACACTTACATTTTTTTCTGATTTGAGTGAAAGATTGACAAAATTCGGATAGAATAAGTAAAAACAAAGCTGACTGGAAATAACACGGGTTCCTACAGTTCGTGTAGCATTTCTAGTTCATTTGAATCTTATGCAGTTTCATTTATATATAGGAAATGCAGATCCATCCATCCAAACTCACTCTTTCCACATCAGTGCAGGGAAAAATTGTCTGGAGTCTGAAAGTTTGGAATTTTTAAACTCTATTTTTTTTTTTTTCCCACCTGTAGAGAGGAACTAGATGTTAGAGCACTTGATATCCTGAAGAGACCTCCTCCATGTAGAGCAAATGGATGATTTCTTCTTACACGGATATTAACAAAAGCCAATGCAAAACAATTGTAACTCAGTTCTAAGCATGAAATGAAGCATCCTTGTGGAGATGGTGGTAGAATAGCTATGCTACACTCTCAAACATTGGTTCTTCTGAGTCTTAAATATCTCCCATGCTCTCCTGGGCTATTATAAGCCCACGTAAAGACCTATGCACTACTGAGATAAAAGTCTTTTTCTTTCAGTCTTTGGTCTATGTGTTTAAGTGTATTTGTGTATGAATTTTAATTTTCAATTTCAGGAAGGTGTTAGGATGATATTTAGTTACTTGATATGATATTTTCTCTGCATAGCATAAATCCCCAAATTTTATTTTCTGCCCAACCTATGATAGTACTAATTTAAAGTGACTCTTATTATTATGGCACTGTAGTATTATCATGTACATAATTTAAAGATGAGTAAATGTCAAGTTTTATCTTACATCAAAAAAGACTAGAGCGTCAGGATGCTGGCTTTTTTGCTTTTTCTTTGAGCATCCATGCTGTTACAACACTCAAGATTTATGATTCTTTATTAGCATGAGCTTAGACATTGTTATTAGCTGGATTTCCAAAATTCTTGCTACTGATTCAACCATTTTGGAACATATATTATATATATTTTATGTAATCTATAGGCCTAGAGGTTAGAATGAATTTTCAATTCATGTTCATCCATGACCTGAACTTGCATTTTGTATCTCAAAATACATGGTGTCTGAATCTTAACCAGAATTTAATTTATTCAGGGGTTGTAATGACTTCCTGTACAGATCATCTCTCCTTGAATATATTGCAAGTTGTATATCATCTAGATTATTTCAGTTTTTAAATCAATGTCTTCTTAATTACATTGCTTTCACTATTACTCAGAAGTTTCATGATATCCACCATATTCTTTGGCCCAAATTTCATCTCACATGGCCACATTTATGACAGCATGTAAATTGCAAAGTTTTTGCTTCTTTTTTTTTTTTTTTTACTTTGGTTTTCTTTGTTTGCTTGTTTTTTGATTGATTTGGTTTGTTTGTTTTTTATTGGGGGTTGTTTTCATCACTGAAATACTAAGTGTGTACTAAGTGCATACTAAGAAAGACACCTGTATCAAACATGTTACATTAAAAGTTATAATTAAATAACATATAGAGTTACATTTCATATTTTATTATGTCTATACAGGTAAATGTTTCCTTTAAAAATGAAATAAACCAAACAAACCCCATTTAATCTATATGTAATATAGAGACATTTTATGTAACCATACCTATCAATCCTTGTCTACAAACTCAGCAGTATCAACACAGTTCAGAACCTTCCCTGATATTAGAGGAATATGAAAATTCTCTGTGTGCTTTTCCTTTTTCATTTATACAGTTCACACAGCTTTGTAGTGTGACTGACCTTGAAGTGGATTCTTTCCACTTTCCATGGTCTTTTGCATTGCTTAAGATATAAGCAGGACCTACTTCTATTAAATACAGGCATCATCTATTATCTCTCACAGGAGTGGTATCCATTTGTCTTATTGTTAAATGCTGTGCATCTTGGTCTTTCAGTCATTCTCATAATTGCTCTGTAATGTTCCATGCAGTAAAATCTCCTGGCTGCCCTAAAAAACAGAATGCAGAGCACTATCTGTATCTGCCAAACAACAGGCATTCACTACAGGGCAAATCATAGGTACTTTGCCTTCAAGAATGTGAAACTTTTTCAGCTCAGTTTCATGGCCTGCAGTAGCTACATTTACTCTAGTGACTTTCCTTAATTGGTTTGCGTTTGTGTGAGCAAGCTGTCATGTAATGATATGAACTAAAGAACCTGCTAGCATATATATAACTGAATGCAAATTCAGAAATTCTATTCTGAAGAATACAGTTTAATTGTAGTCACAGTCCCATATCCAACAAAGAAATCCATGAGATTACTATTCCTGCATGCTGCCAGAATGAAACTATGGTGCCCTGTGTAGTAAAGGAGCATGCTTACCTCTAAGCCCTGAAAAAAGCATGACAGAATTTCAGTTTTAGACTTTCAAAGTTATCAAGTTTAGGTCATTTAATATTGTTTTCTACCATCACATTCAGCTCACTTTTGAAACAGACAGCTAGAGAGACATTTCCTCTGGTTTTAACATTTTATATAGAACATGTTAACCAAATTGGAGCAGCATTCCTCCAAGTCACAGAAAACGCTAAAGAATACACATCTTTATACATTCTTCTCCAAGAATTGCTGAAGAAATCTTCATTGAAGTTGAAAATGAAAAAGATGAGAGTTTTTCCTCCCCACCACCCAATACCAAAGTAATGTCATGCAAATATCCATGTCTACCACACACTTGCATCCAGCAGTGGCCTCGCTGGAAGGGGAGAACCAGTAAATCCACCTCACCCCTGCAAAGTGTGGAGGAAGTGTTGAATGTCACACAGACATACGCTCACAATTCTGCATTAACCTACAATATCTAGAGAGCTGCACTGCTTCCTGTATCTAAGTTATCCCTGTGAGGCCAAAAAAAAGGGAAAAAGCTTCTGAAGTTTTCACCACAAGCTAGCCTCTAATTCTTACTCCATTCTTCTAGATGTATTTTGGTGTCTTAATTTTGGTGTATTCATTTCTTTTCCATTCTAAAGAAGGGTTGCTTCAGGATACTGTCTGAGAGCTATATTTACTGTGCTTTTAAGAGTTATCACTACAGCCACTACAAGCACAATGATAGTTAAAATATGTAGAATAATTTTTTTCTTTTAAATAGCCATTGTACATTACTAATTAAGAAATTATTCCTTGCACACAAAGGAAACCCAAAGAAAATTAAATAATGAGTGTTATTTAAATGTTAATATGAGTAATATTATTATGGTTTGATACTATGGGAACGAGTGCAAAAAAGCTAGAAAAATAACAGGAAATTCATTAATTAAAAAGGCTGAGTCAGCAACGATTCTAAGAGAAGACAGAAGTGTTCTTACATTCAAAATAGTTTAAAGTACTTCTAGCTGCAGAATATTTTCTTGCAATGAAATTATTTTCAAGCAAATACAAGCACAACAATAAATGCAAAACCAGAAATTTGCGGCATGCTAGAGACATGGCAAATCAGGCCATTGCATATTTACAACTCATAAATCAACTGCACTTTGAAGGAATGCAAAATAGTTTAATAGAAATGAGAACTGTGTCAGAGACATAAAAGAAAGCTCTATTAAATTATATTAATCCGAAATGTTTTGTTAATAAAAGTAAGCAAACAAACAAAAACTAAACCAAAACAAAATAAAACAAAACAACTCCAAACCCCAAAAAAACCCCAACAAACTAACAACATGGTAATGCAACACTACTTTAATTACATGGAAATCACAAAATTCAAAATATTACTTTGTCTCTTCATTTAAAACACAAGGAGACAGAATTTATAACATCAAATGTAACTAATAGAGTAATGACAAGCACAACTTTTGTACAGTAACTTGGCAAAAGAAAACCAAATTAATTTATTATTAGTCAATTTTTTGAATATTTTCTTTAAGTCAAAGCAAGTTCTGGATCACAGTCTTCATCAATCAGATGAGG
The DNA here is from genome assembly GCA_013400275.1 of Rhadina sibilatrix. Taxonomy (NCBI): domain Eukaryota; kingdom Metazoa; phylum Chordata; class Aves; order Passeriformes; family Phylloscopidae; genus Rhadina; species Rhadina sibilatrix. Next base: position 156,459 of record VWYO01013217.1, on the reverse strand, counting down.
GCTTAATTAAAGTGCAGACTTTAAATATATAGTAGAGTTTTGGGTTTTTTTGTCTCAAATATTATGAAATACATTACTGAGTTAATAATTTTTCTCAATCTCTACAGTTACAGTAGGTTATAGGTTTACTCACTGGCATACTGCTCAGATGCTTAAAACTCTGATTTATTTACCTAGCCAAATGCAGAAGGGACATACATAATTCAGTTCTTACAATTTTAAACATCAGATCAGTAGAACTGCAGTTCTTCTGAAATAGAAATGAGAGTTGCCACATTTTGTAACATTGATAGAAAATGTTTCCAACTATATTGAACTTTCTTTATTTCTAGTAAGTAATATACTTTAGAACCCCTTCATCTGAACACATGATAGATAGTGTAATATTGTTACACAATTGGGGTGACAGTTCACTGAAAGGCACTTTTTCTTGATTTCACCAGTCCCCTTGAGGTCTTTACAGTATTTCCTGGAAATTAATTTGACTAATTCACGGAATCAGCAGAAAACAAATCTAGGAAAAAAAAAAATAATAATAAGAAAATACATTTCCACTCATCATTGACAAATTGGATCAATCTTATGCCCGATAACACAAGCAAAAGCATGATATTGTTGCTAGAAAGAACATAAAATTCTTTCTCAAGTATTTTTTGCTAATAGTCTGAATTTATGTGAAGGTCCATATAAGAATTTCACATGACTAACTTGTACAAATATAATTTTGCTATTAGTGATTACAAGAACAGACCTTCACAAAATTATAGAGCAAACTGCACTTCAAACTAATCTTAGTATATCAACACTACAGAGCATGGAAATAAGAAAGGAGGGAAAGAAAAAACTGGAGAACTGGAATAGGCTGATTTTAGTAAATTTGCAGTAAAATAAGAATATTAAAAACAAACAAGAACAGCATCTCTATTTATTCTTTCTGAATATTATCTGTGCCAGAGAGTGGGGTAATACAGCAAAGGCATCTGTTAAGAATTAAGATAACTCTAGAAAGGGAAGAAAATGGGAAGACTGAAAGTGAGGAAAAAAAGTAAAAAGTAATACTACTGTAATACTGAAAAGAAAAAATTGAATGAAAATGTAGCACAAGAAACATTTGAACTTAACAGGAACCAATAAAGGGCATTTACACTGAGCTTAATAATACTTATGATCTCACTCATGACAGGGATTATATTTTGAAAAATGAAACTAGATAGTAATTTTTATTTGAAATATACTACGAACTTTTCTCACCCTCAAAAATAACATAAGGCTACAAATAAATGGTTTCTTACATTAAAATGTATGTTGGCTTTGTTAATTCTGTGTAATTTAAATAGCGACCTTTACAGCAAGAGAAAATTAATAAATGCAGATACTTGAGTGATTCAACAACTTTTTTATGTCCATATTCCACTTTTTTTTTATTATTATTTTTTTTATTTTTTATTTTTTTTTTTCTCTATGGGAATGAAAATTCTTATCTATTCTGAGCTGTAGCTTCTCTGAGATTCAACATCTAGACTGGGTTTCCTTCCACCCCGCCCCCAACAAAAAAAGCACATGTTCCTCCAGAGGACTTGGAAAGAAGGTGACATAAAACGGTAAAAAATACCATTTTATTAGCTATCAAGATTATAGGAAGGCTTGTTGTCTTTACTCTGAAAAATTGTCAGCAGTAAATAATTATTGGATTCTAACTATACTTACTAAAAACATAATCTTGCTTACAAACAAGTAATATGTTATATCTTTATTAATACAGTTATTTTTTGAGGCAACAGAAATGCTAGAGGGAAGTTCAGTGCACTACAATACAGTGTCAGTACTGGTATCACAAGAGTACTATGTCAGCAAGGAGGTTTATTTTGTTAATAGTGTTGCCTTTCTTGTTTTCACAAAGTCAACAATTAAAATCTCCTTGGACTGCTCTCCTTAAATCATTACAGTCTGAGGAAATGTCAATAATTTCTACCCCAAAGCTAAGGAAAAAAGATAAAATCCAGGTTAAAAAAAAAAAAAGTAATGAAGAAGACTCAAAACTTCAGATGACTGAGATCAGCATTCCATTGTTTTGGTATTTAAAATGGAATAGCAGTCTTCTAAGTTGTATTACAAAAAAATGTAGGAACTAGAGATATACTTTTGTAAACAAAACATGAAGCCATGAGCTGATTGGAAAAAAAGACTATTTTTCATGCTCTCTCTTGCTGAAAGAAAAACATTCACAAATCAAATACACCACCCTGCTGTGCTTGCAGTCTTGGAGAGCACATCAGATAGGCTGGTGAGTTTGCTTTGCAGGCAGAATTTCCAAGCTTCATCCATCCCTAAGATTAATACAGCCCTCTGTTATAGCCTTTATGGTGTAGTAAGGCTGTATTTGCAGTCAGGTATTGCCTCCTAAGTTCTATATTAAAATCTTAAACTGATTAGTCACATTAGGCTCTAAGTCCCAGCTCTGATGTATATTTATGGATTACTGATCTGTAGAAGGCTTTTCTACAGCTAAAACAGCAATGCGGTTTTCAGCTGAAATCTGATGCTGCACTAAATGAAAAAAATCTTTCTGTACAGCTGCTATCCTGACCACATTTCAAAAGTGAATGAGATTTACTCTTTGGTTTATGGCTTATTTTCTTTTTCTGGAATTTATAATCTATATGCAAAATGGTTTTGTTACAATTGATGCTATCAACATTTAATTTGTAAGTGTTGTCAGCTGTTTTGTTTTTTCCTCCCTTTCTAATAAGGTCTATTTTGAATTTATGCTAAAAAAATTACTGTGGCAAATGGCTGAATGGCTGAGCCCAGAAGGACCACCTGAGACTTTTTGTTTTGTTTTGTTTTCTATATAATAAATAGGGAAAAGGGAACAAAAATAAAATTTGGGCAGAACATAGACTCCAGCAGACACAGACACATAGATATCTCTATAGAACAAAACACCTGCTCTTTTGCCAGCAGGAGAGTGGGTGGGAGATGCAGGGATGGATGCAGGTACAAGACACCAAAATCTAGTTCCTCCTGGTCCCAATAAGGACCTTCCACTGGCCAGAGCTGAGCCAACTAGCAAAAGTACTAGCACCTCTGTAATAACTTATATAAGAAACAGGAAAAAATGTCTGCACAATAGCTGAAGAGAGGAGTGGAAATATGTGAAACAGCCCTACAGACACCAAGGTCAGTGAAGAAGGAGAGGGAGGGGTTGCTCTAGGTGCAGATTCCCCTGCAACCCATGATGGAGGCCATGGTGAGGCAGGTTGTCCCAACGAAGTCCCAGGAGGACCAAGGTACAGCAGAGATCCACCCAACAGCCTGTAGACTACCAAATGCCAGAGCATACAGATATGTCCTGAACACAACTGGTCTATGGAGAGCCCATGCTAGAGCAGGTTCCTAGCAGGAACTGGTGACCCTGGAGAGGACCCTTTCTCTGTTATCCCTTTTATCTGTGTGGATACGTGGAGACTGGGAGACAGTAGATTTAGGTTTGTTCTTAATTCTCAATATCCTACTGTGTTTAATTTGCAATAAATTAAATTAATTTCCTCAAGTTCTGTCTCCTTTGCCTATGATGGTAACATGTATGCAATCTCCCTGTCCTTATCTTGACCCACAAGATTTTCATCATATTTTCTCCCCCTTTCCTACTGACAGAGAGGGAGAGATTGGCTTGGTGGGCACCTGGCAGCCAGCCCAGATCAATCCAACACAGACAGTAAACTACACCACTACAGAAATCACTTGGTTCCACTGTGGATGTAACACATGTAGTCAAAATCCATAAAACACATTTGGAAAAATCCCAGATTTTCTCACTTTGAGATTCTTTTCTTCTGAGAGGTTGGGCTCAGAATCTGTCACAATTACATAAGACAGACCTCAAACATTGGCACAAATGTTCCAAAGAATTCAGAATATTTTCAAATAAATCTGAGTGGAATTTTGCCAAACAGATTTCCTCAAGTTTGTACTCTGCAGGCATTAAAACTAAGAGCTATCAAGGAAAGAAGAACAAGTAATCAGACAATATGATAATATTTTAGTCAATTTAAACATGCATGTGGGAAGGGTCTTTCATCCTTGCTTACATTTAGTTCAGGAATATTGTATGTTTGGATTATAAGTATATCAACTAGACGCTGTCATTCTGAGAAATTTATTAGCAAAACTACTGTCATCTCAGTAAATTTACTAAAAGAACTCATTCAATGAATATTCATTTTAGGAGGAAGACAGGAATACTGAAAGAAAGTTGTATCTTGTAAAATTCAAATAGATTGCTATAGAAAAGGTTAACACTGCGCCTTTACCAAATATTACAGTATTCAGAGAAATTGAGGTTTCCTATTTCTAACAAATCTTTGGAATTTTCTTAGACTATTTAGCAGAGAGTTATCTATGAATGTGTTCTGCTTTAAATTATTTTAAAATTATTGCTGAAAAATTTCTGCAAATACCTTGTGACAGGTTTGTAGATGCACTTGAAACACAAGATGATATTTAAATCATCAGCACAACCTTCTCATGCTTTACCTCCATCATTGTAATTTTTTTCATCTTGTATATTTTCAATGCTAACATTATTATAAATTTTACTGAGGACCCCAGAACAGGACACAGTACTACAGATGTGGCCTCACTAGGGCTGAGTAGAGGGGCTGGATCATCTGCCTCAACCTGCTGGGCACAGTCTTCCTGATCACCCCAAGATACTGCTGGCCACAAGGGTACACTGCAAGTTCATATTCAACTTGTTGACTTGCTATTCAGCGACAGATTTTCCAAGTGACCTGCTACAAGAGGGCTGTTTAAGTATGTTAAGTCAGATGAAGCTGGTTTTCAAAGAAACAGTGGTTTCAATTCAGGTGCTTGAGTGTAGGAACTGAAAACCATTTGAGAAAGATGGCTGGCCCAACTCTGCAAGTTCAGGAAAATATGGACCTCATGCAAGTCTTCTGCCGTACATGCCAGCCCCAAAGGAAGGCACTGGATAAACTAACCTGTCTCAAATATCAGCAGAAACAACATTAACATATCTAAGTAAGGTGCAACAAATAGATTTTTTTTTCAAGTTCCACGAAGACAATATCTGAAGGGTGAAATGGGAGTCTCTTCTGGAAGATCCCTTTTATGCAGACTACTCTTGCAAGAAAGCATACCTATTACATAGATAGAACTTTGGCAGGGGCTTTAAAAAAAAATCTTAAACAATTGAATTCTTTGTATTGGTTAAATTGCAGTTAGCTGCAGTTAAATGTTACCAGACAAGATAATTCAGACTCATAACACAGAATGCAACTCTCTTAGACTCAAAGTATTGAGAGATATTACAAATCACCACAGCTTAACGATTTAGCTGAGTTTCAGTAATTACCTCTTCTTAGCCATTTCTGCACTTGAAACAAAGTGTTATTATAAGGTTTTTTAAAGCTTGTTTTTCTATTTTACATTATTAAAGTTTTAGTGCTTTCCACTTCCAAATACAACCACCTCCTGTGATTTTGCTAAAGATCAGAAACTGACTGCAACTTTATATATGGTGGCAGGGTGGGGAGGGAGGTTTTGGAGTGGAGGGGAAGAGCCACTTGCCTTTTTACTTCATCACTTCAGCCACTTCATCAGGGGATGCTAGTGGGATGAAGCTTCATTTTTTTTTTTTTTTAATCACACTGTCAATCTCTTTTTCAATAACTGAAAAAGTTATATTTTCAAAATGTCAGGAGGCTGTGAAGGATAAACCAATTAATATGACTGTTAATAAATCACAAATGAACTGAAAAAGGCAAAAAAATTTGACTGCATTTTTGGTAGCACCAGCTAGAATAGCGTCAGCAGAGGCTATACAGCCACTTTCTGCACCAGGCATAAAGTGAAGGGAAAAGGAAAAATTGCAAGGATGTGCCTTCTCAGAATAGCTGTCTCTGGAACGGTGCTTTAATAATAAAAGTGTATACGGTTGAAGTTTTGCTAAAGATTTTCAACAGAAGAATGTGGGAGGCTTCACTGTTGTTTTGGTTTGGTTTGTTTTGGTTTCTTTTTCCATATCTATTTATCTAGGTAATTGATTAAATAAATCAATAAATGCCACTTCAACATTTGTCATCTTCCTCAAAAGTGTAATCATACTTAGTAGTGACCTTCAAGAGATTTTTTTAAATCTGCACCTTAAGCATTCTGTTTAAGAGTATACCCAAAGATAGAAGTCATCCACTAAGATTCATAAAATACATGACTAAAGGAAATTATGTATTTTCAGAAGATAATGTAACTGTGGATGGAACTAGAATGAGATAATCACAAACTTCTTAATTTCTGTTTTAAATGGAGATCTACAATTTCTGATTATCTGATAAATATATACTTCAAAAATATGCATATATTAGTGAAGTACTTAGCACAATAGAGGAGAAAACTTTTTCTTAGATCATTTTTTTTTCAAAGTTCCCATCTGCTGCATATTTCTAAAAATGTAGATAACAAGGTGTCTTATTCTTGGTTTATATACTGATAAGGAAAAAAATAAAATTTTTAGACTAGAAAGGCCACAGGTTATGCACTATATTAGAAAACTATATATATAACTATGCAGAAATACCAACTGTATAGGTATAACTAAGTATTTCTGTTTTCTGAAGTAACATAATAACTATGATAATATACATTTGTAGATGGAATCACAGAATTAATTAGGTTCAAAAAGACCTCTCAGATCATCAGGTCCAACCTTTGACCAAACACCAGCTTGTCAACCGGACCATGGCACTGAGTGCCACACCCAGTCAACATGGGTAGGTTGTGATTTCATTAGCCTTAATCAAAGATTTTGTCATCGGATTTCTATTCAGTTTTATGAGACCACAGAGTGTAAAAGTATTTACTGGGCAATTTGGAACTCCTGTACTGAACTCCATCTACTCTGAGCTGGTTTATTGGGGAGCTGTTTTACTACTGTTCACAACCAACCACATCCTAGGAGGTGCACCTGGAACCATTTACTCCAGGTAAAAGCAGGTGATGTTTACAAATGTTATCTAAATTTTGAAACTTTTTTTTTTTTTTTTTCATTTCTGGGCTTAGTTATCTAATGAATTTTAAAATTGGCAGTCTTTTCATGAAGTTAAAGTCACACTAATTTAGTCATCTATATCTGTCTTTAAATTATGTAGTCTCTTCTACCTGTCTAAGGTAATTATTTTACAACTGAAGGAACAGTCACTCTATCTGTCTAACAGTCATTCACACTGTCTCCTTCCACTAACTATACTGGGCATCAAGAGGAGCTGCTCTATTCACGTACTGAACTTTTAGGTGGCTAAAATTAGAGTAGACAAGTGAGACTACAGAATAACTTATATTTCTCTCACATTTGAAATATCTTGAATCTTGTTATACCAGCACAGTACTCATATTTGCAATAATCTAAAATCTGCCTATGGACAGACAAGTTAAAAGAACGGATGTATTTCAAAAGTTGCACTTATCTATCATATTATAGAAATAAATTTATAAAAACATGAAAAATTTGGCATCATCTCATACAACTAGTTGGGTGGTTAAGAAACCCATCGAGATGCAGAAGAATTTTCTCACAGAATATCTGCTTTCTTTTGAAAGTAGGAAATAAATGCCCTCCCCTTTCAGGAGGGCCTCCTATGGATTATGGAAAAACATAACATACGCAACAAATATTTTCAAATTATGATGCATTAGACAGGGTATCATAATTCAGCACAAAGCTGGGGTATCTTTATTCCTCAGGCAAGAAATTCAAAAGAATTAGGTATTGTTTTCTTGGGTTTGACTTTTTCTGCATGTGCTTACAACTCAGAAATCATTATACTGACTTTCAAGAACTGTTCTTAATTTGACCAGAAAGTAATTTCCAGAATGTAAGATCTCTTCTTCTAAAAAATGGCTGCTAATTTTTGCAGTGCTGGAGCAATACTTGGAGTTTTTATGTACTGCTTGAGTGCTGTACTGAATTCAACACAGTAGCATACAGTCACTAGAGTAAATCAGTAAACATTTATATTAGGTGGCTTTAGCATGCAGTAGTGGGAAATTCACCCTTCCTTATCTTTTTCTTTTTTTCCTTTTTCTTTTTCTTTTTTTTTCCCCTTTTTCTTTTTATAATATAGAAAAATGCAATCATAAATCATAGTTGGTTCAACTTTAGATTGGCAAATTAGTTTAGATTATGCAAATCATGTAGTTTCAACCAAATAACAACTAGTCCAGATCCTGGTGCTATATGGCAACAAACATCACTGGCTGAGGCACTGCTGCCGATACATGGAACGGTATACTTCTGTCACATAAAAATTGGTTTCTGAAAAATGGCCCTTAAAAACATATTATGGTTATTGTTTTCTTCATAGTAGTCCATACAGTGTTGTGTTTAGGGTTTGTGACTAAATGTTGAAAACCTGCTGCATTTCTGAATATGATTGAGCAGTGTTTGCACAGTGTCATGGCTTTCTATTTTTCCCACTTTACTGCCCAGTGATTAGGCTGACTTGGGTTTTGTTTTGTTACTTGTGATGATGATCTTCTTCCTTCTTTTTCCTTCTTTCTCCCTTCTTTCTTCTTTCTTCTTTCTTCTTTCTTTCTTCTTTCTTCTTCTCTGATTAAGATATCTTTACCTCAACCCATGAGTTCTCTTTCTCTTTCTCTTTCTCTTTCTCTTTCTCTTTCTCTTTCTCTCTTTCTCTTCCTCTCTTCCTCTCTTCCTCTTCCTCTCTTCCTCTTCCTTCCCCTGACCCTTTTGGGATGGTGCAGGGAGTAAGTGAACAGGTAAGTGGTGCTTTGCTTTCAAGATAGGTTAACTCACCAAAGAATTGAAACCCCTAGCAAGAGAACAAGGGAGCAAAATTATGTACAACTTTTCCTGTAATTAAACTTTTTTGATTCAGTTACTTCCTATGCAACACAGGCTTTTTAACAGTGATTGTGATTTTTCTAATATTTTATTTTTCCTTAGTTATATTTTGCTGGTCTATTGCTTATTTAAATAACAAACTGCTAAAATCTGAAATTTCTAATAATTTGAGTTGCTGCATTGTTAGCTTATAAAAAGAAGAATGATAAAACTATTTTTAAAACTTCTGCATTTATTCCTGGTAAGTCAGTTCATTGCTGATCTTGTTTATTGTGACTCTTTACCACAGCTTTCAGAATGAGAAAGCCATTAGTATTATTGTTAATAGGAATATTTCATTATGTACTTCAGAAAGTTATGATTTAGCCCATTTGTGGAGTCTTTTCAAAGAACAGAATGAAAAGTGTCTTAGAATTCCCAGGCTTTCTTCATTCACAAAAGAAATATAACCATGACATTGAATTGATAGCATTTTTATGCAATGAAAGTAGTCACACTAGTACACACTATTTGGGGTAGTTACTGGTTGATTCTGAAGAGCTGATTCTGAAGTGTGTAGGAGCAATGATTGCATGCAGTTTCAGATTTGGGGTGAACTTATCTGGACAGAAATCAAGACTTAAAAATAGTCATCTAGTGATGTTTTAGATACCCTACAAAACAAGAAGCACCTACAGTTTGTCTAGTGCAGGAACTACAGAACATGTGTGCCTTTTAGGCTGGTACCATAGACAGGATACAGAAGAGAAAGTCAAGTGGTGCTTGATACCTAAGTACTCCTGGTGGATGACACTCATTTCTGACAGCTGTCTGCATGTGTTAAGCTGTCTGTGCTCTCATTAGAGTCAGTAGATATCTCAATACTGGAAATTTTTTTTTGAATAGAGCTTGAAATTGAATTACTAAGTAACACTATAGATGATGAGGCTGTAGTTCTAGAGTTCACTTTCTGGTCTCTTATTTAACGTTGCAGATGGATCCTTAAAAGTCACCACATTTTTGTTAAGAAAAAGCTCACCACAGAGATGTAGCTGGCCTAGTGATATCCTTGAAACCTAAGTTAATTAATTTCATCCAGTTAGGATACAGAACCTGAAGTCTTATCCAGGGTAAAGCACTGGCAATGTGCTTTGAAAGAAAAAAGTTGGAATCACCTGTTAAAACAGACAATGCACTTTTTGTTGGTTAGCAGCATGTACCTGAACTACTGGCTTTCCCTGAGGAAATAAAGGGATGGATTACTGTTGTCAGATGTATGTAGCCATTTACTGGCTCATTTATCACAGGCCTTTGCTTCCCTTGGGTCACTAAAAAAGATTTTCTTTATTTAAGATGAAAACACTGATGCCAGACTAATGAAAAATGTTGTATTGTCACTGACTAAATTGCTGCATCTAGAACGTACGCATTTACCTAATCAGTATGTGCTCTCACCAGACTCTTCTCTCTTTTTCTGTGTAGTTTATGTAGTTTATGTAGTTTATTAGCTCTTTTTAATGCATATACACCAAAACAGAATTTTTTCCTCAAAAATCTGATTATATAATATTGTCATATAAGAGTTTTAAGATGATAGTGGCTATTTTGAGTCTCGTATTTGGACGCAGATTATCATTGATACTTACTATAAAGGTATCCTATGTAATCCTAATCAAAATAGACAATATCAATAAATACCATAATTATTATGGTAGTTTATAAAAAAATAGAACTAAATCTAGTATGTGCCTTTATGAAACTGTTAATCTGCATAAAAGGAAATAATAATAGGGAAATCCCAGATATAAATCTGCACATTAGGTAACACAGCATTGATAATTAAAGGAGAAAAAGTTATTATTTCATGTGTACAAATTTATCTCTTCAACTGATGAGTTTATTTAAAATTTCCATGATAATGTAATTTAATTCAACAGAATTTTAGTATAAAATAAACCAGAAATATTTAAAAGTTAATCATAAAGTTTTAAAAATATAATTAATCAGGTAATATAACAACATATTTTCCAGTTGTTGCTAAAATGAAGGATTTTTACTTTCCTGATACTCATTTTTAATATTTTTTGTGCTTTTGATTCCTCAAAACCAATGCTTTATTAAATTGTGTTTTCTTGCTATTTCTTCTATACAGTTTTTCAATTTGACTGTTCCATTTTTCTATGTAAATTTTATTTCCTACCCAGTCTATAAGCATTATTTGTACAGCGAAGTTTACCACCTTCTTCTGGTAATAGCTCTGTATTGCTCCAAATGTCTCCCAAAATATCTTTCAGGACAGAATACTGAAAGATTGACCAAATCTTATCGTTGACCAAATTAATTACTTAATGTTTCTCTTGTCATTTCTCTGAATAGACTGCCAAAAGAGTTTGTAATATCAGACTAAGTTCCAGAGATTCAAATTTAAGTCAGTATATGTTTTCTGTTTCCTCCAAAGTATCTGATGTTATAATAAATTCTTATGGAAGAAGTAATCATGAAGAAAGCAGCCTACAATTAAGAATAAGGGCCTAAAACACCTCCACAGGTCAGTAGTTCACTATTTTAATGGGATAGTTAAAAATCAATACTTGAGGTCATGACAGTAAAAACAAATCTCACCTGAGTGAAACAAATATTCTTTTTTTTTCTTCTTAATTAAAATCAACAACAAAAGTAGCAAGTTTCTGGATTGTCAAAAATACTGTGCAAAAATACTGCATTGCTTAAAATTTTCATCATTATAGAATTTGGGATTATTTCGGGGGGTGAGGCACATTCCCTTTAATGTGATTTTATACAATTACTCTGAAGCATTGGGAAGGGATTTTTTCATCTTGATGCATAAAACTCACAGACAAGATATATTTATGTTATAAACATATATTGATATTTTTTCAATTTGTTAAATCATATATTTATGATTTTCTGAGTTAAAACAGAAGCAATGATGTAATAATTTTCCAAAGATCTTTGTAAATAGTAAAATAAAAAAAAGAAAAAGCCAAACTAGTTCGACTTCTCTCTCTCTGATATAAGAACCTGGTTTAGTTATAGCCTTTAGCACTAACTTTATTCCAAAATTTGTGACAGACAAAAGTTCCACCTGAATGTTTTGAAGATGTCAGTCATCTGGATGTACTTACATAGGTAAAAATAATACATCAAGGTTTTGGGCCTCATGGTGATTGCCAACCCCATAAATCAGGTTAGCTTGCTCAAAAGGACAATTAATTTTCACTGCCTTAGCAGGATTGCATACTTGCCCATTTATTTTCACTTTTGTCTTATTTTTCAAAGCCTGAAGCATATTCAATACACACTCAAGCATTAAAAATATTGGTCCAAAATCATTCCCAGAATGGAGGAAGAAATTGGAGGCCAAAAGACTGAAATGAAAGTAGAGGTTAGTAAATATGTGATCTATATCAGTGAAACTGGTAGAAGTTAGTAGCGTTCTACTTAAAGCAGGCACAGGTGCTGCTGATGAATAATCAGTGTCCTGCAGTAGTGGGACAATGTAGCTCCAGCATGGGATTTACTCCAGCCATCCACAAAAAAATATCTTTGTGCAAGCTTCACCCTGGAAAAATTTTATTCCTATTTTTTTTTCCATAGTCTGCAAGAATTATGTTTCTCTTTTCACTCTAAATTTCATTGAAAAAACCTTTGTCAAATGGCTGACATATCAGTATTATTACCCAACTGTAATGATGTTTGCCACATGATAATTCAAAAGAAAACACCAAGGCTTAATTTTACTTGTGAACATATAGAAGCATTTATGAATACCTAAAAGACATTTTTATATAAATTAACACACGATATTAATAACAATTAATGTTAACAGAATCTCACAATAACAATAAAAAAACATTCTAAAGTGGTTCAGAACAGAATTTTAGAATTAAAGTAAGTGAGAGTAAATAGAAATACATGGTTTGGAGGTATCAATTCTGCATTACCTTGTTTCCTTTTAATGAGGTAATTAAAAGCATATTTCATGAAGATTAACAGAAATGAAAAATTGAAAAGCCTGCAGCATTCAAGTCCAAAATCAAATGATAGGCAATCTCATTTGTCATCTTGAAAAAAACCTCAGAGGAAGCAGTATTACTTTACATATCCTTATAATGTTTTTCAAAGAGCACAGTTTAAAATCTTTTGGGAATCTAGATAGCAATTACATTATTACCTTTGACATCTTTTAGACATTGGGTTTAATTACAGGTAAAGATGGAGAGTGCTTTATTTATCTCCTTTATGGTTAGAGATAACCTAAATAAAATTTGGCTGTTTTATACATTGGCTTCTTTTCATTTCTGCATAATTTTATCAGAAATGCCCGGATTGCAGCTTTAAAAATAAAGAGAAGCAGAAACTTTTGCTTTTGCTTAAGGAAATAGGAAAGATGATGAGGGAAATAGCAGTTCTTTCCAGTAAGTACCAAGCAGATTGAGTATGTACAGAACAACATTAAAAAAAGAACATTCCCTCCATTTTAGATGAAACTTTTACATTTGGCAAAGAAAAAATGCAAAAAAGTTAGGATATAACCCAAAAGGATGAAAAATCTGGTCATAATATTTTCCTACAAAGTACAGCGTGTTTTCCCCTGTACTTATATTTAGACGAGATATCAAATTTATTTGCTATGGAAATATTTTAGCATACGTGCCATAGTGTGAAGGTGATATGTCTAGAGTAAAGTTTTGGGCTATTTCTAAATATACTGAATATATTGACAATATATTGACAGCATGAGCCCATAGGAAGTAAAAAAAAAAAAAAAAAAAAAAAAAAAAAAAAAAAAANNNNAAAAAAAAAAAATTCAAAACAAAATGGGATGCTTTGTACCGTTAGACCTTAACTAAATCAAGGTGTTGTGCCTGCATTGCATTTATGCCTCTATTAAAAATAAAGTCATTATATCAATTTCCATGTAATTTCATTCTGGGAATATTGTTGCTAAGATAAAGGAAATAGAAAGATGGAGAATGCAGAGGAATAATGAACAAAAAATGCATGTCTGTATTAACGGCAACAGACTGGATTGTGTCTGTTTCTGTAGCATATTTTCACTGAATGAAGAATAACTTAAAAATCCTTCACTGGCAAATTTTACAGATATCATTTTTCCTCTCTCAAACATCTTTGCCTTTATATAGATGCCATTATTTTTATAGGAACACCCACAGCACATTCAGGTTTGGCATTGTGGCATTTTTTAATGCTTTCTGAAAATTTAATACTTTGGAGAGGTTACACATACACAAATGTACAAGAAACGGAATAAAATATGTTTTATTCTTTCATGGATAATGTATTACTGATAGGTATGAATTGTTATTGATTACCTAGGCAGAGAAACAAAACTGTAATGCCTTAGTATTACTTAGAGACCACAAAACCACTGAGGTTTTAATCATGAGCTGGCATTAGATCAGTCCTTAAAAGAATAACCTTTTCTTTGGGAAGTAACAACTAGCAAGGTCAGGTTGCTTAATTAATTAAAGAACAATGTTTGTGCATTAAAAGTCTTGAAGATTATACATTATAACATATTTTGGAGTAGGTTTTTTTGCAAATTATTAGTATTTAATGAAGTTATATTTTTTCCCATTATTTTTATGTAGTTTTTTTACTCTGATTTTCAATTCAGTTATACCTTAACAGAATAAGCGGATGTTTATTTCAATAGTTCGAATAGGAAAAAAAGAGTCATTATCTGCTGGATTATTAAGGATCTCTCCACAGTTACAACTTGTCTACCTGCATAGAAAGGGTAATTTTTTTTCTTAGCAAATTTTCTTTGAAAGTATGTCCCAAAATATTTCTTCTGTTTCAATTTTTGGACAGTGGCAAATGACTATGAACAAGATCAGTTAATTAAATAAACTGTAAGTTTTGTAATCATTTCTGATTGGAAAAGTGACTTCAAAATAAACATTGACAGTGCCCAAATTTAGTCTGGGAAAAATTAACCTGCATTATAAGCTAGGCATATAGATATTTTTTTCTCTTTGATCAAAACTTCCAGTTTTTAGAAAACCAAAATACTTTCAAACTACCAAATAAATATTCATATACCTAAATTAGGATGCCAAAACAAAAATTGTCAAATTAATATGTATATCATTATATAATTCACACATTGTATTGAGAACAAATTTAATTTCTTCAGTGGCAAATATCACTTCTGCTTACTGTTGAGGAAACCAGGAGCTCAAATTCAATCACATCAATTGAATGTGGAAAATAAAAAATTAATCTGGTTTGAGTATATATGTAAAATATAATTTCAATAATGAAAATAGAAAGAACAATGGAAAAGAGAACTGAGTTGGAAAGGAATTCCAAATAAAATTTTAATTTTTCTTTCACATGAAATTCCATTTTTTTAAAATGGAATACTAATTACAAACATTTTTAGAGTACCAGAGCAGATTGTACATAGGAATCTTTCTCTCCCCAGAAATACGGAATGTGAGATTTAAGCTTTGTGCTGTCAATCACCATCTTAACACTTTCACTGTGAAGTGATTAACTGTTCTGAAAAACACATATTTCCTTCTAAGGAAAACAAAAAAAACTCTCATAAAACGCCACCATCACCACATCAAAAACAGCAGAAGCAGAAATAAGACATAGCAGAAGTTGATAGTAAGTGCTGAAATTCTCGTACTTAGTTAATGACATTCCTAATGGAAAAAGTCTGAAAAATGATACACCAAGACAAACAATTTGATAAATGTGAATAATGAAGTAGGATTCAAAGACAAGAGAAATAGAGAAAGGAATATTGAGAGGAATGGGGAAAGTTTACTTTTTTGTGGAAATACTTTGGGTCAAGTGGATGTCTCAAGAAAACTGTAACATTTTTTACCTGATTCCAGAAACTCTTTGTCAGCATTTTTGAGTTAGACTAAAGAAACTTCTGTCACAGGGGAGAATAGGTCAGTTCACATGACCTAAAGTCAGATCAGAACTGAAAGGGTTTATTGAGAACATGACTTAAGAGCAATCAATTAGCTATATTCAAGATCAATAGAAACCATGCAACAGATAAATAATACTTACATATTGTTGACATCATTAAACACAAACTTCCAAACAACTTCTCTTCAAAGAAGTTCTGTTTCCTTCTCAGACATCCATCAGTGTGCTACTGTCTGGGCAGAAAGGGCTGTATGGAGCTCAAGAACATTCCTGCTGCTGCTGTTTTCTTCAATTGGAACTTTCTGTGGTATAGTTTGTGCCTATTGGCTTTTTTCATAGCACTGGGTACTACTGAAAATAGTCTGGTACCATGGTCTTGACACCTTCTCTTTCTATGCATTGATAAAATCCACCTCTCAGCTTTCTCTTTTCCAGGCTAAGCAGGCACAGCTCCTTCAGCCTTTCCTTGTAAGAGAGATACTCCTTGTTTCTGTTGTACTGAGGAGCCCCAAAAAGGACACAACACTTTAGATGTGGCCTTGCTAAGGCTGAGTAGAGGGGCGAGATCATCTTCCTCGACCTGCTGGATGTCTCTTCCTGATGCCCCCCAGGATAAGACTGACTTTCTTGGTCACAGGGGAACACTGCTGGCTCATGGTTACCTTGTCCACCAGGACACTAGCATGTTCATGGTGGGTAGAAGTAAAAGGATCAACTTTTATTGGTGCTAGATTGCTACGGTCATATACTACTGCAGATATAGGAGTGCACGTTGCTTATATGTTTACCTAGAACTCAAATATCTTGTATACAAGTATATATTGTGGCAGCATGGCACTTCTCGTAATAGATTGTCATTTACATCAAACCATAAGATGGAATTTTCACTTCATCTTCATTTAAATCTCTTCTACGTTAATTAATTTTTATATTGTCTTATTATATTATCATGTTAAATTCAACTAACTCTCTACTTATTTCCAAAATAATCAAAGCCCTTTTCTTTCTAAAAATGGCAGCAAGTGATAAGATGTATAACTAGAGGTGTATGTTGGATATCCCTTATATTTTCTATTGTATCTTCAATTTAAAGACCTAGAAGACTTCAAATAATGAATCTGAGATTGCAATCTTTTATTGCATTTCAAATCCAGATTTAAAAATTCAATGTTTTTCTTCTATTAAATCTTCAGTCAAAGCAAGGTTATCCTCACTCTTTATTCTGTGAGTCCCTGATCTTTTAAAAGACTTTTATTGAGCATTTCCTTGTACTCTTGCTTGCTATCTTGAAAGATTTCAACTGAAATCAGTAATCATGAGCCATGAAGACGTTTGGAGATTAGTAAGTGAAGTCTTATACAACAAAAGTTTAATAAAATAAATTAAAACATGGAATCTTCTTATCTTCTGCTCTGTTGCCCACTGCAGACTGTTCTGTACATCAGTCTTGCCAGAGCCTTAGACTATGAAAATAAAGATGACAACCCACCTAAATAAAAGAAAATCTTTCCACAGACCTTGATGAACTTTGAATCACTCCTGTTCTTCTATTTTGCATGGTCCTTCTATATCATAAAGTTAATATCAATTGCTAACACTTTATTTCCAGTGTGTTAAATTGCAATGCATAAAACCAACTATGTCATAATTTCCCAATTCTCTTTCCAGTTTCCCATTTCACAGTTGGAACAGCATTTTTCTTTGTTTTCATTGTTATTCTCCCTATGAGAGTGGTTTTTTCAGCGTACATTTTTCCATGTTCTTTTCCATGTACCCTTCATTTCTAGCCAAAATCTGGCATTCTGTCAGCATTACATAAGATATTTATCTCTGTCCAATTTAAGTCCTGTACTATATAGTACATGTGTGGACACTGATCTGGAATGACAGTTCCAATGAAAATGTCTGCATTTTACTACTTGCTGGGACCATTTCTGTTGTAATTATGAATGTAGAACTATTGGTATTTGCATTAATGTACCAAAAATAAACAATGGTTCTATTAGTTGTTTTACATTTATTTTCCTTTTGAATGTCTGTCATTTACTTCCATCTGCTTGTTAACATATTAAATATTTTTCTTTTTCTTTCTGGAAATAAGAAGGAAATGAAAAACTGTGATTAGGAAAAAAAGTATATTGCTTATTCTCCCTTATTGATCATACAAAATGTATAGCAATTTCCTTGTAAAGTCCCTATTGTCTTGGTATAAAATTAGTAATAGTTATCCCTTATGTTGATATATGTTAACCTGATAAAATTTAAAAAAATCTTTGTAGCTCAATGAAGTTTTATCCCATTAAAACTTAATGTGGTTTTGTGTTTTGTTTTGGTTTTGTTTTTTATTTGATTTTATTTTATTTATTTATTTATTTATTTATTTGTTTATTTATTTCCCAGTATAAGTTTAAGAGATAGTAAACAGGCAATTTTGACAATAAAAACATAATGAAAATAAATGTTGATAGCATAGGTCTCTTCCCAAGGTACACTTTTTTTTTTTTAGAATTACTTTAATTCATAGTATTTAATTTCCTACACCAATTAGATGAATAAAAACTGAGGTAATTTTCTCTGTAGTAATATAGTAAATAGCATAAGCTTGGGGTTTTTTTCAGAACATGAGAAAAATGAGAACATCGTGTTCTAGAGAAGTTTCTTTCAACTTGTATGTAGATGTGATTTTCTATGGCTATAATGAACACCTGTGTCTGCATCTGAAAGATACTATTTAACCCCAGACCAGCCACTAAGCATCACACTGCCACTCACTCAGTAAAAGTGAGAAGATTCATAGGTTGAGATAAATGCAGTTGAACAGGTAAAGCTGTGCGCACAAGCAGAGCAAAGCAAGGAATTTTTTACCACTTCCTATCAGTGGACAGGTGTTCAGCCATCTTCAGGAAAGCAAGGCTCTATCATATATAATGATGTCTAGGGAAGACAAATGTCATCACTCTGAATATCCTTCCTCTTCCCTCAGCTTTACATATAAACCAAAAAACCCAACAGCAAACAAAACCCCCATGACCAATAATAAACCACGACACCTGTTTTTAAAACAAATTTAAAAGCCAATTATGGAAAAATAACTACTCTAGAGAATATTACAGATTAAGTTATAGGTCTTACAGAGTCATAGCATAAAATTCAGTGTATGTGAAAACAAAAATTAAAGAAAATTCTATAGCTGAGTGACACCTAACAACCCTACAACTATCTAAGTCTGGAATTTAATGTTTAGAACCCTTGTGGAAAACATGCAGCAATAAAAGGAACAAGTTTATTTGCAGACCATGCATAAACCAGATAGGTCATTATAAATCCCATTTCATGGAAATGGCAAAAAACACAACAAATTCCTTTACATAAATATATGAAAATAGATAAAGCTGTTACTTCTAGCTGTCTGTTGAAGTGATGGATTTCAGTGCTGACTTTCGTGTCTATTGTCAAGAAAATGATGGACAGCTCAAATTATCTAGTACCTAATAATGCCACATCTTGCATCTTCTGACATATAATTATGACACTTGTAGTAGAAAAATCTAAATACTTCCCCATGAGACCTCATATCCCTTTCAGAGGTTTTTGTTCCTTTTGCTCCTATTGGAAAACGGATGTGAAACTACATTGTTCTGGCAGTAGGAACATACACCTTATTTTGTAGTTTAAATTTTTCTGTAACTGAGAGCAGAAAAATATTTTAGTGTCATTTTTTTGCTTTTCCTCTAAAGTGTTTTTTCCTTGAATTTCTCCAACACATTTATGAACAGCTGTTGTCCTCTCACTGTTTAAATGGTAAACTCAAGTATTCGAGATCTCTGATTCATCAATAGGACTGATTGTACCAATTGCCTTTCTTTGCATCAGGTCCACAATTACCTTTAAGCATGTATGATTACACTGTGATGTTTCAAGTGACTCCTCACTATTAAGAATATTTTCTTGTCTCTGAAATACCTAACTTGTTTGATTTGTTTGTTCAGTTTGTTCAGTTTTGTCATAGGGGTACTCGAAAATCATCTTTCAGCTGGGGCTTATATACATGTCCATTTGTACTACAGGAACCCATAATTATAGGTGTTGACCTGGAATTTTGTATTATTAAATTTCTTCCTAACTTAGTTGTTTCAGCCTTCAAAGTAATGTTTTTCTGTATTTTATCCAAACTGTCCTTTTTATTGACAAACTCTGATTTTGTGTCATCAGCATTTTTTATCAGCACATTTTGCTTTCTGTGCCAAGGCCAAGTGGAAATATTAAGTAAGATTTACCCTAGACTTATGCTTTAGGAGCACAATTGAATTTCATACAGTAGAATCCAGCTCCTTAATTTAGCCATTAATGTTCATCTAGGTAATAAGAATCACTGAAAAAGGGATGACTGTGTTTATACGCAGCAAATATGGTCATAAGAGGCATATGAAAATCTATAAACAATTTCTAGGTAATATGTAAATGAAATTTTGAAGTAACTCCTAATTTACAGTCAATTAAAAAAAATGGTGATTTGGAAATGAGGAAAAAAAATTAATCTTCACAAAAAATCTTAGTAATAAAAAGAATTAAGTGACAGGGAAAAAAGAAAAAACAAAAACACAAAAACCCAAAAAAACCCAAGCAAGCAAGAAAAGAAAAAACTCAGCAGCAACACCACAAAGTGAATACAGTGTACAATAAACCATGTCCATATAAGGATAAATCTGCAATAGAACAATAGTTATTGAAAACTTTCAGAGTTCATTAAGAAATAGAATAATAAGAATATATATAAAACTCCCATTATAAACTTGCCTTCCATAGAATTCCACAGGTAAACACTGTGTTTTGGTTTGGAAAGACAGGTATCTACCAGGGGAACTGGAGTTTCCTTGAGAATGGAGAATGTAACCCCACCCGCCAAATTATAATTTTCAATCCAAGGG
>VWYO01013217.1:90520-127950 GCA_013400275.1 Rhadina sibilatrix | reverse complement strand
AAAAAAAAAAGATTTAAATTAAAGCAAAGCATATTCATGCTAGGAAGTATTAATAACTTTAAAACAGCAAGATCAAATGAAGATATTTGATCAGAGACCTAGGGTCTTAAAGAACATGTAGAGAGAAAAGTGCTAGGAGTATTAAAAATGTGCTTTATTGATCTCACCACTAGGGCCCTAAAGGATTAGATAATTTTCTAATGTCCTTTCTGATGTTATTCCTTGAAAGCTTGTTTCAAGAAACAACATTTTCAGACTTTCAAAACAAATTATTTCACAGGACTGTTGGTTTGTTCAGGGACATTGTATCTTTGGGTTTTTTAAAAGCTTAGCAATTTTTCTCTCGCTGTTCATTTATCATGAGTAATGAGTCATAATGTTACTTTGAGCAACCAGCTTTGAAACCAGACATTAAGGAACTTTTAGAATTTTCCACTGATATTTTGATACTACAGCAAAAAAATCAAAACGCTTGAGTTTTTAGTAGCTCTAACACAAGATCTATAAGCGAATGGTTCTCTCTTAGAATCATTAAATATCCTGAGTTGGAAGGGACCTACAAGAGTATCCAGCGTCACATCCTGACTCCTAAGGGCAGTCTAAAATTTAAACCATATATACACAGGAGCACTGTTGAAATGCTTCTTGAATACCAACAGATTTGGGACTATGATCACTTCCCTAGGAAGCCTTCTGCATTGTTTGTCCATGCTCTCAGTGAAGAATTTTCCCCAAAAATCCAGTCTGGATTTTCTCTGGCACAGCTTTGAGTCATTCCCTTTCATCTTTTTATCACACACCAGAGAAATGAGATCATCTTCCTCTCTGAGCTTCTTCTTGTGAAAAGTATCACATAAACATTAACTACCATAGGTAATATGGTGTCGGCTTTCAGAAGAAATTGAACCTAATGATCAGTGCTCTAAAACTGAACAATGCTGACTGAAAAATAAAAAATGTTACACAAATTGAGCTGATAAAAAACTATCTCCATTATTGTTTTTGTAAGAAGACAACTTCCTAGTTCGTTGGGAACACAAAACCCCTAAAACCAGACAGCAGACAAACAAAACAACATCTGTTTATTTCTGTATTTCAGAATCTTTTTTTAAGAACTTAAGTAATACTGAAAACTTTAAAGAAATAACACAGTTTAACCTTATCTAATTTATGGAAAACAGAATCCAATTTAATGCAAGAAAATATTTTGTGCTGTGTCTTTATTTCTTTAGATATGTCAGTATCCATTGGTATTTTAAGAGTCTAATCTGATACAATAGAAAGTTTCTCAGTTTGAACTATATTGTTTTTTATTTCTTTACATAAATAAAAAATAAAGGACATGCAAATTTAAAGTCACTCCCTTTTTAATGGAAAATATATCTCATTGGCCAGACAGGCCCCAAAATTTCAGGGATTTTTGTTGTTCCCAGTGATGATGCTGTAACTCCATATTTCCATCATTCAGAAATACAGTTCTAAAAATATGCAGTTAGCTACTATTGAGACTAAGTGACCAATAAGCAATTTAAGCAATTTTCTATGCACCTTACTCTACCCAGACCTAATTGTAAGACAATATCAGGGGATATTTTGGAGTTGTAATGCTTTAGGGAACTGGAAACAGTCAATTATAGCCACTATTCTGACACACACATAGTAATTTCCTTAGTATTTTCTGAAATTCTTTGTTGATGTTACAGGATAATCACAGCTCCTGTTCCAGATCCTGTATCATTAAATACTAT
Organism: Rhadina sibilatrix; assembly: GCA_013400275.1. Classification (NCBI taxonomy): domain Eukaryota; kingdom Metazoa; phylum Chordata; class Aves; order Passeriformes; family Phylloscopidae; genus Rhadina; species Rhadina sibilatrix. Next base: position 126,202 of record VWYO01013217.1, on the reverse strand, counting down.
GTGAGATTGGAAATAATGCAGAAAAAGTGCCATAAAGGCTGTCCAAGTAAATTGTTCATTTTAGTTTCAGAGGACAGAAAGTCAATATCATTGTCCTTTTCTTCTGAAGATTTTGTTTGTTTATAATCATTTATGATAAGCAGGAACTACATTTTCAAAGAAGTATTAACCAAAACATACTATGTGTTTGGTTATCTGATGACTACTTTAAACACCAGACAGGCCTTTAGATATTGAAAAACAAATCTTCTGTTACTGCAGTTGAAAAACACACACCAGGAAAAATAAAATTAATTTATGTTAAAACATTTATTACCAAAGTAGATCATGATATTAACTTTTAGAAAAGGTGTCTCTGAGTGGAAGCAATAGTTATGACTGGCTAAAAACGTGCCCAGCAAGTGTAACTGCAAATTTTTTGCTTCTTCTGAAAGGTAGAACTACTTCTGGAAGTGATTTACCTTGCAACTTGAATAAGTGTGGCATTGTCTTTTATTCCCACTGAGAAATGACATGTAACACTCTACTTTTAAACAAGAGCATGGTTCACCACATGTAACTTAGACTGCTTATTTCCTGACACTGAACTGTGTATATTTAACTTTCTCTTAATACAATCCTTATATGGAATTACAGTACAGTAAAATGTCCTTTAAATGTCTTATCACTCTGTTAGTTGAGAACATATATTAAAAAACTGATCTAAATGACCACTTATCAGAGTTAATAATTATGAAGCCTATAATTTGACAATTTCACTCTTCCCATATCTGTTTGGGTTTTTTTTTTTTTTTTTTTTTTTTTTTTTTTTTTTTTTTTTTTTTTTTNTTTTTGTTTTTTTTTGTTTTTTTTTTTTTTTTTTTTTTTTTTTTTTTTTTTTTTTTTAATTGGCTCACACTTCAGAAATTACAGAAATTACATTTGACCTGTTTTTTCACCCTGTGAACTCAAGGTATTTGAAACACAGCATTCAACCAATACATGCTATTAAGTCTTAGCTCTGAAAGAATCTTCAAAAAATATGGGTGCATGTGTGTATATAAAGACCAGAAATATTAAATCATAGCTGAATTGACAGAAGAATGTCCATAGATAACTCACAAATAATTAATTTTGTGTATTTCACTTAGAATAGAATTTATCAAATATTTTGCCAGTGGGTATTCCATTAGAAAATGTCACTTTGATCAGACTCAGCCTTCTCAAATATTCCTCATTTCCATGAAATTTCCAGGTGGAAGATTTTTCAATGCAACATCACATTTTTAGTAAAAGTCAGAGATAACTTTTCCCTTGCAGTTTTCTCCCTTAGAGAAATATTCTGAATGCAGTACAAGTTCTTCCTTTTTTCCATTTAAATCTATGTTTGGAAAGATATACCATCAAGCTCATATCTATACAGACCTAAAGAGAAACTGCCATCCGTGAGATTCTACAGATGTCTCTTTTAGAGCACTCACTAGAACTTGGGGACCTCTTGGTCCTATAAGTCACAAGAGATGCTGTGCTGTGCTTTCCATATCCTCTACCAAAACTATACGTCCTGAAATTTAAAGTGACTTTCTAATTTTGAACCTTTTTTTTTTTTTTTCCCTACAATTTAGTATTATTGGGGAAATGAAAAGTTTAAAAATCTTTAATGACTCTCAGAAAAGAACAAAAAAGGATGTGTAAATGCTAACCCCTCCCCCCCTATTTTACAGCACTCTAATTTCATTTTACCACCCGTGGTGGTTTTTTTAGCACTATTCTGAACTGAAATATGCACTCTGATGTATTTTATCTCATCAGTTTGACCTGATGTAGCACAGAAGATTTGCACAATGTACATGTTTTCTAAAATATTTCTGTACATTTAATATAAATTGTGTGCACATTCATGTATTATTTTAATGAAAAATATAATGTACTGCTCAGAATAATAACTAAATTTTGAGGTTTCAAATGATGCTTTAACTTGTTTTCAACAGTCAAAAATGCATTCCTCAGAGTATATAATTATCTGCATTTAATTTTCTTGCCTTCTTTTTTTTTTTAATAAATCTCTTGATGAGAAAAAGAAAACACAACATTTATATGTTTTTATTGTAAGCAAAGGAAGAGATGAAGAGAATTGAATAGCTAAAAGTAAATGCACACAATAGAAGTAAATTCAATATATCGTAACACTGTATTTTCTTACAACAAAATTGTTGAAGAAAATTCTTACTCCCTTAGCATTCTAAACATAGATGTCTCCTGAGGATCTGGACTTGTTCCTCATGAATTATTCAGGTTGTAAAACAAAAGCTAGAGACCTGTAGGAACTGCATCCAAGAAAGAGACATACTGAAGTTTTAAAATTTGTGTGTGGCAGCAGCTGGGAATAGTTGTGTTGGTATTAATGTTGTCAGGATTGCTGGTGCTAGCAATACTAATTTTTGTTATAAAACAGCTAGAACAAAATTTATGGTCTTCTTGCATTTGTCTGCAATAGAAGGTCCATGTCTCACCTTAGAAAAGATCTGCGTGAACTACAAGAAATGTCATGTTTTACTAATTACTTAATTAACATCTACAATTATGTGTTCATAAGACATTCTAAAACTAAACAATTCATTTTTATTTTTCATATAATCAAATGTAGAGGCAATAAGGAGGATAAGTAGAGAAATATTTATTGATTCAAACATTTGCACATGTAAAGATATAGATCTATCATATTAGTCAAAGAAATAAGGGTTATTTCCAAAATTTAACTTACCCACCAGAGGATTTGAAAGTAAAAACATAATTAAATGGTATCCTAATAGAATAATTTAAATGTTATCATCATTTCATCAGTGTACAAGGTATTAAAAACACCCCATTCATCCAATCATCAAAGTAAGAGTGTCACTCTGTCTATGTTTATGTTAATAAACCTCTTAGTGTCTGAGAGTTGCTAAGTATAGTATTTGTCCTAGCCTGAACTATAACGCCATCTCAGGGTGAGACAAGGTGCAAACCAGCTTCTTATAATTTTGCTTTACCAGCTTATCTGAAAGGAAAACCTAGAATTAACAGATCATGGCAATTTAAATGCAATTTCAACACGATTCAGAAGGTCAGCTGAGATTCTGGTTACATGAATAAATTATAACTATGAATATATGATTCAAAATGCAGTACAAGTGAATGTAATTTAGTGGTAGTATAAAAATGAAGGGGTGTGTCCACATAACATTTTGCAGAAAGTTGCAAGTGATTTCTGCCTGTGATGAAGCTTCTAAGTTTTTAGCAATAGCACAGCACTAAGTCCAAACTAATAAACCCTTCTGATTGATGGTTCAAGTGAGTACCACGTTAATGTAGTGGTACTAACTTCCCTTCAGCTTGGAGCATGGGCAGCTTCTCCTTTCAAAAGGCGATGCAGATCTACATTGAAAGTATATTATACATAAAGGCATTGGAATAGTTTCCAGTTACAGAATGAAAATTAGGGATGAAGGAATGTATTTTGAGTGTATATACGTGCCATGTGAAATTGTGTACACAGAAAATTTTTAAAGTTAATCTGTTAGAAGGAAGTAGAAGGTAACTATTTAGGTGCATATGGCTGGTCAGAATACAAGGGCACAGAACACTCGTCAGTTTTCATATTCCTGAAAGAAAATGCAATACTTTCCTCCATGTTTCTCCAATAATGTCATTCTCATTGATTTTCTTTCATTTTATTTTCCTTATAAAACTAACAATGTCAACCTTGCATTAAGAAAAATCAAGTCTTGTTCTACAGATAATGGCACTTACTGTGCTAGAAAAGGTTGCGCTTTACTGCAAATGACAACCATAACTTCAACTGCTGTGAAGTCCTTTCTTTGTCCTACACATTAATGTGCATGTAGAGTAAAAACAATCACATTTCAGTACTTAGAAACTCCATTCACTAGTACCTTATCCATTTATTGCACAAAATATTGGAGTGTGGAAAAAAAGATTAAGAAACATGGGAAAACGTAAAATCTAAGTACTTAAAGGGTTCATTTATCACAATGCACATGCAAGTTGAAAGGTAAGCAGGGAAGATTGAGAAATTCAGCTATTCACCATTATAACACTCAGACACCACCTATGCAGATAATGGTAAAGCAAGTTTTTTTGGAAATAATTTACAGTAAAATCCATACTTTGTTGTACCATGGCAATTGGAAAACTATCGTCCTTAAAAGCTCTAGGGATTACTTGAAGAGAGCAATATTGCATTTAGCTACTGTTACAGAGCACTGAGATCTGAGCCTCTGTTGAGCTTTTTGATTGGTATTTGTCCTTTCACATCACCTTAGGGAGAAAAACATTCTATAATAAAGAAGAGTCTTGAAGTAGATGCTTGCTTGCCAACAAAAGCCTGTCCCCAATCTCTGGTGGCTTAAAGAAGTCCCCGCTCCATAAATTCAAGAACCATTGTGGTTTCTCCTCTATTTATCTATGCCTACTTAGATCAGAAAGAAAGGGAAAAGATTGACATTTTTAAACTATCAAAGAAGAATGAAATGAAGAAGTAATGTTAAATTGCATACATTTTCCTCAGGCTCTTTCTTTTAACCCTTAGTTAGCCAGACCAATTCTTAGGCCTGTGAAAATAGAGTCTGTGTTATTTTCCTAGAGACTGGCTGCATCAATGAAAAAAATCCTTTCTTCATTGATGCTGTCACTCTATTGTCAGTATTTGAAAGCCACCCCAGGACTAACAGGAGATCTGTCTCTAAGCTTTTCAACTTCAGAAAGTCATGGTAAGCCAGTTGAGTCAAACATTTACAGCCTGAGAAGACTAAACCTGTGCTGTAACAACCAGCCAGCACAAAATGCCAAAATTAAGTCAAGCAATTCAGAAATAGATTGAAGCCTATTCTTGGAGCGAACAAAGTGCTCTTCCATCTGCTTGACTAATCAGATTGGATGTCTGGAATGCAGAAGGTACTTACTAAGACAATAATCTACTGGAAACCTATACGTGGGTTATTACAGTATTTCTTTAGAATATACTGAATTAATGCAGTTGAAGCTATGTCTCTGTTATATTTTAAAATTCATTATGTCTTGGAAATAGTAATAGGGATTCCATACTGTAATGGATAATTCATGTCCAGATTCCCAAGAAGAATAACACCAACAAAGGAGAGTTAATCAAGAACATTTAAAACATCAAAAGATGTATATCTGTTCCTATAAAAACAGGCACTGTGAGGATTTATAGCACAGTATCTCTTGTGTGTTCCTGCCTAAAAACATTTTTTTTTCTCTCAAAAAATAGGGCAGCCTCCTCTCTATTTCTTTTAGGAATACTTTCTGTCATGTAACATCCTGGGATTCATGTTTCAACACTGTGTTAGCAAGCACCACCTGGCACTGGCCAAACTATTTCAGGATGCATTCTAGCAGTCATGTAGCAAGTCTTCATATTTTTTTCCTGGCTCCACGTACATTCCTAGTACAGACACTCTACTGAGTATTGTGAAGAAGTGGAACATATGGGTTCACAATTTTATTCTACATGGAAGAAAAAATAAAGGCTTGATTTTTTTTTTTTTCCCAGGGTTTAGTAAGTGTTTCAAGTATTGATGAATTGGGAAGATACTGTAAGGCTCTTTTAATTTTTCTTGGGCAAAAGAGAGCAAGGTAAGGGGGAAAGCATAATTAAGCACAAAAAAAAAAAAAAAAAAAATCTCCACAGGTTTTATGTCAAGATTGATAAAGAAAAAAGAGTACCAAACTCACCAATTTCACTGCCTGATTGATCATAGTATTGACGTAGGGAACAAGAGAATCTGTTTTTAATAAACTGAACAATTAAAGAACTCTGATCTTATAAAGCTGAACAGTAATTTTGGGAAGACAGATTTTGAACTTAGGCTTAAAATTTCTGCCTCTTTGTTGGCCTATGATATACTACAAAAACTCTTTTGAATATCTGTGTTTTAATTATTTTGAAAAAAACACATACGAATATATGAACACAGAATCCGCGAATTATGGTTTGGGTTGGAAGGGACCTTAAAGAACATCCAGTTCCTATTCCCTTGCCATAGGAACATCTTCTTCTAGACCAGGATGATCAAGATCCAATCAAACCTGGCCTGGACACTGCTAAGGTTGGGGCATCTACAGCATTCCTGGGTAACTTGTTCCAGTGCCGACTACACTCACATCAAATGAAGTTTAAGATTTTGTTTCTTTGTACTTCTGAAATGTTGTGCTGGACTTACATCCATGGTGATGTTGGTCAAGTCCTTTCCAGCAGCCTGAAAAAAGTGTCCTAAAAGCTTCCATTCTTCACAAGTAAAATTAAAGTTGGAAAAATCAGTACCTGCAGTTTGGGTTCTGTTGTGCATTTTATTGTGTCTTCTAATTTTACAGCCTTCAAAGGGATTTCCACCAGACTTTTATAAGCAGAATTTAATTAATTTATGGTGCACAGACATGCACAGTGCATACACAGTTGGCATGTCCGTGCACCATACATGAATTAAAATCTGCCTATAAAAGTTATGTCAATTTTCTTTAGTTAGAGGAAAAAAAATAATATGTGTGTTTATCTGACCATTAATATTTACAAGGGAAAAAGAGAAAAAACAAACAAACAAAAAGTGGGTCAGCTGAACACAGGCAGATATTATTATTGCTAATTGTTAATTTTTCAATGCAAATAATGCTTTGCTGAGAAGTTTCTCCACCAGGGGTCGCACAAAGACTGCTTAAATAGCACGTCTTAATCTGCAATAAATTTCACATTGAGAGTGAAAACACGATCAAACCTCAAAATGGCTCCTTGATAATAAGAAAACTATTTAAACTCCTGAGAAGAGTAACTGCTGCTTGTTCATTGTGAATGTAAGTAACACTCTTCTTTTTTCTTTTTTTCTTTTTTTTTTAAACTTATAATGCATTGAGCCACATTGAAAAAAGCATGCTTTGCACTTATTACATTGTCATAAATCATATCGCAAAAATTATATTATTTCATGTCTCATATTAAGATAAACTATACTAATATGGGTTCAATGCTGCTTCAAGTAAAACTAAGGAAAAAATCTTTTTCCTTACCAGTCTGGAGGAAGTAGGTTTAAATTTTGATACAGGCTGAAACCAGGGCCTCTTTTATCACTGCCTTCTGTAGTGGTGGCTCTATTCCTGCTGAGGAAATGAAAAGGCAGTACCATGAGACCATCCTCATTTCAGGGTGGATGGTGGGGTGTACAAACCATTACACTACGGAAGAGCTTATGCATCAGTATTCTGGCTTATTGGCCCCAACACAGGCAGCTTTCCAGAAAAGAACCACAAGAAAAGTTCTTGCAGATACCAATCTGAACATGAGCCAGAAATGTGACTTTGGACCAAAAAGTATTAATAGTGTCTTGGGCTGTATTAGGAGGATTGTTAACAGTAGGTCAAGGAAAGTTATCCTTCCCCTCCACTCAACACTTGCGGAGTCTTGTGGCTAGTTCTGAGCTCCTCAGCACAAGAGAAATGAACATAATGGAGAGAATCCAGCTAAGAGCCACAAAAGTGATTAAGGGACTGAGGCATCTTTCCTGTGAGAGAGAAATTCATTACAGGAAAGAGAAAGTTCAGGGGAGATCTATCTCACCAATGTGTAGAAATACCTGAAAGGAGGCTGTAAAGAAGACAGAAGACAGCACCAGACAGTTCTCAAAGGTGCCCTGTGGCAGCTCCAGAGGCAGTGGGACACACACTGAAACACAGGATGTTCCCCCTGAACATCAGGACACACTTCTTCACTGTGAGGGTGAAGGAACACTGGCACAGATTACCCAGGAAGGCTGAGGAGATATTAAAAATCCATTGGGACACGATCCTAGAGAGTCTGTTTGAACAGGGTATTTGGACCAGATAACCTCCAGATGTCCTGTTGAACTTCAACCAGTCTGTGGTTTGTCTGGTCTAATGTGCACTGATGAATCACAATAACTTGGCTATGGCTTTGGAAATACTGGCCTTTCTCTAGGTATGAGATAATAACATAGTAAAGAACCCTGCTTAAACCTCTGATTTGTAGTGAACGTTGTCCCTAATTTTCACAAATAATAATATATAATCATGAGCAAAAATATTTGTGAAAGTTTCAAGCTCTTCCCATATTCTTCGTTATAATTCCTTATAAAATGTTAATTAGAAAAAAGAGATTTAAAGCATCTTTAAAATAATTCATAGTTTTGCTACAGAATTCATTACCCTCCATTAAGAGAATGAGGCAAAATAACAAAAGCACTTATATGGTACAAAGACCAGAAATTACTTTCTTCAAAAGATTAATCCAGTAAATAGCCTGTGTGCACATGCTATGTATTCACATACATCAACTATCCAAAGCTTTTTCCATGTTACTGATCATTTTTATGTGTATACAAAAGATACTTTTTGTGTTTCTGTGCATAAATATGAATATTTGTGTACTTACACATAAGTATGAATATTTAGATTAGACGTAATTACATTTCTTGCATTCATGACAGATAATGCAGAGTTTTGGACAAAAATGAGTACAAAATATACTTCACAATTATTTTTTTCATAAATTTCAGAATCCTACAAGCTAGACAATATTTCTATGATAAATTATGATTGTCTGTACTAACGGTTTAGATAAAGTCTGCACCCCTTTTCATTTTAGCAACAATTTCTATTAACATAGTCTCAAGTGGTTTCCCATAATGTGCTACCATTACATAAACCTGTGATCATTTGATTGGCAACAAAGTCTGTACTGGCATAATATTGTCTGTGGCACTTGCTGAAATGTTTAAGGAACAGTTTATATTTGATAAGCACTCTGCTAGAAATATCCACATATAATTTGAAAAATATACCTGCTGTCAGTAGGTACAATTTTGGAATACTTATTTCACAAAGAGAGGGAGACTGTAATTATTAATCCTTTGTACAATAATGAACTTTCTTTTGACAAAATGGCTGTGTTTACTAATAATTCATGAAAATTGTCCAACCATTGAACGTAGTACATGTAACTGTCTGATAAGCAGATAGTGCCTTTTAATTTTATCTTAACTGTTTAATAATTTAAAAAATAGGGGATAGGATTTTGCCTTATAGTGGCTAATAGTGTGCCACTAATAACTGAAGAATCCTAAAAACATGCGTTCCTTTTGCCTTGATTTTGCAGCTTTTGATTAGCTCAGTAACAAAGAAAATTAGGTCCTTGGGTCATAAAAAATATCAAGGAGAATAAGCAGAAAAAAGCCTGTTTCCATACTTCCTCGAGCTAATGACACACTAGATTTAAAAGAATTAATGGCTACCTTTTCTATATGATATGTGCATGGAGGACTAAACAGTGCCTCATACAGTGTCCAGAATCTTAATTGCCAGGCACTTCATAGAAAGTCCCAGAAGAGGGAGGTGTTTACCCTCAAATAGGGAAGTCGCTTTTTTGCCTCCTAGGATTGATTACATTACTAAGCAGAATAAAGGAATAATGCTCTGTCTTCCTCTTTAAAATAAAATACAGGTAATTAAAAACTTTTTTTTTATTTTGTTTCGAGTTGTTTTGTTTTAAAATATAGTGCTATATATCAGGTCCTGTCTCTTGTTCCATTTGACTTTTCATCTACAGGACGTGAAAAAAAATTACTGCTGTCCAAAGTGTATTTATTTTTACTGTATCACTTGTCTTCTCTTTTTATAGAAATATGACACCTATTGAACTAATAATCACTAATAATCAAACACGAACACTAATAATCAAGCATGGGCGAAAGTTCTGTTATTTCTATCATTTCTATCTGCGTTTGGAGGAAAACCTTTGAAAATATATTTTTAATGTTGACAGGATATGCTTCATACTCACATTAGCCAGAAGGCTATAAATACTAACTACTAAAATAAGACTTCTGAAAATTATCAGATATTAATAGGTTTCCAATAAAGTTTTAAAATACTTTTTCAAGGACCAAGTTAACTCTATGTAAATGGCAAGTGAGATGGCAATTATAGACCATTTATCCTAATATTGATTCCAAGAATAATAATGCAGCTGATGATATTTGATGTAATTTATTAACTTTTTAGTAATGATTAACACAGGTTCATTAAAAATATTTTCAAATTGATTGGTTATTTCAATAAAAACTAGAATCTGAATGGTATTATTTTTAGTGCTGAAGGATTACATTTGCAGCGTTGTGCTTCACTCCCTTTGAGAAAGATGCTGTTGACCTGATTGTTATTCACTATTTTAAAAACAAACCAGGTATTAGGTATCAAAATGTAATTTGAAATAGGGGTCATGACATGAAGGTATTAGTTGCTGCACTGGTTTCAGCTGAGGTAGAGTTATTTTCTTCACAGTGACTCTGTGGGGCTGTGTTTTGGATTTGTGTTGAACACAGGGTTGATAATACAGAGATGTTTTAGTTACTGCTGAGCAGGGCTTACAAAGAACCAAAACTTGTTCTGGTTTTAGTGCTGCCATGATGGTGATGAATTGTGGGGTACGTGGGAGGCAAGAGGAGGCAGGAGGAGCCAGAACACGTGGCCCAATCTGACCAAAGAGATATTCCAGACAATATGACATCATGCTCAGTATATCAAGGGGAAGAAGGAGAAAGAGGGTGACATTTGGAGTGATGGTGTTTGTCTTCTCAAGTCAGTGTTATGCACAATGGGGCCCTGCTCTCCTGGAGATGGCTGAACACCTGCCTGCCCACGGGAAACAGTGATTCAATTCCTTGTTTGCATGTGTGAGTGATTTTCACTTTCCCTAATAGAATCTCTTTGTCTCAACCCACAAGTTTTCTTGCTTTTACCTTCCAATTCTCTCCACAATCCTGCTGGTAGGGGAGTGAGTGAGTGGCAGATGTGTGGGACTTGGCTGCTGGCTGGAGTTAAACTACAGTTGTTGCCCAGGATCTCTATACAACAAAAAAGTTATGAGTAGATATGAATAGACATCAAAAGATATGTGCTGCCTTTGAACCCAAGTTGACTTGATACTGATATGGATTCTCATATCTAGACCAAGATATTCACTGCACAGACTAGACTAGGCCAAAAGTGTCTCTTCCCTTCTCCTTAAGAAATGAATGAAATTCAGCTTTTAACATACTGTCAAGTACTCTTTTTCAGGGAGTTGAGGAAACATTGTGCATGCAAAATCAAAATCCAGCACCTACTGTTACTTCTCTTGTCAAGTAATGATTACCTGCTCATTTAAGGATAGCTTCTGGGTCAAGTTCTAGTACTGCTGTTACGGCAAGTCCACTGTGTAGAAATGGCCTCAAGATTTACCAGATAAATGAGACAGCAAAATGTTACCTGTTACTTGAGGAGTATCCAAATTTTACAGAAGTCATCAATCAGATTCCTCTTACCTAACTATAGTTATGCTGAGTATAAATTGATAATTTGTTGTCTGTATCCTTAGTCATTGCTTTAAGTCTTAAATTATTCCTCAAAATAGAGGTTGATACTCACCATATTTTTTAAAAAGAAATGTCAACTAATGCTACAGTATGTATAAAGCCCAATTCTGTCATTGTGTGTTAGCATGTCTTGATAAGGTCTTGTCATTTGATCCTCATTGCTCTACAGAGGCAGACAGGCACATTGTGATTAGCCTACAGCTAGTGATGAGGGGTGAAAGGAGGCTTAATGGTTCATTTCTGGATTTTGATCAAATCCAGGACGAAGCTAATCCAGATTTCCTAATTTGATTTCCTGAGCCAGCAAAGGAGATGATCTCTGTATTCCCACTAGCCTTTACCAGCTGTTCTGCATATGCTCACATAGATGAAAGGATAAGGTCTGCAATGTGCAGCCTTTCTACATTCTGATTTCCAGCATTATGCCAATGCATTAATGATGATGTAGTTCTGTGAAGATGCAATGTTATGCTTAGATGTTCAAAAAAAATAAAATATATTCTTCATTGAATCCCAGAATTTCCAGGATTTGTCAGGGATAATCAATATTTTCAGTGTGTTAGCTTTCTAATAGTAATAGTAAAGCCTAAAATCTTCCCTTTTGATATCCTAACAGTCCATGAACCATCTAGTTCATAGACCATCTAGCCATTCAGTACTCGAACAGGGCTTTTAAAATAGAGGGAGAGTGACTTTTTACAAGGGCATATAGCAATAAGACAAGGGGGAACAATTTTAAAATAAGACATGAGAGATTTATGTTAGATGTTAGAAAGACATGCTTTACTCAGAGGGTAGTGAGGCACTAGAAGAGTCAATTTGTGGATGCTCAATCCCTGGGATCTAATTAAAGGCTGAGGTGGGTGTGACCCTGAACAACTTTATTTACAAGAGGTATCATCCTGTCCTGTGGGAGGGGGATTGGGACTATATGATCTTTAATGTCTCTTTCAATCCAAGCCGTTCTACATTTCTATAGAGTTAAGCCCTAAGAATCACTGTGATCCTATCTGGTGGTAGAATACCTCAAACCGATTTTGCAGCCTAGTTTTAAATACATGTTTAATACCTTTTAGTAAGAAAATACTGCTTTTTGTTAGTCATCAAAAAGGTGTAATTTTTTTAATGCTGCTATTATTCGTATTACTATTTGTATGGCATTCCTTTTTTCCCCTTTATTATTTTTAGAAATATCTTAAATTAAATGTGTTGAATTAAATTAAAAATACATGATTGAGGAATGAAATTCTAAAATTCATGATACATCTGTGGCCAAGTTAATACTAATACAACAATCAAGTTCTAATCTATATCTCTGTTAAGGAATCAAAATTGGACTCATTGAATATGTAGGTATTTCTGGCTCCTTTATGTATATCTGAATGCAGATGATCTTTTTTTCCTCCAATCCTAATATTTTTTGTCTGAAATTATACTAGTAAATATTTTCTAGTCTTGTAGTATGTAGAATAATGAAAAGATTTCTTTTGTGGCATTATGCTGTACTATACTATTAGACCGTTGTGAAAACATGTAAAAAAATATTCATGTTCATATTATGTATTCCTTGCCTCTTAGGAGGCTTTGCATTGTTTCGAAATACGATACGGTTTTCTGGAACACTGCTGTGAAAAAAATGTTTTGTCTCAGAGAATACCCATTGTCTTCTCTCCTTAGAACTATAAAAATGGGGTTTGTTTCCCTTATATTTGGTGATATATATGATGGGAAAATACCTCACACTAAATGCCTAAATCAGGTTAGTATCAGTCATACGGTGATGATTAGTACCTTAGAGAATGCAGAGTGGAATTTGGAGTGATTCCACTGTTGAAGTATATAAAAGTGATATATAAAAGTGTTATATAAAAGTACAGCTTCCACAAAATTATCATCAATTCTGTGTTAGAAAACAATATATTCTTGGATTTGTTGAAACTAAGGTAACAGTTTCTTTTGGTCTGAGTCACCATTAAAACTTATACATACAATTAAAACTTACACATACAACTTATATTATATTAAGGCCTTGAAAACATTTAGATCAAAGGCTTCAAATTACCATACTTTTTTACTATCCCAGACTCATGGCTTGACTGTGCACCAGGGAAAGCAGATGGAGCTTCTTCAGTCCAAGATCATTTGCTGATTAGAATATCACATAGTACATTATAGGAAAGTAGGCTTGATCTGAGGCCTAAGACCAGAGAAAGATGTTGAAAGAAAGCTTTCAAGCCTAAAGTCCCATCTACAGAGACTGGAAAGCCCCCTAGAGCCTGAATTTTTATCAGATTGGCTGAGAACTTAATGTCATTGTTCAGAAATTTATTTGTTCAGAAATTTGTTTGAATATGTCAGTGGAATTTTTCAAAATTTCCAAGAAAATACCTTTTCTGTTATTTTCCATTTATGTAAAAATACCAAACTTCATTCCAGAGACTGGCCACTTAATGCAGCTGAGTTCTCCCTGCATTCCATTATTTTACTTGTAATTGTAAGTTATGGGGGATTGTGCCCTTAAAACAAGATATCCAGTAAAGAAGCTGTAAACTATGAGAATCACACATCATATTGACATAAGATGTGTAGGCTCAGAGATATGATATAACAGAATGTGGAAAAATGATGGTTTTATGACACAGCAGATCACCTTTTCCCACTGTGTGGTCAGTAGAAAAAAAACAACTTGTCTTTATCTTCCAAGGTCTGGGTTCATTGAAGATTTTCTGCAGGATGAAATCAACTCTATAGCCTTTTTAAGGTATAAAAAACCTTAGCTGATTTGATATGCATTAATTTTTAAAGTTTGTTTTTTTTTCTTTCTTCTACCCCCAATTGTTAAAATAAAAATATTTAATTTAATTTACTGGCAAACAGAAATAAGTTTTCTTACATTCTCTTCATCATTATAATTTTCTTTTTTTTTCTTTTTTTTTTTTTGGTTTGAAGTGTTGTACCAAATTTCATAGAATTATGACTTAATTTTCAGACAATTAGGTATTTAGCTCACTTGTTAGTCCTTGATCACTAGTATATTACATAAAATATTGTAAATGTCAAGCTAGCACAATCTCCTTTTTTTTTTATTATTTTTTTTTAAGGTTAGTTTATATCCAGACTTTTTTGTTTCAGTTTGCCAAATGTTTTCATTTCATGCATCCTCTCAATATCTGTTTGTGTACCCCAGTAGCAGCTGTGCTTCAGGACCACAAGCTTTTTCATAACAGCATCTTGTCACCTCTACCAGAGACCTCAGTACTAGAAGCCTCAAAAAAACAAAATAAAATAAACCAAAATAAAATAAATCCAAAAAACGCAACCCCCAACACTGATAAAACTCTACTTTTTGCTGCAATGTATCTCATTATACAGTTTTGAGGGCTACCTCAGCAATTTTGACTCCTGAAAAGATCTAAACAATACCATATATAACAGTCAAGCATTCTTCTATACCTTCAGAAATTAGAGTATCTAAAATCCACATCATAAATTATGATTTCCCTGTAAATATCACTTTAGATGAAAGCCTAATTGCATTCTAAGATCAGCAGAAAACACTATAAAAAATTGTTCATCTAAGAGATAATGTTGGTTTGACACGTTTTCAAACATCATAAGCAGAATCATGTTCATTCAGTCATGGAACTTGTTTTTTCATCTGGCACATTTTTTCATTTACTATATTATTTGCACATTTAAATAGCTCACCCACTTAGAATTGTAAAACCTGGATGTTTAAAATTTCATAGCATCCAAGCTTGACCTGGTTTCTACTAGAGGCTTGCCCACCAAGCCTCTCTAATACTTCTCTCCTTAAGCTGGGCAAGGGAAGGAAAATATAACAAAAAAATCATGAGGCAAGGAAAGGACAGGGAGGCATCACTCCCCAGTAATGGTCATGGGCTAAACAGACTTGACTTCGGGAAATTAGTGTAATTTATTACCAATCAAATCAGCATAAGGTAATGTGAACTAAACACAAATCTTTAAAACACCTTCTCCTAACCTCTCCCTTCATCCTGGACTCAGCTACTTTCCCAATTTTCTCTGCCTTCTCCCTCCTGAGTGGTGCGGTGGATACAGAATGGGAATTGGGGTAGTTTCAAGTGCATGTTGTGTGTGCCATTGCTTACTCTTCAGCTGGAAGACTCCTCATACCCTTCCCCAGCTCGAGTGTGGGAGCCCTTCCATGGCAGAGAGCTCTCTATGAACTTCACCAAGAGTCCTTCCCACAGGCTGCAGTTCTTCACAAACTTCTCCAATGCAGGTCCCTTCCAGAGGGTGCAATCCTTCAGGAATGGACTTCTCCCATTTGTTTCCCCTGTGGGGTCACAAGTCCTGCCAGCAAACCTGCTCCACTGTGGGCTTCTCTCTCCATAAGTCCACAGGATGTGCTAAGAATCTGTTCTGGGCTGGGCATCCCAAGGGATCACAGCCTCCTCTGGGCATCTCCTCACTCTAGTGTCAGGTCTGCCACAGGTTGGGGGGACCTCTGTATCCCCATGGACCTCCCTGGGCTGCAGGGGCACAGCTGCCTCACCACAGTCTGCACCACAGGCTGTAATGGAATCTCTGGCACCTGAGGCACCTCCTTCCCTCCTTCACTGAACTTGCTGTCTGCAGAGTTGTTTCTCCCACATATTCTCACTCCTCTCCCCAGCTGAAAATGCTCTTCTTCAGTAACTCTTTCACCTTGTAAAATATATTGTCACAGATCCGTTACCACTGTCACTGATGACCTTGTTGTTGGCCAGTTGTGGGTCTGTCTTGGAGCTGCATTTGCTTCATAGGGAAAGCTTCTGGCAGCTTCTCAGAGAAGCCAGCAGTGTTGCCTTCCTGTTATCAGAACCTTGCCATGCAAACCCAATAAAAGTAGGAACAAAGCAGCAGCTAACCAATTTGCACCAACACGGTTTTTGTACTTCTCACAGCTAGAGCATCTGCTTAGCAGTTTCCTGTATTTTTCTCCTTCTGACCATGTCCTGCAGATATATATGAATCACTAGAAAATTAGTCAGGTGTTCACCAACACTGCAGAGTCACCACCATACTGTTCATTAACCTGGTAAGCAAATGGTGACATTTATTATCATCTGAACACAATTGATGATATCTAGTGGAATCCATGCAGATCTAATTCAAAGGCTTTTAATTTTCTAAACCTGGCTTTCATATTTCTATTTCCCTGTCTTTTTCCAATCTGTTCTAGAGGCATAAACAAGATAATAAATGGATTTTAGTAAACAACATACTTGTTAAAAAAAACCTTTTTGCATCACAGAATACTTAAGAAAACTTAAAGGAACAAGACTTATACGGCTTTGAACAAGTAGACATTCCTTCTTAAGAGGAATTTAATTTTTCTTGCTAGAGGAGTAAGAAAATTCTTTTGAAGAGTTGTGACAGTGCATGCAAGATCAGTAAAAATATCGCATGACATTTTTGCTTCACTTTATCGTGAAGTACTGCCAGACTAAAAGTAATCAGTTATGTACCTTGTGTAAGTCCTTCTTCTGACCAGAATCACTTCCTTTTATTTCTTACTCAGCTTTAATCAACATTTGATTTTATCTGTAAACACATCCATGGATGCCAAGGACAAGGAGACCAGTGGGGGAATTCTCACCTACATTAATTCATGGCACTTAAAAAAGTTTGACCACAGATGTTTGAATTGAAATGGTGATGGGACTAAAAACTCTATGGCTATGACAAAATTCTTGGAGCTGGGGAGCAGCTGGGTTAATTAATATCCTTGGGGTGTGTAAGAAATAAGCAAGCAGCTGGAAAACTGGGGAAACAACTGGAAACTGAGGAACTCTTAAGTGTAAAGCATATTTTCAAGGAGTGACTAGAAAATTTTAGTACATGAGTTTTTTTAAAATCTCAATTAAATAATCAATTAAACCCCCAAACCCCTTTGAATAACTTCTAAATGTGGAGAGGACAGCCAGTGGAATTTCACATTATTTTATTCTGTATTTTCAAGCAGTGGCACCAGGAGGAAGACAAACCAGTTAATGTTATTTTTGCCAAATAGTTTACTATTGATTTATATATTTTTCCTTCAAAATTTTAATCTAATTTAGGCACAAGAGATATTATGAGATTCTGAACGCTACAGAGCTGTAACAATCATTGTGATCGATTCATGCTTTTTCAAGGATACAGAAATGAATCATAAAGCAATCTGTCCCAGACATAAGACTGAAGTATGAGTCTCATTGAATTTGGGAGTTTAAATGGCAGATAAGATTATAATGCAACAAAACATTCAAAATCTTATGAGAGACCCAGAATTACCCCTCCAAATTGAATTTGCCAAGCAAAGAAGTCATGAAGTCTGGACTAAAGCACAGGTAGTGTTTATGATACTCAGGTCCTGTAGTAATAATGATAATTCCAAATTACTAAGGGAAAGAAAATCATAAAGCTGTTTTCTGAATTCAGAGTTGAAGTTGCACAGACAAGTAGCATGACAAAACAAAGGCCATGTGCAATGTTAGACAAAACAACATATCCAGTGTTTTGGAAAAGAGTTACAGTGGGGTTCCTAAGCATTTGCAAGGAGAAGAATTTGCACAACAGACCTCTACATATTTTTAGCCCAAATGTGGTATTTATGTATCCATTTCTGGGCCCCTCATTTTAGGAAGGACGTTGAGATGCTTGAGCAGGTCCAGAGGAGGTAACAAGGCTGGTGAGGGGCGTGGAGCACAAACCGTGTAAGGAATGACTGAGGGAGCTGGGGGTGTTTAGCCTGGAGAAAAGGAGACTCAGGGGTGACCTTATCACTCTCCTGAAATGTGAAATGTGAAAACTTCCTGAAATGTGGTTGCAGTGAGGTGGGGATTGATCTCTTTCTTCAAGCAGCAACTGACAGAACAAGAGGACACAGTCTTAAGCTGTGTCAAGGGAAATATAGGCTGGATATTAGGAAAATATTTTTTACAGAAAGGATGATGAAGTACTGCAATTGCTTGCCCGGGGAGGTAGTGGAGTCATCACCCCTGGATGTGTTTAAGAAAAGACTGGATGTGGCACTTGGTGCCATGATCTAGTTGAGATGTTAGGACGTGTTGGGCTTGATCTTGAAGATCTCTTTCAACCTAGTAATTCTGTGATTGATTCTGTGATTTACAGCACCAAATAAAGAACTGATTTATAAGCTTGAAAGTACAGGAGACATATACTACTTGAAAGTGGAACAAATCAATGTACTAGAAGGAAGGCCACATTGAAGAAAATCAAACATAAAAGAATTAATAACATCATGAAATTCATGACAGAGATCTCTTTTTGCACTAAAATGCATGAGTGAAATGTCATTTTAATAAAATTTTGGTTGCATCCACCACCATAAAATATGTTAGGGCACAGGTCTCACTAAATATGTTTATGAATTACTGTGAGAATTAAATAATCTTGATTCTAGTGGACCTTCTTGAATAACTCAAAACTGACCAATTAAAGGTTTATAATATAAGCACTTCCAAATCTAGGGAACAAAAAGATAATCTTATTGTGCAATTAAACATATGGCAAAGGCAAACATCTTGTAAATTAATCATTATTTGACAAAAATACTTAGAAATTATACAGAAAATAAATCTCTTCACTTTTATAGACTCTGAAATACTAAAATACCTTGTAAAAAGGAAGATTTCATATTTTGAAAAATAGTTGTCTGCAAATATTTTACTACAGTTAATAAGAGAAGCAAAGCTACATGTGCTTCCCTGAGAAATACATGTCACCTAAGGTGGCTGTCATTTGATTAGAATTTGTTAAGAATTAATTTAAAGGGATGTGATAATATTTTCTATCACAAAGGATATATTATTATTTCTAGGAAAATGTTTTCATCTGACTAATAAAATGAGAAAGTATTCAAACAGTTTTCAAATAGGCTCACTTGGAGCTTTTAAAGGGAAATACCCAGGAATATTAATTTTATATGGTAAAACTTATTTTTATTCCAGGTGAAGAAAAATTTTCTTTTATGAGAATAAGAGCTAGAATACCAGTGTCTCACACAGTCTTTAAGAAATAGTTTTCTTAATGTCTACAAGAAATAGATGTCTGGAAAAATCTTACCAGGGAGAAGTACAGGTTCATGTCACCAGAAATCCAGTGTGGGTTTTTTAGTGTGAGAAGTTCACATCCGACTGACAAACAGCACCTCGCTTCTTTCAGAAGTATCTGCACAGCTATTCTGCAGAACTGAGGCAATTTCATCGAAAGGATTATGTGTTATTATATATCTTTAGCATATCTATCTTAAGGTAACTGTATGTGTATTTCAGCTATTGAATTAATAACAAAAAATCTGTTAGGATTTAAACAAGTACCCTGGTGACAGAGAACTTTGATTTAGACAGTGCATTGCTTCTTTTAGAAAACATTCTGGAAGGTATTAGAAGCACTTTGTAGGATACAAACTAAAGACTCCTAATGAGCCTAGATTATGTGCATTTAGTAGGCTGTTTATTTTGAAATAAGCCTACATTTCCTCAGTGGGAAAAGGTCAGTGCATTTGAAAGTGTCTCAGTCAAAATCTTCCTATCTAAATGTTTTCCAGTAGTTATAACCATATCTAGCAAATGCCTTTCCAAATGGATACTATCTCAGTAAGTCCTAATTAGACCTTTTATGCAGAAGCGTGTAATTAATAGTGTTCTAAATCCTCACAATCAATTAAAGTACCATTCTTTTAACAGACTCTCATTTTCTATTGAGAGGCATTGCTATACGTGTTTGATGGGCAAGCACAGTTTATGATGTTCTACTTTATTTCCTATTGTTTCCTTCTAGACAGAGGTTGCTACATTTAGCTCTGTGGTGGTAAGTGCCAATAATCCAAAATATAAGACCGTGTTCATCCACCACCAGTAAAAGCAATATTTTGCCTTTGTGCCCTTTCTTTTCGTGGAGGAGATAATGAAATAAACACAAACCATCCAGTTCTGAGCACAGAAAAAAATCTATATAGTCAGCTTCTGATTTCACAAGTGGGATATAATCACTCATATCTGACATAGCAATATTTTCTGGAACAAAAAAAAAAAATTCAGTGTTTAAAGAAAGGTATAAAAATACAAGTACGGTTTATTTTTTTCTCAAAATATGTCAGTTTTATTTTCTTCAAAGAACATTTGGTTCTGTGGTGTTTCCGCAACTGTAGTCGTTGGTTTTGATTGTGTTCTGCCTCATCAGTAAACAACTGATATACCATGTTTACCTGTTAGTGTTCTGATGGTGTTGTCCAGACAATAAAACTGTTTTTTCAGGGTTGTTTGCTTTGATATCTGTAATCATGGTTGTTCTTTATAATTGCTCTCATAACACAACATTTCACATGCAAATTAACTGTCTTTTTATAGCAGTCTTATTAAAAATTATTATTCCCTCAGTGGGCTGAGGCAGCATGGAGGTGACATATGTGTTCTCTAGGGGAAGGAAAGCAACATATGAATGTATGACAAGTCCTTGCTTCAGGAAAATAAATGCATCTTTCGGAGTCAAGTGAAATCAAGTGAATTTTATTTTGGTCTAATTTTGAAGAGATGTCTTGGAGTGCATTCATGAATACAACACAAAGACACAGTATTTATCCTTCAGAGATAGAAACTAGATTTCTGACTCATCTTCTTTACACTATGAGTATTATTAAACTCTAGAATGACAGATTTTTTTCCCATTAAAAAATCAACAATGAGGCTTAACAATACCAAAAGGTTTATTTTTTTTATTTTCATGCATGCATATTGCTCTCATCAGTAGCAACAGAAATTTTAAAAATGAGCTTGGAAATAAAAATGGTTTCCTAAATACTTATTTGAATTATTTAAGATAAACCATTTATAAAATAAAAGCCAAATACTTTTATTTCATTACAAAAAGCAGCCTATGCTCAGGTAGAATGATACTTTTTTCACAAATTATTAAATTGTTAAAACCAAAACAAAGCACAGACAAAGCCTCATGTTTGCAAATTAGGATAGATAGATAGATAGATAGATAGATAGATAGATAGATAACAATAAGAAATTTTTCATTTGTCATTTTGCTGATATTTATTCTCCAAAGAAATGAGAATCATACATCTATTAAAAAGTCAGTCCTCATAGTACATTTGTCATGCCAAAGATGATTTGAAGTCAAGGGTGACTGTACTGGGAGTCCAAACTTCTCCTTATTTAACAGACACATATCTGCATTTGCCTCTCATAGTTGTAGTCATTCAGCACTGAACCTGCCCACTACAAGGAAATGCCACTGTTCCTTTCAATCTCCAAGTACATCTCATTCTCAGTCAAGATTTAAATCTATTCTCTCAGGCTTTGCTATTTTGAGAAAAGAAGTTTGATTTCTTATATACTTTCAAATTCTTCTAATTCTTCTGAGTTGCTTTGACAGCAATAAAATACAATAAGCAGGAAAGAGAAGAGAGAAAGGTAGGAACAAGGAAGGAAGGACACAAACACACACACACAAAAAAAATTCATTATTTGTAGGTAAATTAAGACTTTTGAGTTTGCATGGTTTTGTCTTGCCTTGCTTTTCTTTACTTGCTTTTCCTTCCTTACCCTGCAGTAGTTAATGCATTTAGCCCAAACCCTGAAAAGAAGGTAGAAAGCAATTTGGACACTGTTGAACTTAGAGATGGGTGACATCTTCCTTTTGACTTTGTTTTATATGGGGCCAACAGAAACCCATCTGCACATTCAACATATTGTCCCCAAAAGATGAGATCTAAAAAGAAATAGGAAGGGTAATGCTGCTGTTTTCTAAAAAACAGAGTGTGAAAGTCAGGTCAAGAGTATATGGGAAACAAAAACTGTTCCTGCCTCCATAGGAGGTCTGCACAAGGAATGGTGAAGGGGTTTGATACCATTTTATGCCCTAGCCCAGGTGAGAAGGGATACAAGAGTAAATCTATGGTACATTTGACATTAAAAAACAAAAGCATGTCACCAATCCTCAGATTTCCAGAGCAAGAGACTTTGAGACAGTTAATATGTTAAAAGGAAACAATGTATGTCAAGGAGTGAGGTGGACATCTGTGGTCTCTGCTCAATAGAAAATTAATCACTGAACGTTGACCGGAAAAGGTAATTATATCTCATTAAAATTATATCTATCTACTGTTTTCCTGTAATAGAGAGAACAGTTTGGAATTGTTAGGGAGAAGTTTTTGCAACCTCTTGATATTGTACTTTTAAAATTTAAGCTTTCAAACACTTATTTAATTTTATTCTTTTAGTGGTGGTATTTTGCTGTGTGTTTAGCAACAACATTTATGCCTCCTAGAACTCAACTATGTTTGCCTTGTGTACTCATAGTTCTGAAAGTTTGAGTAAATGCAGATGTAAAAGAAAACTGCTGAGGTGTTTAGTCATCACTGAGTCACCTTGCTGGTCAGGCTGTTCCTGTGCAGGAGTAGTGTGGTGACATGGTGTCTGCTTTGTCTCTGTCCACACTACAGACAGCCAGGATGAGGACTGAGAGATCCAACAAGGACTGCAGATCATACTTTTCCCTCGCACTGGGAACGATCTGTGAAAACCTATAGCACTTTCATAAGTCCAAAAATGTGAGTTCAGTGAGCAAAATTTAGCAATATGTGAAGGAGAAAAAGTAAAACTTATTTTTCATTAGTCTTTAATTTATGAACGGATTAAATTTGTGTGTGAGCTACTGGCTGATTCAGTGCTGTTAATCTAGGTAAGTAAAACAAACCTAGATTCTAGTCACTTAGTGATTGGTTCTCCTAGTAATTTTTCAGCTGAGTCTTACCTCAAAAATCTGTCTTCTTCCTGAGATGGAAGAGATTCTGTATGTATGTGTGAACCCGGCATTTCTTTTATACTGTAAAAACCAATACAGAGGCATTATCCCTCTTAGCATATTTATTAATAAATAAATAAATAAATAAATAAATAAATAAATAAATACTGTCATGGTCACTTGTTTTTAAGTATAGAACCAGATGGGAAACTTTTTCTCTGCAGTTAAAAATGAGAGTACTTAGGTAGTGCCAGGACACAAGAGGTTTCCAAACTTATTAAGCTAAGGTGAAAAGCAGCATCTTGAGAAACAGCTGTGCAACAACAGACTTAATTTGTGAATTCCTCTTTTATACTGGCTTTAATCAACACAGTGGTTTCGAATTCTTCTGGGTGCCATGGCCAAAGGAAACTTCTTCAAATCCTTGGATTTATTTGGTTTCCACATATTGTGTATCTTTTAAATAAATTGCTCAAAATATAAACATTCTCAAGGTCAAGTTACAGAATAAAATGATATGAATGTAGTGTCATAAAATATTAATAGTACTATGTGACTGAACATTCACAGAAAATGGTAAAAAGACTCAACTGCTGAATGTACTGCATTACTGATGCTAAGCTTCAATACTGGATGGAGGAGTATGTCTATACAGACCTACTGCAAAGCCCTTAAGCCCATTTTACATATTAAAACATCCAAAATTTGCATCCATACCACACAGGCTATTGCACATTAAGTCTTTCTTAGTAGCAGATTATTCCCTAGTGCTAACAATCATTTTATTCCTAGTTGACATGCACAGCACTACAATAATCCTAGCTAATCAAAATTCAATTGTCAAGAGGCAGGAGAAATGTCTTCATGCATATTACACTCTACCAGATTTCATAATCATAAAGTCGTAGAATCATAGAATGGCCTGGCTGGGAAGGCACCTTAGTGATCATCTATTTCAAACCTCCCCAGTCCTGAGCAGGGATACCTTCTTCTAGAAGAGGTTGCTCAAAGTCCCGTCCAACCTGACCTTGATCATTCACAGGAATGGGGCATTCACAGCTATTCTGGGACACGTGTGTCTCACCACTGTCATAGTAAAGAATTTCTTCCTAATATTCTAAACCTATTGTCTTTCAGTTTGGGTCCATTTCCCCTTGTTGCATCACTACCTCTCCATGTAAAGTCTTTCTCCATCTTCTTTGCGTGTTCCCTTCAGGTACTGGAAAGCTGAAATTAGGTCTCCCCAAAATCTTCTCTTCTGGCTGAACAATTCCAATGCTCTTAACTTTCTCTTGTAAGAAATCACTTCAAGAAATTAAGCCTGTAGGCTTTTAAACCTAGTTTACATAAAATTTGTCTTCACTTATGTAGCCTGTAATGTGGAATACATTTTTATCTTTAAATGCATTCTCTGATATTAAGGACAGTGCAAGATACCAGAAAGTGTACTACTAGCCAGCAGGACTTCGTGTCAAGAGAATTTGTGAGAACAGCAAGCCCTCAGTTTCCTCAGTGATCTGCAGTGGATTTGCATGATAGTAAAACAGGACTAAGAAACATACTTCTTGTAATCAGGGACTTGAAGGATCAATCTACAGAGAAAAGATAACCCCTGAATTTTCAGATTCTATTGTGAAGAGACAGGCAGCAGAAAACAGAAAGAAAAGAAGAAACAACAACAACAAAAAAAAAGGTGGGGAGATTAATGAGAAAGACAATGGCAGTAAAAAGACTCTGGAGGTAATATTAAAGTAATTTCTAAAGTGAATCCAGGCAGCTTTACTTCAGACAGAAGTAGTTAACACAGAAGATTATTAACTCAGTTACTAAGAGCAATTGTAGAGTGTATTCAGCATGAATAGGAGACATTGCTTTTGAGGAAACCACCCCTCCCTTCATTTTACATTCATCCAGTGTGTTCTGTTAAGACTGGGGGCTTCAGCAGGAGCGCATATATTCCCAGAGATCCAAAACATAAGCCCAGATACCTAAACCTAAGTGGCTTTGAGTCTGGTAAGGAATAAAAGGCAAATTAAGCAACATTTCAACAATTTTAAAGCAAGTGATATTGTCCTAGGGTGACTTTGTGATGCTTGTATCCCAAATCATCTGTTCTGTTTGTGTTGGATATTATGTCCTGTACCTTCAAGACTGCTTCTGAGAGTGAAGGGGGTGAAAGAAGAAGTGCACAGTTTGTTTTCAGAAGCTGCTATCAGTCCTCCACATTTTGCTCCTGGACTGTGGTGTCTGCAGCACAGACAGCAGTGGGACAGAGATCTCCTGTGCTTTTAGTTAGTTTTAGCTAGCTGAGGCAGGGAAGTTCCCTGGACTGTTTTTTTTTTGGTTTTTTTTTTCTTCCTTTTCCTTGGGACTGTTTAAATCTGCTCTGGACTGACAAACCCAGAGGAGCAGCGAGGGCTGGCACCTGTGGCCGCCGGGCCTGGAGCTGCGGAGGGAGTGGGGCTGGTGAGAGGCTGAGGGAGCTGAGCTGCACCCATGGCAAGGACTGCCTCAGTTTGCCAGCTCTCCTCGGAGTGGGGAGAGGTTTTATTGTTGCGTACTATTTTTTGTGCTTGTAGGCACTTTGTTAAATAAATAGTTTTTTCCTCTTTTCTCCAAGGAAGTTCTTTTCCTAATCAGCTGGAACAGGGGTTGCTTGAATTTGCTATTCTGGAGGGACCCCATTTGGAGGTTTTCTCCCAAATTTGCCCTAAACAGATAAATATCCATTGCAACAGAATTATCACAGAGCTGTTATGTAATTAAATGGATTTGAGTGTTGTCACTGCCACTGAAAAACCCATAGAATACTCTATGTGTTAAAGAAGAGGAAAACATAAATGAGCCTTGAAAACAAAGATTTAATCTGTTATCTCTAATATTTTTTTTTTTTTAACTAAAATGAAAGGCTGAATTGAATGGGAAAGAAAAAAAAAGAGAGAATAGAATTTACTCTTGTTAAAGAAAAGAATTTACTCTTGTTTCTGTGGTCTAGTTGGCACAGTAGGGAACTGGTTACATTTTCTTAGTTTTATATTATAGTGTGTTCAGCCCTCAATTTTTCCCATGCATCTTGCCCTGAGAGTTCAAAGCTGCTGCCAAGTTAGTGTTTTGTATCAGCACTGATAATCAGTGTGCAGGAGTTAAATGTTCTTTATTTTCAAACTTTCATAACATTCTCATTTCTTTCCTCCTGTGTACTCTTCACACTGACATGGGTTCACTCATTCCTGTGAGCTGAGTGAGAGTACATAAATTTTGAACATGCAGATCCATATCTTGACTGACTGCTTTGTGCCACCTCACCAGTTCTAAGAGTCAAGGGGAAGAAAATTTAAAAAATACTGCACAGAATTCATTACTAAGGTAATTGTAGATCTGAATAGTAAATTATACCATAGTGCTGAAAGGCCACAAACTATTACAGGGTTATTAATTCCTATCAGAATATAAAAATAATTACAGATGAAACTTATTTCAGTTATTTGAATATTGATAAAAACTAAATTTTCCAACAGATTTGGTATGGTGTCTTGGTGATAATATTGTCTTAGCATTTTATGGTTTGTATAGTGTAATTTACTTCACAGAATGTGTATTGATATTCTTTTTAATTTTTCTTCAGTTTACTAGGCTATGCATGTATCATTCTATATAAAATACACTCTACTTTCCAGTTTCTACATATTTGTTAAAAAGGGAAAATTAACTTTATTAAAGGAGATATAAACTTCAGCTTCCAAGGAAATATTTTTTCTTGGAATTTCAGTGTATTTAAAAAAACAAAACCAAATAGATACATACATGCATGTCTGTCTCTTCTCCTTCCTCCCTTGTCTCCCTCCCTCCTACTTTCCTCATCTTTCCCTTTCTTCTATTTCTCCCAGATGTCAAACTCGTGTTTTGAAAACATATTTTGAAAGACTTGAGGCAAAAGTATAAAGCTATAGACAGGAGAAACCAATGGAGTAGGAAATATTGACTACCTAAGAGCAGCTTTTCCACTTCTTCTGATTTATTATTTTCCTGTAAGCCTTGCACTGCTTAGCAAGTTTAAGCCATATATTGCAATTTCTTTCTCTTTTTCCACTTTGTAAGTCTTCAAGATGTCTTTAGTTCAAACAGCGAGACACCTGAATTGATGAACAATTGTTCTATTGTCAAGTGTATGCATCTCTAACTAAGCTACAGCCACTGCAGACATAAAGGTTGAATTTAGTAATGCAGCTACCTTCTGCATTACAGAAAGATAAGTCGACCTATCACACTGAGAAGAATTAAATATGATTGCAACAAGGAGTGGTCTTTACAAGAGCAGAAGGCACTAATATTTGAAAAGCTAACAAAAGAGAAACCTTTTTAAAAAGAAAATTCATTTACACTGTATTTTTTTACAATCCAATACTGTCTTTATATACTCTCAGGGGAAAAAAAAAATCTAAATAAGTAAAATACCCTTCCAGGAAAGGGAAAAATTATAGCTCAGTTAGTGTAATATGTATCATAGCATACTGGAGTGTGTTTGGCATAATTACAGGAAAAAAACCCAAAAAACCAGATGACTGCTTTAGTTGTATTCTATATATTTCTTTCTGCTGAAAGCACAAACATTATGGTTGCATCATGGGTAAGAATGACTGTCAGGAATTTTCATTGCTAACCAGATTAAAGGAAAGCTCATATCACTGAAACTATGTGTATTGATATATATAACAGTATTCCCCCTCTGTTAAGGCCAGCTCCCAGTATAGTAGATTGCAGATTGTAAGATAGAATTATTCTCCCAGAAGTGGGTGGTGGGGTTTTTTGGTGTTTTGGTGCTTTTGTTTGTTTGTTTGTTTGTTTGTTTGTTTGTTTGTTTTTAAAGCTTTCTAATTTTTTTTCCCAGTCAAAATGTTTTAAACACTGGAAAAGCTCAGCTGGCTGTGTCCTTCCTGGCATGAAACTGAGCACATTTCATGTTTTCTTTTGTGTCAGGAGGACAAGTAGTGGTAGCACAGGGTACAAAGCTCTGTGTATGTAAGTTGGAGACATATGTGGAGTGAAGGGAGCCAATCCTTGAACACTTTTTTTTGTCTGTCATCTATTGGAGTTATCTGGATTTAACTACCCTACCTTCTATCCTTTATAGAAGACAGTCAACTGAAGGCTATCCACAAGAGGTCCAGAGAGTGACCTGACAATTAAACAGTCTGGTTTATCAGACACTTTGTTGCATGAAAATCTTTTATTTAGTAGTGTCAAAGTGTTATTGCTAAGTAGATAAGCAGCAGCTAGCTACAAAAATACAGTGCCTACACTCTGCATAATAGATGCTTCTTGCTCAATTGCTCTGCATGTACTTGTTACTGTCTGCAGTCATAGTATATATATCTAGACTCTGCAGGAACATGTGTAGAACATGACAGCTGAAAAACAGTGTTTTGCAGTATCATACTGAAAACATTGTAAAACCAAACAGTCAAGGAGAAATAGCTCAATATAGTGGTTTTGTCCACTTTTTATAAAAAGTTATTGAAAGCTCCAGCTCTCAGTAACTCCAGCTATTTTGTGAAGCTGTTTATACCAAGAAAAAAAAACCAAAACCACACAACCCCCCCCCAAAAAAAAAAAAAGTTGAGATTCTAATCCTGAGTTGTTCTTTTAACAAAAATATAATAATAATAATAATAATAATAATAATAATAATAATAATAATAATAAACCACAACAACCAAACATTTATTTCTGTTTAAGAAAACACAATCACCACTGCAAGCAATATTTTTTCCAGAAGCATACGCTTGGAGATATTGCTCTGGATTTCAACTACCAGTATTTTGAGTTACCATAACACTGCAGTGTTTTCCAGTCACATCATATATATTGTTCACTGAGAATATATGGGAAAGTGAAGTTTTGATTTTTGTCTTATGCAAATTAGATGTATTCTGGTTTAAGCTGGGATAGAGTTAGTTTTCTTCTGAGTAAAGTAAGATGCTGAGATTTAGACAGGATGAAAATAGTGTTGATAAAACACTGATGTTTCAGTTTTTGTTAAGTGGTGTTTACATTAAGTCAAGAACTTTTCTGCTTCACACACCACCAGAGAAAAGGCCTGGGGACTGCAAGAAGCTGGAAGGAGACAGAACAGCTGATCCCCGCTAACCAAAGGGATATTCTGTGTTAATGGTGTTGTGCTTAGTACATAAGGGAGAAAGCTGACTAGGGGTTGCTGCTTGAGAAAGAGCTGACCATCATTTGGTGGGTGGTGAGCAATTGCACTGTGCATCATTTTGGATATTCTATTTCATCAATCAATATTGTTATTCTTTCCTCTTCAGGTTTGGTCCTTTTAAAACTTTTAAAATAGTCATTATCTCTGTCCCCATTTTTTTTTTTTTCCCCCCACAATTCTGTCCACAATCCCCCCAGGGAGGAGAGCAAATGACTGACTGACTGACTGCTACCTGCCAGGTTTAACCTTGATAAGATGTCAAGTAGGCTGAAAGAAGTAGGTTTTTATTTTAATGCTAAGCTAAACACTGGGATCTGACACAGCCGAAAACAGAAAGTGCAACTGTACAGATGAGCTTGGTAAATTTATCTTAGGGTAACTTACAATGTTTGGTGCTGATAGCTTTTTACCTAAGTGATAGACAGGAAACAACTAAAATTAAAGTTTTCATTAACAAATACAATACTAATCATCATAAAATATTTTAGAGTAATTATACTTCATTCTATATAGTTATGTAGTTTGAAACTACAAAAAAGAAGTCTTTAGGTCAAAATAATGCATATGGATGAAACTATATACATTTAAAGATCTTAATAGAAGTATCTGTAACACTCCAACAACAGTTACAATAAGTTGTCCTTTAAAATACTTTGGAAGAGAGAATTACATACTTATGCTTACTTTTCATCTGGAAATAATAATAACAGAGTTGGGTTTTTTTAGGAGATATATATATATATATACACATTTCTATATAAATAAGCGCAATAACTGAAGTAACTCCCTGCTGCAAGTAAGTGAGTACCATTAAAAATCCTTTTGGGCTGACAAGATACACTTTGTGTTTCCTAGAAAAATTCTTTAAGCATTAGGTCATAGGTGAGAGGGAAAAGTAAATTATGGTAATGGCAATATTTTCCAATGTATTTCTACTGTGAAACAAGTGAAAAAATATAACAGGCATGGTATTTTAAGTATGATGACACAATTTGAAGATGGCTTTTTACAAAGCAGATCTTGGGTGTTTAAATAAGATCTAAGCATGTGTAGAAGAACTGTAATATATATACAGTATTCTGATGTTTGATCTTAACGTATTTTACAAACATCAAAGGCACTAGTTAAGCACAGATTTACCAATATGTGATTTACATACTTCAGTGCTCCTTTATATACCTAATCTCCTATTTCTCTCTTGTCCTGAGCCTCATTTTGAAAACTAATTCAATGGGAGATTCAACAGACCACATTATGATATTTAGGACTGCAACATCCAAAATGTAGGTAATCAAAACTCAATATGCAGTGCTGATCTAGGTGCCTTGATATAATTATGCACCAAATACAGGAACTCAACATTCAAAACAACTAGCTTGCTGAGTGCTGGCATGTTAAACATCACTGTACAAAATATGACTCTGCAATTTGGAAGCTGAAACACCTTACTGGAGATTCAGAGCTCTGCTTTCATTCTGAGAGTGAGGCATTACTGAATACCAACTCCTTTCTTTTCTTCTGTCTTGTTGCAGGAGCCTCCCCATGGAAGCTGCAAGTCAGAAATTGGAATTTGACAGCAAGCTGTCTCTGATTTGCTTTTCTCAAGGTAATTCTGCACATTCCACATGAATGATGTTTAATGTCTTGTTCAATAACTGACCTAATCTTTTAGGAACCTAATTTCAATTGCCTTTCATGCTTAAATATTTTCATTTTGCAAATTGTGGCTTCTGCAATTTTAAAAAGGCTATACTTTTCTGGCAGTGATCCCACATGTCAAAAGTTCTTACAGGTTTGTTGCACACCAGAAAGCATTTTTTTCATACTCTCTCATTGTCTAAGACAGTTTAAAATGCATGGCAAATGGCTTGAGAACTAGGGAAGGCACTGCTCTCTGCAGCTCTCATTTTTTCAAAGTCCAACATCTGATATTGTTCCTGTTATGGAACTGGATAGTTGTTTTGCTGTTGTGCAGTGCTTTTTCTTTTATTGTGAGCATATGTGCAACAGCTACTGTCTTAATGTGATCTAGGGACTTCAACTGCTCCTGATGTCATAATTCTCTACAGTTTTGGTGAAAGACTAGGTCTATAGCTAGGGGCTAGAAAAGGCTCATATCCTCTGCCATTGGGCACAAAGGAGAGATCCATAATACGTGCTTACCACTGTGTAAGCACACGCTGTAGGTGGCTGATTCCCCAAACTGCAGTTTTTCTCAGAACCATTCGACAATTAAATTCTTTGTAATTTCCTTAAATGAACTAACAGCTGACATAATCCCTCCTAGCCCATCTCATACAATAAAACAATAGCAATATGTTGTGTTCTTCCCTTCCCATCTGTCTCCTGATGTCATTTGTGAACTTACCTCCATTCCTAATATGTTCACGGAAAAAATTTGAAAAAAAACCCCACAACATAACTTTACAAATCAAACCAATTTTGCTACATTAATAACATTTTATTCTTATTCTAGTGTGTCAGTAAAAGACAGTGCAGTCTAACTTGGCATCATGCCTTTGGGTGAAAACAGTAAAAATGGAGCAATAGAAAACACTCAAATGTGTTTATACATACAAAAAACCTATTAGTTGATATATATGCAGATCGGATGAATGAGCTTGAGAATTTTTTGGGTTTCCTATAGAAAGTTGAACTAAGAATTAACTAAGTCAGATGCAAATTTGACCTAACAGCATTAGAGCCAGAAATTAATTCATTTCACTTTGCTGGTCTGTCTGTCTGTCCTGCCTCTCTTCCCCCTTTCATTAAAAGGAGGTTGTTCAATCTCAGCTCAAGACAAACCCTGAAATTTATTCTGCATTAATCATCATGGGATGATGCCTACAAGTTTCCTCTTCTGGTCATACAGCCAGTTGCACATTTCTTGGCTCCCACTCAGAACCCATAGAAGAGACATAGAAATCTAACAATACCTTATTGTAATCTAAGTAAGTCACACCCCAGAGCATAGTTTTAATTTAAATCATGCCTTATCTACAATCACACTCAACATAACCATTGCCTCCCAACAGAATGGAGCAAAATTTTATTACAAGATCCACATAATTTTTTCAAATTTCTATCAAGTTTTCTTTTCATTTCTTGAGCTTATGTAAAGAACATTCACCAAGAAACCATAACATTTAATTCACAATGTTATCATTTAACATTTTTTTCATTAAATAATGAAGAAACATATCTTCTGCCATACAAAGAACAGAATGTAACTTATTTTTCTTTTTCATTTTATTTCATTACAATCCCTAAGTAAAAAATGGCACTTCTATAAGTTGCAGGGTTTCTATTTTCTAGGTAACTTGTTTGCTAGAAGCAGACTTATTATTAAATAGCAGAAATTCAAAATGCTTTTCCTCTTCTACCCTTTCAAAGCTTTTATAAAACAGAATACATAAGAACTTACTCATTCAATTGTTATTAGCATAAATTTATGCTTTTTTTCTTCCTAAAATAATTTCTTATGCAAGCAAGTTTGAGTAACATAATTCAAATATTTCAGAATATATGAAGAAACTGAAATACATATACTTTCTCCTGGAAGAGCACTTTAAGTTTTGTGTTTCTTAATATTACTAGAATGTGTACCATTTTTTTGGAGATGGGATTATTTTTTATATAATAGATGTTGGTTTTCATTAGTTAGAGTATTAATGTGGCAAAACAGCTCTCTATATTCAGAGAAGATAAGTTTGCTCTTGCATCTAGATGCCATTATATTTTGATTTTACATATATCTGATTATCAAAATTCTCAGCAAATCAAATTAAATAATTCCCATTATTAATAATCAGTAACCAGGTTCCCTGATGTTTCTCTTCTTTTGATAAATCTGAAAATTCATGTCATTCTGCAGCACAGCAGAAATTCCCAAGCACTAGCTTCCTGAAAGATAACATGTCAAGGGCATTTAAAAAAATAATTTTGTATCTTTACTGACTCAATATGCAGAAACACATTTATTCATGTTACTGATTACCCTATCTCTTTAATCACTACATTTTATACAGTTTCAGATCAGCTTCAAATCCTTACACTTATCTAGAGGCTAGAGATTCCAGGGCTATAAAGGTTGTCACAGATAAGCATAATATATCAAATGAACCACTTTTTCAAAACCAATTTTTAAATCTAATACAGGCTGAAACTCTTTGTATAAAATAGCAGCAAAGGTCATATCATGAAAAAGTTTTTTTTCGTGGTAAAAAGGGTCAGAGACTGAATTGCTGATATCAGAATTGTCAATATCAGAAATCTTCTTTCAAAGAACTATTTTTTAAATAGACGCTTATTTTTTTTCAATTATTTTATCATCTATGTACCTATGTAGCTATGTATCTATGTACCAGTGCAGAGATTTTCATTTATAAGGGTTTCAAAGCCTGTTAAAGTGAACAGAAATGCCTCTATTGATCCTCAGGGCCTCGATTGGTTCCTTTTGTTTTGGGCACAATATTTCAAGAATTTCTGCAAAAGCATAGAAAGAAAAGAAACTTCTTTAAGACTAAGATTTTAATGCAGCACAGAAAATGTTATTTAAACCTAGATAATCCATAGCCAGAGGAACTGACATCCAGAATAATGAAGTGTATGTGAATGCTAGTGTTTTGTGGGTTTTTTTCTCAGTCAGCTAAAGACTGAAGTATTTTATAATATATCCCTTCCCCCATTTCTGTCTAGCTCTTAATCTAAATTCCACCAGCTTTAACTTGCCTAAACTTTTCCCTGGCTCCCAGAAGCATTTCTTTTTCTAGGTGTCTATATGTTTTTCTGAGTGCATATATCACCCAGTGTAACCATGTTCTCTTATGAATCATTTTCTGTTCTAGCTTTACATATTTATATTTTCTTCTGTTGGTATTTTCATGCATTTGCTGTCACTGCAGAGATGTTTTCTTGTTATTTCTTATTTCTCTTCAATGAAGCGCACATTGCAAGAGATGTTTTTCCCCTCTGTATTTTCTCCTTTACTGACTTTGCTTCTGACACTGTTATGAGCTGTAAAATGCTGCAGTTGTCACTTCCTTTTCCATGACTGAGCAGACAAAAGATAGGTTTTTGCAGCTCATGCACTTGACATGGAAAGTAACAGGGACAGGTGGGGGGTTTTTTTGTTTGTTTGTTTGTTTTTTTTAGATTGAAAGTGTTTGTTTCACTGAGTGTTATCCTTCAGATTCAGTACTTTTCTACTCTTTCTGCAGAAGCTGCCACCGTGTTTCATACTTCTAGTAAACAAAGATATTAAAAGGATGTGACATCCACTTAAAGCGTAAGGAAATTGACAGTAATTTTTACAATATTCAAATAAAACTTTTGGCAGAATTTGGGAAAAGTGAAAATTACTTCAGAATGTAATGCTGCTGCAAAAATTTGAGTAAGCAGACCTAAACGAATCAATGAGGCGAATCAACTCTTCTGGAAACATTTTA
The DNA here is from genome assembly GCA_013400275.1 of Rhadina sibilatrix. NCBI lineage: Eukaryota > Metazoa > Chordata > Aves > Passeriformes > Phylloscopidae > Rhadina > Rhadina sibilatrix. Next base: position 91,328 of record VWYO01013217.1, on the reverse strand, counting down.
ATGATATGTATCTAAGCTTAACGTGAAAAAAAGAAAAGTTTGCACTACAGTATTGTAAATAATTAATTAGGAAAAACAAATCAAGGTATATGTCTTTTTCTATATTACTTTTCTTAGTTGAAGATTTTCAAGAAACCAGGTGGATATGCCAGGACATCTCAGAGCAAATCAGACCCTCATACTTAGGCAAATCGATTATAGAAATAATTTGGAGGCTCAGTGCTGTCATTATTCTGAAAAGCCAACTCAGTTCATTTTGAAGTAGCCCCATACTCAACACAACTCAGCTGTCTGTAATTCAAGGCCTAGTTTAATTCAAAGCAGCTGTGTGACCTTGGATCAATTTTACTGAGAAAATTGTTGCTAATAGGTGAAAAAGTCTGTTTTTAAACCATAGGGAAAAAAAAAAAAAAATAGAAGGTAAAAACACAGACAAAAGGGTATGTGGTAAAACGGTGAGAGCTACCAGCTCCAAAAAGATTCAAGGGTAAAAATATTGACCTCAAAATCCTTTCCAGCCCCCTCCATCCCCCCAGCACAGGAGATCAATTAGAAGACACTAACTCACTAACTCAGCAACATTGAGGGTCATCCCACTACAAAATGCAACAAAACCTGACTTTTCTCTATGCAACTGCGTGATGAAGATACTACTGATCACTGTAGTAGTCTGTTAATCTTAGCAATATTATGTGTATAGTAGACAATAAATGTACTCTCAAATACTGTACAAAATCTGTTCCTGTAGTATCTATAGTATCTTGGTGCAAGCTAAAATTGCCAAAAAAAAAACAAAACCAAAACCAAA
>VWYO01013217.1:77904-90497 GCA_013400275.1 Rhadina sibilatrix | reverse complement strand
AGAGTGAATGTGAAAGAGAAAGAATATTAAAGTAAGAAACCAAGAAAAGTTGGGAATGAATTTATGAATTTCCACATTCCTTTAAAATGATGTCTGAAAAATAAAAATGAAAAGTAATATGGTTCTGCTTCTTCTGCAAAACTAAAAAAGGTGGATATTATTTTGCAGCCCTTTGAATTATACCCTCCATAGGGACATTTACCTCCACCTGCCGTGTTCTAAGTAAGAAGAACAACCAATGAATGCCTACAGGATGAAATACCTAAGAGGGTAATTAACACTTTCTAGGGCTAAACTCTGGAGGTGATAGCACATTTCACTGTGAGAGCTGAAATGTGTCTATGTATGTAGCTAAGCTTTCCTGTCCAAACAACACCGCTATCAACAATCAGTTCTGTAATCAGGAATTTGTCTATTCAGCCAGAGCACAACAGCCTAGATACAATATAAACTCAGCACAGCATACAAAACTTACTGCTGTAGCAAATGTAGCATCAGTGTACCTGTTAGATAAAACTGTAGCCATAGAAATCTATTTAGCTTTAAACAGGGCATGTCATGCCTTGGCTGTTTTCACTCAGATTGAGCTGCAAATTTGTTTTGCAACAACTAAAACCTAATAGTATCAAACACTACTATCACTAGCACAAGGAAAAAATGGAAGATGAAGATAAAAATTCCTTCATGTTATGAAGCAGAGATGCAAAGTAAATGTACTTCAGAAGAGCCAACAAAACCACATTCACCTCTTAAATCCTATAGCTTCCTAAGCTTCTGTTTGCAAACTAAATTGCTAAAGAATAAGAAATACAGCTCAAGGTTGCACTGAATAGTTTGACCAAAATAATGCATGTCTTACAAAGCAAAGATAGTGCTAACAGCCAGACTAAATCAGTAAACCAAAGACATGTATGGAAAGGCTGGGGGGTATTTAAAGGAAGTTTACTAGGAAAATCCATATTTCCATGGCATGGAAATTACTCCTCTCTCTGTGCCTATGCTTTCAAAGTAGAGAACAGCAGAAAATAATCCCTCCTCATGAGATCATCTGGAACAGTTAGTTCTGGGATATCCTGCTCTATCATTTTTTGCAAAAGTTTTGAGGCAAGTACAGCACATCCAGGAGATGACCTAACAGTGAAGTGTTGTGGATAAATGAGGATCATGCAGTTCTCATTTTGTGTCCTTCACTTAGTGCTCAGAATATTTGTATGGACTTTATCAACAATCTGAAGTTGAGAAATAACCCTTTTGGGAGAGTCTGAGGTCCCTCAAAAGCAATTTCAGTTGCATTGTGTTTTGGTGTCTAAGAGGCCTTGCATTGTGGATTAAGACCATCATAAGAAGATAGTTGGAGGGTGAATTATTTTTGTTGAAGGACAATTACCAGAAAGAAATTTTTCTGTCTTTCTCCTACAAAAGATGCAGCTGGGACCAAACACAATTGCCTCAGTTCTGTACCAGAATAATAAATTCTATTTTCCCTGCTTTCTTTTTATCCTTTGCCTTAATTTGATTCTAAAATATAACAGATAAATGTTATTTATGGCTCAACTTAACACATAATTTGGATTCTACCTACGTCCTTCCCTCTTGAACTAGCTGCATAATATAGACAGTCTTCAATTTACTAAATACTAGAACTGTGTTTCCTTTCTTATGATTATTTTACTTTAAAATAATAATTTTTGCCTCAATTGTAAGGTACTGATCCTGTATTTTCAGTGTGTCATTTGAGGCAATGGTCATTAATGTGAATCAGTTACAGCTCTTTTAAACATGACCTAAACATCTGAAAATAATCCTTTTTTGGTGTATCTGTTCTTTAAATTACAAACAAATTTCACTCAAAAAAGATCTATTCAAAGTGTCTCTGAAATCACAGTATTCCCTTAGCAGCTTCATCATTACTGTGTAAGTGCTGATGCTTTCTTTTCCTTGCTGAAAAATCTAGGAGACTTAAAAAATGTAGGTCCTCCCACTTCTACAAGAAGTCTTTGAAGATTAAACCATTTTACCAAAAAGCTATAACAACCTTATTTTTATTCTATTGTCTTATCATTATCATGTTCTATCATGTAATGAAATAATTTTCCCTTTTGAATGTTACATGTATAGGTACAGACTTTTGTTTTGCTTTGTTTCTTTTCATTTAAGTATTATTAGATAACTTCAGACTTTCAATATATCTAGTTTATGACAGCAAAAATTAATTGAAATATTCTGAATTCTGTTAAAATTCAGTGCTGTTTAATTCTACTGGTAATTTTCTTTGTAGAGTTACTTCCCTTTTTTCATTTATCCAAGTACTAATTTTCATTTAAGATTTTCCAAGTAAAGTCTGGTATTTATGAGTAGAGACAAACAAACAAACAAAAACTTAGGAAGTTTAACCATTCAACAGTATTATTCTGTAGAAAAAATCAGTGTCAGGAAAAAAAAAGAAAAATAACACTTTACAATGTTTGCTTTTATCATTATTCTGTAATTCAGTTGTTTTCATCATTTAGAGCTGTAAAAGGCAGGCGATTTTTTTTCCAAATGTTATTAACAGTTGAAGTGATTGGATCACATGGAACATTTTTGTCCAACACTATGTATTGAACTTTCTATGAGAAAAGTTGTTTTTTCCAGGAGACTGAAAAAATATTAGATATAACATAGGATTATGAGATATTCCCAGGAATTTACAAGACTTATGTCAAGACTGAGACATTGGCAAGAGAATCATGGAGTCGTGTGACAGGCTCAGAGGCAGTAGAGAGAAAAATTTCAATCTAAGGTTGTACAGAGGTTGCTAAATTGTCTGGTTGGAGGGAAGGACAGGGTAAAGAGCTGCTAACTTTTCATTAACTTGAATTCTTTCATAATAAGCTTTTCAGTTGAAAATAAAAATCACCCTTATTGCTTCATTAAAGTTAGNGATGGTAGATTTCCCAGGACCGAACTTGGTGGTAACAGTGAATTCCTCTGGCGACAAGCAACAGCCTGCCGTCCTCCCTCCGACACCGAGAGCAAGAGAGTGAAGCTGCCTCTTACCCCGTCCTTCAACAGCCCCAAAAATTCACGTNTGTTTGATTGATTGATTGATTTTGTGGTGGCTTAGCACCAGCTGCAAATTAAACTCATTGACCAAAAAGAGCTGGAGAGCAGCCAGCCCAGTTATGCAAAGTTTTTACCAGTTCGCCTGGTGGTTAAATATGACTTTGAGGGTTGCTGTCTTGGTTTAGAAAGACAGGTGTCTGCTAGGGAAAGCTGGAGTTTCCCTTGGAATAGAGAATGTAAACCCCCTCCCTTCAAATTATNCACCAGGGACCACCAAAGAGACCCTCAGGATCTCAATCAGAATGCGTGCAGGAAGAAGGAATGTGTGTTAATGACTTCGGGGAAATTATTATCATATGTTTATTACAGGAAAATCAATGAATATGTATATAAAATACAGTATATAAAGAGGAAGGTTTTTTGGAGGACATATCCCCTCATCCATCCCTCCAGCCAAATAAAGAGTGCCTGCTTCTTAATAGTACTTTGGTGTTAAGGAGTATTATTTTTACCAATTTTTTGGTAGTAATGCAGTGTCACTTTTCCAGCATATCATCTCAGCATACATGACCATGTCAGTTTGATACATTCTAAGTTCAAAGACATGACTTCATCATTAAAAAAAAAAAAAAGCATTTGTCTTCTATAGTACTTTTGAATGTTCTGCTGAATCCCAGTGCTTTTAAAGTACTTAATAACCTGTGCCATGGATTTCTAATGGTTTCAAGATTACATAAAGAGTTGTCTCCTTTTGTTTTGAAACTGGCATCTTTATTTGATGTTTCACATTTATTTATCTGGGAAAACAACACTACTGTTCATTACCTTACAGGCTTTTGTCATATCTCATGATCATCACTATTCTGCCTTAAGGAAAAGAATCCCAAACTACTTTGGGGAATTGGAGCTAGATGATCTTTAAGATCCCTTTCAACTGAAGTCATTCTATGATTCTGTGATTCCATGAACTACTACTACATAGTCCTATAAAGTCTGTTAAGTATTTTCTTTTTGAAATCCTACTAAAAAAAGTCCTATAAGAACATGCCAACCAAACTCCAAACAAGGTTTCACTGCTCAGCTACTAAAGGACAGTAGTCTAGCTGCTACTGATATACAGGTTGATCTTTTAGCACTGGCATACTGCCAGCTGCTCCTCTCTACCAGGCAATAATCATGGTCTTTCAGCTCTGATACACACCCATTGCATTTTCTTATCTGCTTATGATTTCTGCAGTAGCTGCGGTCTTTAAAAGAATGGGACTGCAGTCTGTGTCCCAAAGCCTGCTTCCTGCTGCTTTTGCAGTAGACAGGACAGTCTGAAATGACATAGCACCAGCTTGCCCCTCACTGTGATCCTCAAGGCAGCTGTAAAATCCCCCTTGACCACAGTGAAATCCCTCCAGTACTACTTATCTTCTCTCTGTCACACATACCTCAAAATCCAGTTTATGATTCATGAGTCCCTTGACTGATTCTTCTGGTTGATGTAGTATTTTTTGGGGATCCTGTTTGGGTCTTTTCATTATTATTGCCAGACACACTTTTTCTGCTGATGGCATTTTGTTCTGGTTTTCCATTTTTTTAATAGTTGCTTGTGTGTTACCATGCAAACAAAAGTCTGCCCCAGTTATATTGCATGACCATTCTGTTGGGCTGGATGCAGAGGCCTCCAAATCTGACTCAAAGGACAAGACTATTCCTTACACATGATGAGATTTACACCAAGGTTTCCTGCAAGGGTGCTATAACCCTTGAAAATGTACCTGCGTCTCCACACATCACCCAGATTTTTGATGCCCCTTCTCTTGAAGCATCTGCTCACCAGTGCAGACATTTCAGGGCATTCTCTAGAGCTTGGTAAAGTGAAGGAACTTGAGTTTGCCTTTCACTTTTGTTTAGTTAGTGTCTCTTCACAATTAAACTTTAATTACTTATTCAGTTAGTTCCTATTACATAGTGTTTCCTCTACTTTATACCTGTTTTATGGCTGTTTTTACTCCATTTCTAAAGCTTTATAGATATGTATATATACATCGAAGATATTTACCTATATACCGATTTAGAAGCATATAAAGTAAAATCAGTTGTTTTATGTAAAAACCCACAATGTTTTTAAAATATTTTTTTTCTTGTCTATAAATGCCTGGATTTTTATATCTGAGTATTTTCTTGTCAAAAGAAAGCAGATAAGAGAAGGAAGGGCTGCCTGAGAGCATATGGGTATGGCAGCATAAAGAACTGAAATGCAATTTCTCTACAGCTATATTTATTAGCAGATATGAAAAGCTATTGGTAATTCTGCATGTGTACTAAAGTATAAAAACAACCAAGCCATGTTATTAGGACTACATACAGAAATGGAAGAGCTTTTTTTACTTAGATCTGTTTTGAACAGTATAATTAATTTTACTAGTGTATGAAGATTTAATTTCTAATCCACTAGTAGAGCAAAGAATTCATTTAAATATTTGAAATATTTGGATCTCAGCAATGTCTATAGGAATTGATTTAGCCATGGTCCTAGTATTTTGCATTTAAATAAAACTTTGAATAAGTAATAGCTTAAGGAAAAATTGAAATATTGGACCAATTTTTCCACTAAAAAAAATAACAACAAGAAAACCCCCAAAACAAACAAACAACCAAACAAACCAACCAAACAAAAAAACCCCAAGAGTATGACTTTTACACTGTGTTCTGCCAGTGTTTTTCCAGAGTAGATTAGAAAGATATCCCAACTACTGGGACTGCATGTCTCAGGCTGCAATACTCAGTATAAAAATCATTTGTATCAGTAATCATTGCAATTCTGAAAGCATTTGCTTCTAAGAATGAACAGAAAACTGTTTTGAAATGCTTTAAATCTCTTGGGTTGCAATTGCTGCATTCTGAAGCACGAAATATTTCTCTCTTGGGAATATGTTTTGTTTGACTTCTATTTTGTATTTTGTTGCTTTCAATAGTAAATGTCACCCTTTAGAGTCACTTATTAGAAAGGGGTTATTTTTTGGTTATTTGGGCATGATGATTTTCTTCTAGCTTTGTGCATCGTATAATGACTACATGTTTTTTTAAAAAGCTGTTAACACATATGCTTCAGAGGCTAGTAAAACCTCCTACAGATCTTTTTAATACAAATTGGCTTGGTGACAGTTGGGTTCTGGAAAGGAAGCACTACTTCTACCACTGTACATTTAAGAAAAGCTCTCCCTTTCCTCCTTAATTTCTTGGAAGTTAACACTAACATTCTAATTACTAAAAACCATTATTGGAATTAGAATTATATTACATATACAAACATATTTTATGAAAAGATAAAGAACTAAAGGTATCAGAGGGTGTTGCCTGTTCAACCAGTACATCTGCTTGAAAATTAGTATTTGTGAAATAGATAAAGAACCCTAAAGGGCTTCTTTTTTTTAGGGCAGGAGAAAAATACAGTGACATTTCTGAAGCAGGATGAACCTTTACTGTGAATCGTACACCATAAAATGTGTTTCCTTTTTCAGTGGAATTCTCTCTGTTTCCAAGAGATAAAGTAGAAGATAAGCTTCACTATCTGCATTTTAAACACTTAACCTATCTTTTATGCAACATCTTGAGGATCTAAACATCCTAAGTAAAGAATGCTGGCTAGAGCCAAATGAAAGAAGTAAAAGCCTCCTCAGAATTTTTCATACCAGCTAAATGAGGAAAATCCTTTTTCTTTTGTCTGCATAGGGAACTAGCATAGAATAAACCAATGACCTCAGGTGATAAATGTGAGCAGATTAGAAATGGCCAGTAGCTACCTAAGAGATAACATTAAATAAATGCTTTATCTGGCATCAAGCTGATTCAGAGGCATGTGGTGAATCCCTTCTTTGCACTTAAGGATGCCTGATTTTCCAGTGATGATGGTTGTAAAGCAAAAGGAACTTCCTTTTCCAAGCTTCTGTTTATTGTGTTCATCACAGATGAGGAAAGTGAGTAGTTTCGATCTACTTATCCTGAGGGAATTCTGTCTTGCAAGAAAAGAAAGTTCACAGAATCACAGAATGGTTTGCATGGGAAGGGGACTTGAAGATTATCCAGTTCAACCCCCTCAAGCTTTGGACAGGAACATGATCAATTTAAACTAAGTTGCTCAGAGGTCCATCCAGCTGGCCCTGAAAAGCTCCAAGGAAGGGGCATCCACAATTTTCCTGGACAAGGTGTTCCGGTGCCTCACTCACTGGAAGTTAAGTAATAAGACACATAACAGTTTACAGGAAGTTCTCTTTCAAATTCTTCCCACTAACTCTGTTCTACTGTGCAGCAACAAGACTTCAAAGCTAATGGGGCCAAAAACGCATGGAATTGGATGAGCAAGACAGAATTTGAATATGGAGCTCCTAATATAGAAGACATCTATGGGAGAATGTCTTTCTAGAAGCTATGTCTTTAAAGTTAAATTAAACAGTATTTGGAGACATTCCCAAGCATCAGAACACAATATTTTATACCAGCAAAGTGCTAGAAAATTCCCGAGGGTGAATTAACATGTGCCAGCTAGCAGTCTCACACAGGAGTCTGGACACTCCTTAAGCAGTAGAATTTTCTAGGAACTATTCCAAAAGGAATTCTGCATAAAGACACCCATCTCTGAAGACTTATTTTCTATGACTGATTCTCACTGCTTGTTGCTACCTGGCCCCAGTGCCCAGATGCATTCATGAGCGTACATGGTTTACTAGTTAATAACAATAGCAAAAAGTTTTCTTTATTAAATGTTCTCCCAATAGTCACAATGTTCTTTATCCTGATGTTAAAAAGTAATAATAAAAAAGAAGAACAGAGAATCCTTCCCAGTATTCTGTAGTTATTTCATTCTCACTGGGGCATATAATTAAGTTTTTCTGTTTATTCTCTTCCTCTGGACCCATGAGTGTTGAATTGAATAGAGAGAGAAATACAAAAAGCTAAAATAAGCTGGCCATATTCTTTACCTCGTCTATTTTCTAGAGAAGAAAAAAGAAATCTAAGACTAGGGTTTTTAAGAGTGCTTGATGCCATTAATCGGTTGTCTTCTAAAATAATTTACAGCTTCTCTTTTATGACATTCAAAGTTGCAGTTAGAATGCCAGATTTTTGGAACATTTCCTATGTTGACCTACATTTTTGTTAGAAAAGTTTACCCTTACTCCTCTTATCTGTATAATGAGGTTTCATTGAGATCTTAACTATGTGAATCTTGCATTGAAACAAATCAAATTAACCACGGGAGAGTTACACTACAAATTTTGTCTATGACACATAGCAGAGATACTTAATAGATTAAAGGACTTCAAATCCAAATTATTCATATTAAATTCATGTAATCAGAGAATACTTTGAGTTGGAAGAGACCTTAAAAACTTCTAGTTACAACCTGGCCTTGAATACTTCCAGGGATGGGACATCTACAAGTTCTCTGGGGAACCTCTGTTGGTGTTTCCCCACCCTCACAGTATAAAATTTCATTGTAGTATCTACTCTCTTTAGGTTTAAAGCCACTACCCCTTGTCCTGTCAATAAATCCCCTGCTAAAAATTCCCTCTCCAGCTTTCTTGAAGTCCTTCTTTAGATATTTTAAGGCATTAGGTTTCTGTAAAGATTCATATTTTATGTAGTACCTAATCTTATATGTTATCATTGTGTTGGGTCTCTTTTTTTTGCATGTTGTTCTAACTACATTACATGATAATACTTTGTTTCATCAATTGTCTATTAGGGTGGTACCAGAGACTTCACATTCAGTATCTTATAATATCTAACTTCTGCTCTGTTACACTGATTCTTTTTTCTCCTTCTCAAAATAAACCCAAAATTTTATCTTCTGTGAAAATCGCCATAGATATCTTTTCATCAGTAGTAACAAAGCTTAACCTCTGGAAATACATTGTTCTTTACCCATGTAAAAAGCACATTGAAGTTATAAGAATTTTGAAGTTATAAAAACAAGTCTTAAAAACCTGTAACATAAGACCAATAAAAAAACCTCAATACATAACCTTTTATATTTTTTCCCTAATTTTCCCCAAATTATGTGGTGGATAGGATAAAAAGTTCCATTTTCTACCATATAAAGAAAACTCAGCTGTTCTGTTTTTTTCATGTGAATTTCATGTGAATGTGAATTTCTAGTTTGACTGAGAAAATACACATAACTTAAACCCTTCTCAAGGAAAAGATGTTGTTATTAATTTTCTGGGATTGCTGTCAAAGGAAGAATGTCTTTTAATGATCTATTTAATTACCAGATATTAATGTAGTTGCCTAAATGTCTCCAGTATGATTTAAATTCAAGTGTTGCTAAATATATATATATATGTAATGTTTGTCTTGAATTTCTACTTTAAAAAATATATTTTTTTTCCCAGTGAGTGATTAGTTACTTACTTTTCCTGGGTAACCTAACATTTGATCGATCTTACATTTGCAAGCAAGTTGCAAAGGTTTTTTTACAAGTATTGTAATCTTAGGCTGGAGCAACGGTCTTTGTAGTCCTGTACCTTACCCGTGCTCAATGTGCCCGTGCTCAATGTTTCCTCCTTCTCCAAAGTCACAAAAGCTCGTAATCTACTTTACTGTGTAATAAAACACCATGGGAGAGATTGCTTGTAGATGTCAGCTGGTGATCAGCTTGTGCCCTAAAGCATGAAGATTGATGGCCCTTGTAAATTTTTTTTTCCTGAGTTAGTGTAACCACAGATGTTATTTGATATTATTTGTTACCACAGTTATTTATGGGCCATGCTTCCAGCCACAAGTCTACAATTCTTGAATAAGAAGCTTATGCACTTCATCCTACCCCATATACTTGGAGTTGTTATGAAATGGCATCTACTTCTTGATTCTTAAGTGGCAAGTCAATCTATAAAGATCACACTGTTGCAACAGAATTTATCCCTGTGTGTTTTATTTAGGTGTGTGAGATCTTTATGACCAAATACCTCTCAAGAACTTTCAACTTTGCCTTGCAGAACATGCCAAGGATTTTCTGATAGGTTTCTTCTTAGTTCACCATTATCTCAGTTTCTTAGGATTGGCATTGTGATATTTATGTCACAGTGTCATCTGAAGAATGAAAAATGATAACTCAACCATGTTGCATTTCAGTGGGAATTAACCTAATTTTGACACCTTTCCATTTTGAATTGATGCTGAAAATATGAAATACACTAAATATTAAATGAGAGACAGATTTGGTAGCTTTCTAATGGATAAACAATTTTAGCCATTTCGATTGTTTAATGAAAAGACTTTATCTCACAAAAGAAAATTTGTGATTCTAAAGCACCAAATATCATGTAAAGAAATAAATTTAGAGAAAGCAATACAGAGTTGTATACTCAGGTATATACGCATTCTAAATAGTCTGAATACCTGTAACTCCAGATATTTTTACTTTCAATAAGGTACTGCTGCTAACCACTGGTGGCCTCACTCATGGCCACTTTGATGCCACGACCTTCCCCAGTGACACTATCCCGGGATGGGCATCTTCGGGAGGGGCACAGGCACTCCAGTGATTTAGCTCTTTTGTGAAGCTGCTCGTGGCAGCAGCTAGATCCAGCAGCTCCTTCAGGTGATGCAGGAACAGAAGCAGGCGGCAGGCGTCCAGTCTGAGAGATCCTTTATTAGGCAGGAATAGCTGACTGAAGGCCCTGGGGCCTCAGAGTGTGGGATTATATAGGGTTTGGGATAGGCGGGGCTAGCAACTTGGGCTAATCACAGGGAGGATTGAGAAAACCACCAATGAGGGAGAAGATCCAAAATGGACCAGTCGGGGAAGGGGAGAATCGGAAAAACAACCAATGTGGGTGAGGATCCAAAATGGACCAATCAGGGAAGGGGAAAAACTAGGAAGTGGGGAAACAACCAATGCAGGGTAACAAATTAACATATGGTCTCAAGGGCTCATGAAGGGACCACACTTTGCTCTCCATGACCTAAAAGAAGTCTCCCAGGGAGACTTCCCTGTGGTGAGGTTTGCCTTTGTGAATAAATGCCTTATATGCTGTGCTCCCTCCATGGGAGGGCAAGCTCCCTTGTGGAAACCTTAGGGGTTACCACAAGGTACTGTTTCTGCCATGAAACAATTGTTTATTATCTAAAAATTCTAGGACAATAAAGAGTTAAAAGCAAAAATAAATCTTAAGAGATATGAGTTGCCCAAAGTCAGTCTTGGAACAGCAGAGCTAAAAGCAGAAATCAAGTATCCTGAATCAAACTCCAGTGTCTGTGTCTTTATCAGAGTACAGAGAACACCAAATATTTATAAAATAAATCAAAGACTTCCAGGAATGTGTTAAAACCCACTGAAATTGATGATTCATTTTAATTTGTATATTTGTTTCATCCAGTGAATATTTAAGTTAATGTTAATCATTCTACCTTACTACATGAAGCACATGTGGAAATATGCCAGCAAATGTCAGTCTTATGAGAGTTTTTTTCTTTTGTACAGATGCCTGATTCAGATTTTGTTTAATCCTTTCAAGGTCAAAATTCCTCAAGAGACTTAGGATTCTAGAGGCATATTTTATTACTTCTAATGTTCCTTCTGCCCTTTATTTAGATAATCACGAAAGGCATAAAGAATTTAGGTTGTTCACTGAAAAATATTGGCTCAAATACCTATCACTGAAATGTCTTATATCTGTATCAATATTGCATTACGAGTTACTGTGCTACATTATTAATAATGGTAACCAATTTCTTACCACTTTAATTTTATGTCATTAACTTCTATGAAACAGGTACAGCTAATTCAAGACATGATAAGAAAACCATCATGGCAAACTATTAAGCACCCTGCATAAAGTGATCTAAGAGGTAGAACCAATCTACAGAAATATGTGTGCATAAAACAATTCCATGCCCTCAAGCAGAACTATAGCTGTATTAATAAAAACTTGTGGGGAAAATCCTGTCCCTGCAGAAACCAAAGACAAAACTCCCATGGGTCTTGTACTGGATGCTGAATATCTGGATCAATATGCATTTCCCTTCCAGATACATTTTTCATAAATCAGAATTCTGATATAATTTGTTATCAATAGATAACAAATGTATCAATAGTACCTGATAATGATTTATTTCTATATTTGTAGTTTTATAATGAAGAACAAGAGATTTTATTATCAAATATAATTTAAAAAATAAAATCACTATTACCTAGGAGAAGACTGTTCTTTAATCAATTATTTTCAAAATTTTTGTTGTTGCATGATCTACTTCTCTCATAATACATAAAATAATTCTGAAATTTTTGCAGATTCAGATCTGTCTTTTGCTGACAATTATTTGTTATCTGCTCTTTCAAATAACAGTCACACCAATAAGAATGAAAATACTGTTTTATCCACAGAAAAATTCTTAAAGACCAGCTAATTAGTAGGAAAGAAACTGAGATCAAAAGGGAAGAAAAAAACAAAACCTGTCATTCTAAATCCAGGTTTGTGTTCTGCTATATCTGGGGTGGGGAGGGGGGGAAGGAAAAAAAAAAAGAAAAGAAAAGAAAAAAAAAAAAAAAAAAAAAA
>VWYO01013217.1:43182-77886 GCA_013400275.1 Rhadina sibilatrix | reverse complement strand
AAAAAAAACCAACAAAAAAACAAAAAAAAACCCACCAAACAAAACAAAACCAAAAAAACAAAAGCACCCTTAAATTGTAGACTCTACAGGATATGGGGCTAGTGGAAAAAGGATGGTCATTCAAAATTATAAAACATTTCATTTGAGGAAATTTTTAATAAATTTTTTAGCTTGGACAGAATATATTTTAGGAGAAGAAGTGAGAGATTTTTTAAAAACTGAATGGTATGAACAAAATTAGTTGGGAAAGGTTTGCAATTTCTCATAATGCAGCATCAAATAAAAAAAGTAATAGGATAATTTTATGCATAAATTTGACCACGCATGTAAGTCTCCTGCTAGTACTTCATCCAACTGTGAATGCTATTACGGGGGGAACCTGGAGAGTCTCTTTTAATCATAGCCTACTAGCATGTGTGCAAGAACCAGATAAAGAGGAATATGAGAGACCTGGCTTCTCTTCATTTGATTTCTGGTCCCTATCACAAAGTGAACACATGACAGCAATGTATAAATAGCTGTATGAAAAGTTGAAAAGACTTCTTTATAGAACAAGAATTGAACAGGAGATGACTTGTGACCCTAGAGCACAGTCCATTTCAGACAGACCTGTCAGTGTGAAGTGTTGTTCCTTGCTCTGTTAACTTGATAGAGTTAATTGAGCCCAGAAAGAACAGATTCAAGGTTTTTGCTTGCTAATATTCTATCATTTTAACATTGCAGCTGTTAAAACTCAATAGAAGACAAGGAAATACTTTAGGTAAGTGATGTATTGATGAGAAAGCAATCAAGAATGATGACTTCCTCTGTAGCTCAGCTATCAGGAATTTTATGCATGTGACATTCGACAAAATTTACATTACTAGGCTTTAAGCCTTTAGCCTTTTCAAAAAACATTAGAAAGATTTTTTAAAACAATGAAAGGAAAACAAACAAACAAGCAAACAAAAAAACCCACCAAAACCAAACCTCTGCCCCTGAACCAGCCTCTGCAAAAGAACTACACCACAACCCACCATCCCCTACACCCTTCCCTGTTGCAGTTTCCTTTCAACTTCCAGGGCCTAAAGCTGTGCTGCCATTTTGCACACAAGAAGACCAACACAAATAAAGTTTAAGGTGTTTATAGAAAGAATTATCAAGTATATGCATTATTAATCTTCAATTATTTTTAATCACAGCAGTTAAATGGAGAATTTGTTAGCAGACATCACAGGATCTAATTTTGTGCTGGAAACTTTTCAAGATGCTTAGGAAGCAACAGAAAAAGAGTAACTTAGTGCACTAAACCTTTATGTGTTTTCTGCAGGAACACAATGAAAATATGTTCTCTTTAAAGCTCAAAACTTACTTGCTAGAAAACTAATTTGCAGATCTGTTCATTTAAATAAATTTTATATTACTAAGAATTTTACATTTGAGTCTGTGATTTTTTTCTTCTACATCACCTACTTCACTGCACAGTACTATTTTTATGGATTGTGAGCTCACCAAGAACTTAAAAATGCCTCATATGAATCCAATGAAATGGCACTCAAGGTTCCACACCTTGGCTTCAGGTTGCCTTTATTACTGGTACTGTAATAACAGCACTAACATTTGTGTTTATGTAACAGCTTCTATTATAAATCATCATTTCAGGTATTCACAATTGCCTCATCCCTTCATTTTGAGAATAAAATGTATCAGGAACAAGCTGCCCAAATATTTTTCCTGGGGTTTATGTGAACAAAAATCCATTTAAAGACTGTAAGACAACTGAAAGAAGAGCAGTTGCCTCGCAGTCCGTGTACTTATTCCTGGCAATCCTTAATTTAAAACTATGTAGATTTATAGATGTAGTGAAATAATAAATAATAAGAATATGCCTTATGGGAGAGTGTTCCTCAGTGATCTAATGGAAACATCTTTTTTTTTCCTTAGTACTAGAATATGAGAATATCTTTCTGTTGTTTAAGGAGGTTTTTTTCTGTTCCTCTTGTTGGTTATTTTATCACAGGTGGTTTTATTAATTTTATTATTTTATTTTTATTAATTAATTAAAGCTCTCAATGCAACAATTTTTCCATGTAGAATTCTTGGTAATGTAGCAGAAAATATTGAAAGAGATGGAGTAACAGGAGCAAAGGCATATGTAGGCCTTTTTGAGATGAGACTCTGTTTCCCACATACCCACCAGAGGAGAGAGAGTGTATTTAGGTCAGTGATTTTATGACAAGTGAGGGGGGAAAAATAATAGAATATTTATAATAACAATAGATATTATTTATAGTTTACCGAACAGTGGAAACTTATATTTCTCACAGTGCAACCCCAGACTATCACATTTCACTACAGCCTTACACATTGTTTGGTCTTACTTGATTTCACAGTTAAAACCCTGCCTGTTGTTCTGGTGGCTTTATCTGACTGAAAATTCTCAGCTTTTTTTTTTTTCCTTCCTCTTTTTGTTGAACATCTTTTGTAACATAAATGTCAAAATTATCACCCAGTGAAAAAGATGTGTGTCTGTGATGTGGCACAACTCTCAAGGAACAGAGATGTTGTGCAGAGCAGACACACTGTTATGTTGCACTATGTAGGTTATCTGTCTAAAGCATCAATTGTACAAGATCCATAGTCTGCTGTCATGGATTTACTGATATGCAAGTAACCATATAAATGTATCTTAATTGGCTACCTGTGCTAAGTTGCTGAAACACAATACCAAGGCAATGCAAATAAAATCTCAGAAGGGAAAATTTATTACCAGGGAATACTTCCTTTCAGCCACTGAAAATACTTCCTACTCTGCATTAACCTCAGTAGCATGGACCCATCTTAACACATTCATACATATTGCCCTCCTCCTCTCCACTGACTGTACTTCCCTCAGGAATATCCAGCAGTTCCTACGTGCAGCCCTCCACAGGCTGCAGTGGTGTGATCCTCTCCACAGGCTGCATGAAAATACCAACCCCTCTGTGGTTGCCTTCCCGGAACTGCAGGGGAGCACCTCCTTCCCCTCGTTCTTCACTGATTTCGGTGTCTGCAGGCTTGTTTGTCACACTCTTTTTCCTCAGTTTACCAGGAAGCATTTTGCTTTTTCTTGAATACATTTCCACAAAGGTGCCAGCACCCTGACTGCGGGGCTCAGCCATGTCCTACAGGGATCTGTTAGAGCTGGCTGGAATAGGCTGAGCCCAGCACAGGGCACACCTTGGCCTCTCCTCACAGATGTTGCCCTTACAGACCCACCCCCACACCACCACCACCAAACTCTTGACACATACAGACAATACAAGGGGTCTTTTCTAAACAACTGTATTTTCTCATATTACGCAGATTTAATTTACTTGATTATTATAAATACTATCTTCAACTTTGCTGATTTTAATCTCCTACCATTTCATTTTTTGGTAGTTGAATATTTTGACTGTTACATATTAAGCAATAATTGATACTCAATATTTTGACATTTGGTACAATAAACATGGAAGAAGTATTGCTGCCAATCTGAAAAAAAAACCCACTTTTTAAAAATAAAAAAAAAAATTGAGAATGCATTTTTAGTTTTTTAAAAATATTTCACTGTGAGATTATTTTTAAAATCTGAGCAACCTAGGGTGCTCTAACAATAAGATGGAAATTGCAAAAAAAATTGAGATTAGGTCTATGCAAAAGTGGAAACAAACATTTCATTAAAAAAAGGTCTACTACAGTGTATATTTTTGTAAATGAAAATAAAATGCAAATGTTTTATTTTGTCATTTGGAATTTTCTCTCTAATTAAATGAAGATGTTTTGACTCAAACTTCTATTTCATATATATAGATTAAGAGTGATATCCATTCTTATGCAAAATAAATTTTAAAGAAGAGTGTTCATATTGTTGGTTTTAAAAATGTCAGAAAAATATAATTATGAAGTGACAGAAATTTTATTTATTATGTAAAATATGCTTACTGAACTAGATGTGGGAGGTTTAAATTCTGCTGCAGAAGTATCATTAAGTACCCCATAACTGATGAGTCCTAGTGACAATGAAGAGATTCTTTATATTTAATAAATCAGAAAGATTGTTTGAATCTAATTTTATAATTGATTAATGCATAACCTATATAATGCATATAACATACAATGCATGTTTCCTCAGCCGTGTATTAGAATATAAGTGTTCAGTTAATCTATGCAAAAACATTTGCATGCTGCTAGTGTTTTTACTTTAAGAATGAAAGAAAGAACCTTCCCCTATTCTGGACTGGTCACCATTCATATATGTGATATCTGTTGGCTTCTCTAGCTCCTGTTGGGTTTTTGGGGGTTTTTTGGTGGTTTGTTTTGTTTTGTTTTGTTTTGTTTTGTTTTTTGTGGGTTTTTTTTTGGTGTGGGGTAGGGGGTGGGTTGGTTGTTTTTTGGTTTTTGGTTTTTTGGTTTTTGAAAGGGAACCCAGTGAAATAATAATTAAAAACTTGAATGCAAACAGTGCTGTAAATACTACACTGACACATAAGCACACATTTCCTTCTGGTCCCACTGTCCCTCAGATGACAAGTGTTGCACTGGTTACTGCCCAGACCAGCAAAGGTTTCAACCAAGCAAACACGTGATGGAGTTATGAGTTCTTTCCTTTGTTAAAAAAAAAAAAATCAAAACAAACAAAAAACCCCAAACAAAACAAAACAAAGAAACCTCCTAAAAATAACATTTAGCAGCTTCTTGACTCTTGGAACCTGAAACACCATATTATATATGAACTTTCGAGTGTTCTGATTTTCTGGATTTTCTAAGACTCAATCTTCTTCAATTTTCAATAGCTTTGTTCTTTTTCTAATTTTTACTTCTGTCTTTTCATTTCACTGGGACCTTTTTGTTTCTCTATCCGTATCTTTTTTCCTTTTTAGCAGTTCAAGTATGGCTGCTCAGCATGCAGACCTAGCACTCAGGCTATACTATACTATACTATACTATGAAATAAATTTAAATGCAGTCTTAACAACAGAAAGCAAATTACTCAAGTTGTACTATACTGTGAAATAAACTTAAATAGAGTCTTAACACCAGAATGGAAATTAATGTAATTTTCACTCTAAGCTCACAAACATGCAGAACACTCGAAACTTCAGTAAGTATCTTACCGGTGGCGAAACGCAGGAGGTGGTCTGAGCCCTCACTTCCCACAGCACTGGGGATGTCAGATAGCTGTCTTGCCTCTAAATAGCTGAAAGTAAAAGGTGAGATTTTAGCGAGTTCTTCCTTTACATATCTAAGCTATTTGATAGCAGTATTGCTGAAAGGGTATAGTAGACATTTTGAATCCACAGACTATGTGTACAGTATCCCACAACACTAAATAAGAATGACTATGATACAAGGACAGGAACTGAGAAATAGATGCTATACTCCCAGGTTTTGCCCTGTAAGAGGAAGGAAAAATCTTTAACCTTCTTTATTATATTTTACTAGTTTTTTGTTCTTCATCTCTGAATTAAGTGTGCTTATATCTTTTTCACAGGAGTAGTTTTAAACATTTTTTCTCCATTCCACAGCTCTTGACAAAGGCAGTGCCTTTAGACAGTTCTTGTCACTGTATAACAGTATCTGTATTTAGAACAGATTAACAGCTGAATGTTGTTTGTGGTGCTTTAAACATGTCTTATGAAATTTTCAAATTACAGCCATCTCATTGTCAAGATGCATGGTGATAGGAGGGGGTGTCTAGAGTTTTCTCATAATTTTAGTTCCCATGGGCAATGTCTAAGATCATGATGATACAGCATTGAGCATATCAAATGACAGCAAGCTTGGAAGTTGGAGAAATTGTGATTATATGCCAGAGGCATGAACTCTAGCTCCACTGTAATTGTCACTGTGATCTACTGAAATGAAAATAAAATGCATTTAATGGTGTTTTTCTCAATTAGCAATATCACTGCACAATGCTGAGAATGTTTAACGGCTTCAGGAGAATGACAGCAGACACAGCTTTATCATACATAAATGGGAAATTTGTAATAGGCTCAGACACAAATGTATACAACACAGCTGGGGGTTGCTCAATTTGTAACCTGCATCTCTCAGCATTTCCTTACACCACTAGAGCCAAACGAAGCCTTCCCCAGGGGTAGCATGCAGGCAGTACTTGTAAATGGCATGCTGTCACATATGTCAAGCTCTCCCGTGGCTTAAATCGGCCACAGGCTCAACAGCAGATATCACTCAGCAAAACACTGAATTATTTCTTTACTGCAATCCTATTTGTAATGATTACTTTATTGAGATCTTATGAAAACCTTCTCCTTAATTTTAATCAAATTATTTATGAAATGTTTTGTTTACTGATTTCTTTACTACCAATGGCAGAATGAAAACTTTCCAGAAAAGACTTAAAATAAGTATTCTGAAGATTCTTCTTTAATTGGAACATATTGTTACCATATCAGTTTTCATCGTAATGCTGAACATTATTTTCCTCACTACTAAGATATATATATTGAATGATCATATCTCATTTTCAAAATGTTCAATATCAATATCATCACATCTGATGTCAGAAGTCAAAATGTTGAATTAGATTTTTTTTTACTGAAATTTGTTACTGAAGTCTCATTTTTTAACTTCTACTGATTTGATTTTTTTCCTTATCCATCTCTATTTGATATCATCAAGAATATGTGTGCTATAATAGAATCTTGGTTTTCAGTACTTGTAAGAGTAGAAAACCATTCTAAAATGATTATACTTATCTTGACGTTTAACTGGGATTGAGTATGAAAACAAAAAGAAATAAAGTACATGTATAGTATGCATTTCATGGAAAATAAGCAGCACTGCAAACACAAGTAAGTAATTTGTACAAGAGGAGAGACAACTTTGTCTTACTTCTCATTTTTTCTTTTCAAAAGTATTTTGATAGAACCCATTCCCTCTGTCATTTATGATGACATTTCATGCACAGTCTGACCAAGAGTAACTTTCATATATAAGGTAGCTGGTCAGCAAACTGGTTCTTTGTTAAGGTCTGCAATAAAATGGACATATATTAACATAAATTATTCCCAGTTCTTTAACACTTTGCACAGTTCCATAAGACATCCCATCGGATGAGTGGAATGAAAGATGTTACACTGCCATGTATGTTGGAAAGGTGACATCAGTTTAGAATCATTCTCTTGCAGCTGTTGGTTCTGAATAGCCAAAAATGGAAAAGGAAGATTTGACACAGGTGAATAATCAAGTGGATCTGCTTTCTAACAAATTGCCTTAGGTGCCAAATATCAATACATCTACCACAGCCAGAACCACAGCCCAGCTTTTCAGAAAGAAGAAGAGAGGCATTTTAACTGCCTTAACAAATGAAAATACTGGTAGACTGAGAGTTACAAATTTAGGTAAATAAAAAACAAATGTAAAATCACACTGAAAAGATTTAAATAAGTAAACTTAAATAAGTAAAAAACAAATGTAAAATCACAGCTTCAACTGTCTAAAGAGAGCAAAATATGTCAATCCTGTTTTGTTGCTACAGGTAAATTACTGGTGATGTTTTATAAGGCTGAAAAATAATGACCAGCTGAATACTTGACAATCTCAGCACAGAAACACTTTGTCTTACATAGGTCCATAATGTCTGGAAGAGATGTTTACTAACAAAGAAGCAGTGTTAAAATTTGATGGACTGTAACATATGTACAGACAATATGTGTGTGTGCCTCTCTATAGACATAACATTTTATTCTGTATGATCTTTGAGATGTTTTTGGGGATAAATAGACAGCTCTGAATAACTGCAAATTGTGTTGTCCTAAAGTCTGGTTTTTATTTACATCTAGTATGATTTTCTTCTGCCATAAATTCCTCTCAAAACATATGATTTTAAATATGAGATTATGTTCTAGTTGATTTATTAAGATGCAAATTAGAAATCACTACTAAAATATTTTATTAACAGATGTAAATAACAGAAAGTGTAGGTGGTTTCTAAGAGTTGGCTTTGACTGTAAGTTTTCATAGGAAATTAAATTGCATATATTTTTATTTGAAAATAAATGCTCCAAAATGTAGGAAATTATCTCAGTGCCCAACATATAAATAAAAATCACATTTCAAGAATGAATTGTGATAATTTTCCTCTCATAAAATATAATGAATATCAACTTACAGTCTGTAACATAATCTTTGTAAAAAAAATTGCTGACGTAAATTTCCAGTATACTGAAAGAGAAAATTGTCTTGCTCTTCTATAAAGGAGAGTAAGTCAGAAAGAGCATAATGTTGTGTTATAGTGACTTAGATGTTCTTCTATACTGTAAAACAGGAGGCTAGGTATTAGCCTTTGTTTTTAAGAGTGTTTTAGAATTTTACATTACTATGTTATGTCTTACAAAAAATGAAAGAATTAGTAAAATCAAAATAAAGGAAGGAAAAACTACCTCACTTTTCCACTTAAGATACTTAGTCATACAGAGTTAAAGCTGTCTTTTACCTTCTTTCTCTGTAGTCCTCTGACTATTCCTGGCCACAATGTTTCAGCCTACAGGGATGTCAAGGTTTCCATCTTGGGCTTCACTGAAAAAGCCAACATTCTTGTTATTTTAATTTTTGTTTCTGATGCTGAAGAATATCCAGATACTGACAATAATAATATCTTACTGCCCTGCCAGTCAAACTTGTCTGAGGCTTCCTTTGGGGAAAAAAAAATCAAGCAAGCAGACAGATACTTTGAATAAAGTCTAAAGTCTCAACTCATCTGCTGTGATTTGAAATTAACTAAGTATATAAATGCTGTATTAAAACACATCACGTTCTGATAAGTCTTGCTGGGGAGAAGATGCATGAAGGTATAACACCCACTTTTCTGCTCTGCCATTCTGCCATAGTGTACCATTCACAGTGCAGACAGAGCCAATCAAAAGGAAGAGCTTTCAGTGAATAGTTACGTCTGGCACAAATCCTTTACATAAATCTAATTCCAATGATAATTTGACGCTAAGATGGCATAATTTACACAGAATTTTTAGCTGTTGATGGGTGTTCTTTTCTGAGTCTATCACAGAGAATGTAACCAACATTGGAAATAACAGAAGAAATTATAGAGTGGAAGACATTTTGCCAAATGTTTTGGATGTGCAGACAGGAAATAATAAAAATAATTGACAATCCATTTGCTTTAATATCATTAATAAATATTTTGATCAGAATTAGATTGGAGACAATTAATGAATATTTAAGGTTGTTGTTTTGTTTGTTTTGTTTGTTTTGTTTGTTTTTCTTTCTCTACCATGAGAAATGAAAACTTGAATGTCCATCTCCATCCTCAAACTTTGAAATATTAAATTAGCAGCTTTGAGGATCAACCATTTGGAATTTAGGTTCAGGTTCCTAGTGGTATGAATATAGAATTTTCTATATGAAATAGAACATGTTGAGTATGAGAGATCTAAAATTACTGGGAGATAGTCACATTTACTAACATACATACCTGACTTTGGATGGGACTTGTTTGGTAGGATGATCTTGGCTGAATACCAGTTATGTGCAAAGTTGTCCTATCTCTGCTGCCCTCAGCAAGACAGGGAGGGAAGAAAGTAACATAGAAAAAGTCTCCTCTCCACTTCCTTTCTAATTCTTAGCTTTATTGAGCATTCACCATAAGGTACAGTTTTGGCCAGTTTTGGCAGCTGTGGCAGCTCTGTCCTCTCCCAAGGTCTCCACTGCCAATGTGGGA
The DNA here is from genome assembly GCA_013400275.1 of Rhadina sibilatrix. Classification (NCBI taxonomy): domain Eukaryota; kingdom Metazoa; phylum Chordata; class Aves; order Passeriformes; family Phylloscopidae; genus Rhadina; species Rhadina sibilatrix. The sequence goes on along the minus strand of VWYO01013217.1, from coordinate 68,180 downwards.
AAATGGGGAATGCTGTAGAGGCAGTGATGATGATGATGTTCCAGTGCTGCACAGCAGTAGTCAAAGCACTGGTATCTTACCAAAACCTTTCCAGCTAACAGTGCAAAGCACAGAATTACGTCGACTATTGTGGGGAATTTTGACTCCATCTCAGACAGACCAGATACACTCAGTTTTAAAGTGATGTAAAGAATTCTGTTCCCATTTAAGAAACAGAAATTTCTCCATACAGAGAAATTTCCATACAAGTCTGGGGCGTTTTAACATACCTGATGTGATTTAGATATGTAAGCTTTCAATACAATGAATGAACATCCGTTAGTATAGTTTAAAGTGTAATTCTGATGATTCTAAAGTAGGCATACAACGTTTGATTAAATTGCTTAAAAGAGGAGATTCTTAATCCTAGTTATCTTTGCAAGTTTCCAGCTGTTCCAGAACATCACTGTAGGTATCTTTCAGATACCTTAGGACAAAAACAATGGATGCACTGATGTATAGACAAACCTAAACCACAGTGTCTGTTGTGATTAATTCAATTTTTGTGCTGCAGAAGCTATAAGACTGTAAGTGCTGCCTAAAAATTGCCCCCAGTGTTATTTGAAGTTGCTTTAAATTATCTGAGAAAACAGATAGGAGATCCATGACCCCATGTAAATAGAGCTGGAGGCCAGTGAAGATAGTCAAATGGCACTTGCCATATTTCCTTAGACAAGTAAATTAAGTCCTTGAAATCTACTGCCTATATTGGAAATCTGTACACATAATTCACATGTAGACACCACCCATGATCATTCAGGAATATGAAAAGATATCACAGTTTTCATGTCACTGCTGTTTAATTAAGGTATATCTAAATAGTATAATTAGTCAAAGTACACATAATCAATACATTGTCAACAGCCTTGTTTTCAATGTGCATTTAACTGCAAATGTATTTGGATACTGCATTTTCTTGCCCACTGGAAATATTGTGTGCAACTCATCAAAAGCTGTAATTTCTTTAATGAGGTTAAGATGTTAGAATATGTTGTCACTCTTCAGATTTAATGCTACCAGTGATTGATGAATCTATATTGAGAAACAGGACTTTGTGCTGGTGAACTTCACCACAGACAGGAATTCTGGCTAACACCCTGTGTGTTCAATGAAGGTGGGCTCATCCCCTGCTGCAACACCTGGGGTTCCTCATATCAGAAGGGGCAGAAGATTGCTTATCAACTCTTCTATACTTTCCATCTTTTATGCAATGAATCTTATGATCATCCTTGAATATTTCTTACTTTCTTACTGACATTTCAAAAGAAGCAGAACTTCTGAGTAGAAAACACACACTGACGTGAAAAGTTTAATTAAATTGTCTAAATCTGGAATAGCATTGAATTGAAATGATAAGATTCTTGACTTAGAATCATAGAGTCATAAAACACTTTCAGTTGGAAGGGACCTTTAAAGGCCTTCTAGACCATGAGACACATTTTTTTAGAGCCATTACATGTTTAGAGGATTATTATTCTGCTAGTCATGTTTGGTTGTCTAGAAGGGAATGGGTTTCCTCTACATTCTTTATTAACTCTACATAGATGCCCCAGATGTCCTAGAACTCCTCAGTGGGTTAAATACCTTTATATGAGCAACAGAATTAAGGTTATAATGGTTTGATAACCCAAAACTCGCTCTATAGCTTGCAAAAAAGATGCTGGTATCTCTCCCAGAGATCAATTCATCCACCCTCTCTTATGCAGTGAATTGCCCTTGGAGGTTATTACAAAGTGAGACCAGAGTGACTAATTAAGACTTGCATGCCTTTTAGATACCATAAGTAGGGCAGATAAATCCCAAATATACGTACCTAAATTAGAAGGCTAGTCTACATTGATTCTCATATAGGCAATGCAGAAAGATTGATTCTTCCAAAGAGCTACTTGGAGCAGGCATCTAATTTAAGTGCTCTGTATATAGAGTATCTTCTCATCCTTTGCTAATTACAGAGAAAAACCTCAGGATTTTTTACTTTCTCTGCCCTATTTTCTTTCATTTTAGGAGGCAAAAAGAAAATAAAAATGTCAGGAGGATGCCGACATCAAAAAATAATGAGAGAGGTTGTGACTGTGTTGCTTGAATGTAGTATGAAGGAACTAAGGATGTGATCTGATTTTCAATTATAAACTATACAATTTTTATATATTTTGGTAATTTTCAGCATGTGATGCCTAAGCTGATAGAACATTTGCTACACGAATAGTATTGTTATCTCTGATTTTGCCCAGAATTTCCACCTCAAGAACTATTAAAAAATTTTGTTGAAGCTGATACATTTTAAAACAAAGTTATTGAGAAAATTATATTACCAGTAAGTAATCAAAAAAGAGCAGTCAGTAAGAGGAAATTGTAACCTATAAGTTTGTAATAACTTATTTTGTAGATAATTTATTATTAAAGATTGATGCAAGATTCCCTTAGATTTTAAAATAATTTAATAAACAGGTGACATACCAAGAGACTCCTTGGGCTGATTCAGCCTTCTGATTATTACCCACTGCTGATACTCCAGGCTGGCAGTGACGGGATTGAAAGGAGGGGCATCAGGGCAATTAAAAGGGACTTTAGGGCACTGGGTCAAGTGGTTGATAGAGCAGGAGAACAAGCGGTGTTCTACTCAGTCCCTTAGGTGGCAGAGAAAAATTATGAAAAGAATGGGAGAGCCCACATTGTCAACAAGTGGCTCAAGGGTTGGTGTCATCATCAGAATTTTGGGTTCTTTGATCATGGGGCAACTTTTTTAACACCTAGTCTGATGGAGTTGGATGGGCTCCATCTCTCAGTTAAAGGCAGAAGGATTTTAGGCCATGAACAGGCAGGACTCGTTGAGAGGGCTTTAAACTAGTTTTGAAGGGGGAAGGGCTTGCAGCTGGGCTGTGCAGAAGCAGACCCAAGGGTGATAAATCTGAGTTAGTGGTGAAATCAGTAGCCCAGCTGAGGTGCAAGCATACCAATGCATACAGCATGGGTAACAAACAAGAAGAGCTGGAGGCCGTGGTACAACTGCAAAGCTATGACGTAGTCACCATCTCAGAAACATGGTGGGACAACTCAAATGGCTGGAATGCTGCACTGGAGGCTACTAGCTCTTTGGAAGAGACAGGAAAGGGGGAAGAGGTGGAGGGGTGGCCCTTTATAAAGGGAGGTTTTGATGCTGTTGGTATTGAAACTAATGTTGATGGAGTTGAAAGCCTATGGGTAAGAATTAAGGGGAAGGCCAATAAGGCTGACATCCTCTTGGGAGTCTGTTATCGTCCACCCAACCAGGAAGAAGAGGTGAACAACCCATTCTATAAGCAGCTGGAGAATATTTCAGGAGCACCAGCCCTTGTCCTTGTAGGTGACTTTAACCTGCCAGACATCTGCTGGGAACTTAATACAGTAGAAAAAAGGCATTCCAGGAAGTTTTTAGAGTGTGGGGAGGACAATTTTTGTCACAGCTGGTGGGTGAGCCCACCAGGGAAGGGACTATGTCAGGTCTCTTGCTTGCAAATAGAGATGGGCTGGTGGGAGATGTGGTGGTTGGAGGACGCTTGGGGCAGAGTGATCATGAAATAATAGAGTTCTCAATATTTGGTGATATCAGGAGGAACATCAATAAGGCTTTTACATTGGACTTCCACAGGGCAGACTTAGGTCTATTTAGAGACTTATTCAGAGAGTTCCTTGGGAAGCAGCCCTTAAAAACAAAGGAGTCCAGGAAAGGTGGGCATGGTTCAAAACAGAGATCTTGAGGGCACAGGAATAGGCTGTTCCTGTGTGCCAAAAGATTAGTTGAAGAGGCAAACATGCAGCCTGGATGGGCAACCAGGTTTTGAAGGAATTTAAGAATAAAAAGAGGATGTATCATCTTTGGAAGGAGGGTCAGGTCTCTCAGGAAGTTTTTAAGGGGGTTGCTAGGGCATACAGGAAAAATATTAGGAAGGTCAAAGCTCAGCTAAAACTTAATTTAGTAACTTTTGTAAAGACTAATAAAAATGTTTTTACAAATGTATTAATGGCAAAAGAAAGAGCAAGACCAACCTTTGTTCTCTACTGGATGTGGGAGGGAACTTAGTAACTGCAGATGAGAAGGTGGAAGTGCTTAAAGCCTTCCTTGCCTCAGTCTTTAGTGGGAAGATGACTTGTCCTCAGGACAGCTGTCCTCCTGGGCTGGTAGATGGCATCAGAGAACAGAATGGTTCCCCTGTTATCCAGGAGGAGGCAGGCAGAGAACTGCTGAGCTGCTTGGATGCTCATAAATCTATGGGACCAGATGGGATCCATCCCAGGGTGATGAGGGAGATGGCAGATGAGTTTGTGAAGCTGCTCTCCATCATTAACTAACAGTCTTGGCTCACTGGTGAGGTTCCAGATGACTGGAAGCTGGCCATTGTGACATCCATTCACAAATAGGATGGGAAGGAGGACCCTGGTAGTTATAGGCCAGTTACATGTAAGGTAATGGAGCAGTTTATAGTGAGTGTCATCACGCAGAACTTACAGGATGGCCAGGGTATCAGACCCAGCCAGCATGGGTTTAGGAAGGGTTGGTCATGTTTGACCAACCTGATCTCCTTTTATGACCAAGTAGCCAGACTGGTGGATGCAGGGAAGGCTGTGGATGTTGTCGATTTGGACTTCAGCAAGGCCTTTGACACTGTCTCCCACAGCACACTCCTGGAAAAGCTGGCAGCCCATGGCTTGGACAGGGGCACTCTTTGCTGGGCTATGAACTGGCTGCATGGCCAAGCCCAGAGAGTGGTGGTGAATGGAGATGCATCCAGCTGGCGGCCAGTCACCAGTGGTGTCCCTCAGGGGTCTGTGCTGGGGCCAGTTTTGTTTAATATTTTTATTAATGCCACGTATGAGGGTATTGAGTCTTTCATGAGTAAATTTGAAGAAGACACTAAGCTGGGACCATGTGTTCTGTTAGAAGGTAGGAGAGCTCTGCAGAGAGACCTGGAACGGTTGGATGGATGGGCAGAATCCAATAAGATGAAGTTTAATAAGTGCAAGTGTTGAGTCAAAGTGCTACTGGCCACAATAACCTCTTGCAATATTTTAGGCTGGGGACCGTGTGGCTGGACAGTGCCCAGGCAGAAAGGGACCTGGGGGCACTTGTGACAGCAGCTGAACATGAGCCAGCAGTGTGCTCTGGTGGCCCAGAAGGCCAAAGCATCCTGGCCTGGATCAGGAATGGTGTGGCCAGCAAGAGCAGGGAGGTCATTCTTCCCCTGTACTCGGCACTGGTGAGGCCACACCTTGAGTGCTGTGTCCAGCTCTGGGCCCCTCAGTTCAGGAAGGACGTTGAGATGCTTGAGCACATCCAGAGGAGGCAACGAGGCTGGTGAGGGGCTTGGAACACAAACCCTGTGAGGAACGGCTGAGGGAGCTGGGGTTGTTTAGCCTGGAGAAAAGGAGGCCCAGAGGTGACCTTATCACTCTCTACGATATCCTGAAAGGTAGTTACAGCCAGGTGGGAGTTGGTCTCTTTCTTCAGGCAGCAGCTGACAGAACAAGAGAACACAGTCTCAAGCTCTGTCAAGGGAAATACAGGTTGGATATTAGGAAAGCGTTTTTTATGGAAAGAGTGAAAAGTACTGGAATTGACTGCCCAGGGAGGGGATGGAGTCACAATCTCTGGATATGTTTAAAAACGATTGATGTGACACTCAGTGCCATGGTTTAGTTGAGGTGTTAGGGTTGGAATGGACTCGATGATGTTGAAAATCTCTTCCAGCCTAGTGATATTATACCTCAAATAGGTTGGCCCTGATCACTGTAATTCTTACATGCCTTTTGTGTTCATAGAATAAATGTTTCTAATTTGTCTAGAGGAAATATCTTCTAAAAGAAAGAATATCTTCTAAAGAATGTGACAAAGGGAACTTATTAGACATACCACAACTGACCACAGAGATACCAAATTCAGGAAAATTTCTTCCCCAAAAATGTTATCAAGCATTTGCCCAGAGAAAGAGTGGAGTCATTTTTCCTGTAGGTATTTATAAGATGTGACACTTAAGGATGTGGATTAGTGGTGGACTTGACAGAGCTTGGTTAATGGTTGGACTTGTCCATCTTAGAGATCCTTCCAACCTAAAAGATTCTATGATTCTATAAACTGAAAACAAAATCATAAAAGTATTACTACCTATTAGTAATACTAATCTAAGTATTACTCAGATTATATTTTTTCAAGGTTGATTAAATTCCAGTGCTTCTGGCTTGGAAAAAAAACCCCAAATATACCAATGTATATTTTTCTTATATGAAACACATATGCCTGAATGATTATTTAATTCTATTTTTCCATCAATATTTCAACGATATTTTACTATTGATTATTTATTTATTATTATTCCCAAATTAAAGTCTACTTATTCAATATTAAAAACATTCTACAATGCTGAGTTTCTTGCAATGAAATACAAACTAGTAAGAGTTGCTTGATATTTACTGATTCAGATCATTTATGTAATTTGAAATATGAAACAAAAACTTTTGTATCACACAGGTATCTATTTTTGTCAGAATTGCTATAACATGGCAGTGAAACTTCAGCTTCTAAACCAAGTGTCTGCCAAAGCAAGATATTTAATTTGCATGCATGACACTAGAGAAGAGGAAATTAATTTGGCTGAATAAAATCAATACATATATAATGGCAAACAACAGTCGAAATAAATCTTACTATTTTTATACCTCCAGGGTGTAATCCAGACATCTGTAATTAAGCACAGGTCTCCTCTCCTAAGGGTTCTAAAAACAGGTAGGATATGTTAGAAACCTCCATTCATTTGCATTTCAATCTGCTTTGTCTCAGGCACGTATAAATCTCTGCTGCTAAATATAAGAGAACTTGCAAAAACAGTCTTTGTATTCTTGATTATTTTCATAATTTAAATGCTATTTTTTCCATTACTGTTTTCCTTAATTTCATCCAAAAAAATCTGCAATAGAGTGAGCAGCCACTAAGCAGTACAGACTCCTCCAGTCTGATGTGCCTTTAGACCTCTGAGCTGGGGCTTTGTTCCTAATACAGTTTATTTATGAGCACAGATATTGTGAATTTATGTATAAACTGCATTCCAAAACTCTCACACAATACCACGGCATATACCTCAAAACACTTTGCAACAGCTCTCAGGGTCAAGGAGCAAAACCAGCGGGCTGCTCTCTGAGAGCAGATGAGCCAAGGGTGTCCCAAGGTGTGAAGGACAGTACCCTCACCAAGTAATGCAGTCCCACAGACCCTAAGCAAGAGTCACTGAGCATATCTGGCCACCCCAAACTCAATCAGAAAAAAGGCCAGATGGCCAGAAAAGTCCAGAGCAATGAAACAGATTTGAAGATGAAACTACAAAATCAGACCATTGGGACCAACACAATACATAGACAGATGCAGGCATATCTGTGACATAGCATAGGCAAGGACTGGGCCTGAACCCGAATGCCACTGAGAGGAGTAAGATTATCACTTCTCACATTTTCCCACAAAGCTTTCCTCGTGGCAGTGTGATTCCAGGCAGCACAGCAGCACTGGATCTGTGCTGGCTTGAGCACTAGCAGCTGAGACCCTAGTGCAGAGCCCAAGGCTCTGACACCTGGTACTGAATTCTGGGACTTGATACTCAGCTGAAACCAGCAATAGCCTAGAGGTGTCAGCTTTGGCTGCTCTTGCTTATTTATGTGCCCAACAGCACTCATGGCCACATGGCCTTAAAGCAAACTATGTAATAAGGCTTTGATATACAAGCAGAATATGAATCCATGAGGCAACAAAGCTTCATGCTTTTCATAGGAGAGTCTATAACTAAAATAAAGTTAAACACATATCCATGTTTTGCGAATGCCTCATTGTCTCCTCTCAAAAATTAAGGGAGGCTAAAATTACTGGTTTAAGTGTAGACATCTATTCCACTGATCATGGAGGGTTAACCCACTTGCCTGCAGGGCAACAGAAGAAAAAGTAAGAAAAACCTTGTGGCTTGAGACAATACCAGGGATATCACTTATCAGTTGCCATCACAGGCAAAACACACTTGATTGGAGGAAATTTAATTTAATTTATTAAAAATTAAAATAGATTTTAATAGTGAGAAACAAAGACAAAAGATTAATACACCTTCATGCCCACCTTTTCTTAAGCTCAGCTTAATTTCCAACTCCTTCAAGCTGCCCATATCCCCAGCAGTGTCCTCCTCACTGCCCTGCAGCACTTCCCCTTTCTTAAATACTTTTTAACCAATGTGCCATCTTGTCTGCTGGGCTCAGCCTTGCCTTGAGGTGGGTCCACTCTCTGCTGGAAGCATCTGTGTCAGGAATAGGGACTCCCCTTGCAGAGGCCACCCTTCAGCCCCACCTCTGCCGATGCCTGGGCACCTGCACCTGCCGCACTGCTATTTGTGTGCAGTCAATGAGTCAGTCCTGTCTTGGCTCCCAGCATAGCGGACTCTGCAATGGCTTCCACAAGAGCAGCAAGGTGGAGAATGCCGTGGTGTATGTTGGGGAACCTCTATGCAGCAGATTTTTACAAAGTTTAACCGCTTTTCGCTGGAAGTTCAGATGAATATTCTGATTTGGTGCCACTCTGACAAATTGCCTAAGCTTATCCACCCAAAATCTTAAATGTAATGCTCTAGTAAATAGAAAAATTATGTTTATCGCCTTAGAATAAGAATTTCTATGCATGTCTGGGAAACTTTCAAACTAAACAGAAAGTTATCTAATTAATTTTAATGTCCTCAAGGTAACACAGTGTAGGGAGGCAGGCAGACTATTTCTACCTGGTACACAAATGAATAGATGGGATTTGATCTCAATAGACATCCTATTTACCTTTGTAATAAATTTTAATATTCATGCAATTAGTTTAGATGATTAATAGCTTATAATACATCTATATAGACTTAAATTAGCCTCTTAAATTGTGAAAAGAAGAACATTGCTAAGTCACATGTGTAATAAGATTCCTTCTAATATGTGATTCACATTTGTGGAATTTTGCAATATGTTCAGCATCTCCATATGTTGTTGTGGCACCATGCCAGTTACAAATAAGCTTTCTATACAGTGCTGAGTTTTCATAGCCACACTTTAAAAATAACCTCAGAAGGGAAAGATAAAACATGGAAATCTGACAGAGAATCTGTCAAATGTCAGCTAGGATTATAGATGCACAGAACTTCCAAGATATAACTAGAGGCCTTTTATCTGCTCATTGCATGACTGACTATAATTTTCAAATCAAAAAGATGGTCCAAATCTGTCTGTCTATGAAAAATATTTTTATGGGTTTTCATAATCAAGTTAAATTTAAAAAATGGTAATGTTATCTTGGGGAAAAAGTAATACTTTTTTGGCATTTGAATGGCAATGGGATGCACAGATAAAGACATGTTTAAATATATGAATTATAGAACAACTAATATATCCAAAATCTCTATACCATTTTTATCCCACAGGATTCTGTTCACAGGGGTTTCCACTATTCATAACATAAATATTCAACAGTTTTCTTAGGAATCTATTGCAATGGACAGAACTGAAATCAAGTTTTCAATGTCTTGTTAATAATCAGTCTAGAACTATCTTGATCTTAGGATCTTACAGCCTCCTGTTTCATGGTGCCCCTTGTGGGGCCACAGATCTTGCCAGAAAACCTTCTCCTGTCTGGCTCCCCTCCTCAGGATCACAAGTCATGCCAGGAGCCTGCTCCAGATCAGGTTCCCCACAGGTCACAACAGGTTTCAATGAGTATCCGCCTGCTGTGGCATGGGATTCTTCTTAGGCTACATTTGCTGTAATGTGGACCTCCATGGTCTGCAGTGAATTGACCTGTTTCATTACGGTCTTCATCATGGGTTACAGGGCAGTCTCTGTTCCAGTGCCTGAAGCATCTTCCCCTTCTTTTTCAATGACCTTGGTGTCTGCAGAATTTCCTCTCACATAGTCTCACTCCTCTGTCCATGGTGCTGCTTTACTACAGTTTTTGGTGGGGTTTTTTGTGGGGTTTTTTTGTTTGTTTATTTGGTTTTGTGTTTTTGTTTTGTTTTCATCTTCTTAAATATGTTGTTTCAGAGGTGCTGCCACCATCACTGATGGGCTTCACTTTGACCAGCAGCAGATCTGTTTGGGAACTGGCTGCCATTGGCACTATTGGACCTGGGGGAAGCTTCTCACAGAAGACACTCATGCAGCCCCTCCATTAACAAAATCTTGCCATGCAAAAACAATACATTTGCTCAGAAGTTATTCCTAGGAGTATCTTAAACATGTTTTCTGGATACTTTTCTCTTGAGGTTTTCCTTCTAATCCCAACACTAGACACATTTATAATCATAAAAACAAATATGAAATGCATTCAAGAAGATTTAATTGAGGCTTTTCTTTATACACCAAGAGAAATTGTAAGCTGATTGGTAGCCCCTTAACATTTCACAGTAAAGTCAAGCCATATATATAATACATATAATCAGATATCAACATTTTGATGTGAAAAGTCAATTATTTGAACCTAGTTTCCATTCAGTAGTGTGCAGAAAACTCTCAAATATAAAGAGAAATCAGAGAATAGTCCAACTCTGAAAGAGTACTACAAAGATGGAGTACTGCTTTGCTGGCATCTGAAAAAAAACCAAAAAAAAACCAAAAAAAAAACCACCTAAAATTTTGTATTACTCTAGTTTTTGATGTTTCTTTTTTTAAGGAAATAGTCAACATTCAGGTATCACTGATATTCACCAAATATTTAAAAGCTCTACTCCAGTATGGTGGGAAACTGTTCACCTATGTTTCTACAGATAAAATCATACAGTTGACTAAATTTATTGGCAAAACCATTGAAGCCTGACAAATGAATTGATGCTTAAAACCCTCACACATTCATAAACCACCCAATTTCTCATTTAAATTTAGAGCCTATCTGATAGATATGTCTAGCAAACACAGCCACATAGAATGCAGTGTAAATTAATTGGTCTTGTCCTTCCAAAATAGGCTGATTTTCTTTCTGATTCAAAGTGTTAATTTACACTGTGAAAGCGGTAATATGTATTCTGGAAAAGGGAGAAGAGAAGAAGGTGCTATTCCTTTTTGATTGATTTTTTTTTAATGTATTAAAAATTAACAATTATTATTAAGTCTTTTTTGTATTCATGAGTCCAAGATCTGGACGGATGAATTTTGATTTTGTCTCAGATTATCAAAGTAATATCTCTTAACATGCAATGGCATTCTAGGATGCTTCAATAAACATTGAATACATATATGTGGTCAACTGAACATAGTCTTTGATCTCCTTTTGTAGCCTTTTCATTTGAAGAGGTTGGCCCTGAAAGTAATTTCTCCTTTAATGATTGCAATAAGGGATGAAAACTGCTAGCTCAGATGAAAATACTGTTAGCAACAAGTGAAAAAAGCTGACTTACTCTGAATAACTGAGCAATTTCTCAGTTTTGAGTATTGTGTTTCTCTTTGAAATTTCAGAGAAATCACAAGTTAACAAACTTGTAGAAGATTAAATCTGTGTTATGATTTAAATCCTAACTAAAGAGCACAAAGCTGCTCGATCTCTCCTCCACCATTGAGATGGGAGAGAGAGTCAGAAGAATAAAAGTGAGAAAATTCATGGATTAAGATAAAAACAGCTTAATAGGTAAAGCAAATGCCCTTCACAGAAGAAAAGAAGTAATTTGTTCACTCCTTCCCATAGGCAGGCAGGAGTTCAGCCACCACTAGTAATCCAGGACTCTATCACACATAATGGTGACTTAGGAAGACAAATACCATCACTCCAAATGACTTCCCTTCCTTCTTCTTTCCTCAGCTTTATATATTCAACACATTGCCATATGGTCCAGGATATATCCCTTTGGTCAGCTGGGAGGAGTTGTCCTGGCTATGTCCCCCCCCAATTTCCCATGTATCTCCAGCCTCCTTGCTGTGAGAGGTGATGTGAGAAGCAGAAAAGGCCTTGACCCTGGAAATACTGGTCAGCCATACCAAAACATTCTTGTGTTATTAACATTTTTTCCAGCACAAACCCAAAGCATAGCCCTGTACTAACTACTCTGAAGATGATTAGCTCTACCCTTGTAGAAAAATACCTGCAGTACAATGCAGTCATTGGTCACAGCCAGCAGGACTCCATGAGGGGAACGTCTTTACTTGTCAATCCTGATTTCCTTCTACAACAGGGCAACCTACTGAGGTGATCAAGGAAAGCCAGTTGATGTAAACTTTTTGGAATTCTGAAAACCTTTTGATACTGCCTCTCACAGTATCCTTCTGAACAAGATAACCAGCACAGCTAGACAATAACCGCAATGAGTGAGCAACTGACTCACAGGTCAGGCACAGAAGGTTGTAATAAGCGGGGTGATGGCAGGCTGGCATCACTAGTGGGTTCCACAAGAATCCATGCTCAGCCCACTTCTCTTCAACATCTTTATTAATGACTTGAATGAAGGACTTGAGGGAATGCTAAGTTTGCTGACAACACCAAATTGGGAGGAGCAGTCCAATCCCTCAAGGGGCAGAGAGGCCCCACAGAGAGACCTCAACCAATTAGAGGATGGGGCAATCACCAACCATATGACGTTTAACAAAGGCAACTGCTGAATTCTGTACCTGGGCTGGAGCAACCCTGGTTGTGTATATACCAGGGAACGTGAGGCTGGAGAGCAGCATGGAGAAAGGGAGCTGGGGGTCCTGGTTAGTGACAGGTTGAACATGAGTCATTGTGCCCTCGCAGTCAGGAGGGCCAATCATGTCTTGAGGGGCATCAGGTACAGCATTGCCAGCCAGGCAAGGGAGGGGATTGTCCTGCTCTGCTCTGAGCTGGGACAGCCTCACCTTGAATTCTGTGCGCAGTTTTGGGTGCCACAATAAAAGGAAGATATTAAGCCATTAGAGAGCTTCCAAAGGAGGACAGTGAGGATGGTGAAGGGTCTGGAGGTGAACCTGAATGAGGAGTGGCTAAATTACTCAGTCTATTCAGACTGGAGGAGAGGAGACTGAGGGGAGACCTCATTGCAGTTTTCAATATCTTCAAGATGGGAAGTGGAGGGGCAGGTACTAATCTCTTCACTCTCATAGTCATGTCACTCTCATGACATGAGCCAAGAAAATGACCTGATGCTGAGTCAGGAGAGGCTTAGACTGGATATCAGGAAAAGGCTTTTTACCCAAAAGGGAGATTGAGCATTGATGGCTCCATTAGGCCCACTCACATTGTAACTTTAACTATTCAAATCTTGGTGAGAAGTGAAATGGGCTCAAAATTTTCTGCTGTTTTATACTAAAACTCCATACATATGCCTGAGACTGAGATTTTGTCAGGATCATTTGGATGCTAGCCAAGCTTAAAGAGATTCCTTCTTAAAACATACTGCGGATACAATTTTTTGTTATAAACATTGAAGAAAGCTTGTTTTAGAATTTTATACATTCAGGAAATGTGACTCCTCAGTTGTTTGAGCTCCTTTTGACCTGTACTAATGAGGTAAAGTTGTCTTTTTCCAAATCCATTGGCTGCAAACTGTTCTTGAGATTTCTCCAATCAGATCCTTTGTGCTAGTCAGCAAACTCACACTGAATAAAGACAAGCTGCAAATATCTTCTTAGATAAAAGGGCTCCCAACATACATACAATCCATAATAGATTAATGCAATACCAAAGTCAAATAACTGTAGCAGGATAGTATTATGAGAACCCCTGTTTCCAAAAAGTCACCAGGGTTTTTTTAACTGTGTGAGTTTGGACAAAAGAATATTTTTCTTGCATGTTGACTAAGAATTTCTCTATGGAACATCCTCCTGTGAGGATATTTCCTCTTATTGTAACAAAGAAGGAGTCTGGCAAAAAAAAGTAATTACTAATGCCATAGGAAAAATTTCATGATCCAACATTTAAATATCTTTATTCTCAAAAAGGCAGCTGAGAAGAGAGTGTTCATGTTATTATACTTGTGGTAAAGCGCTTTGCACTGGCTTGTATTCAGCTCAGAAAAATTCCTTTCTGAAAAACGATATAAATGAAATATTACATTTTCAGTAAGTTTATTCAGACATTACTAGAACCATCCTCTATCTCCAGAGAACTCTGAAACAAAGAAATCTGTCAGACTGAGATAAGCATCAACCTTTATAGGGAACATAATCTCCTCTTAATAAATGTAAAAGATACATCCAAAATAATATTTGTCTAGGATTTGCCCAGTATGACATGATCATAAAGTCCATTAAGAGACTCTCTAAGCCCTTTCAAAACACCATAGATATAAAAAGCCTGGATATAAAGTAATTTAGGTTGCACACTGAACAAATATATCTAGGAATACTAAGCATGAATTATTATTATGGTAATTCTGGGGAACTGTAAAGAAGCAGTGCCAGCAATGACAGCAGTGGCAGCATGAGGGCATCACAAGATCATAGATATATAGTCACCTGTCATTAAATACACTTGCAAGCCCATGTTCATGTACTCATATAAAAATAGCATCCCTTTATTGCATAATTCCTTTCAAAGAGGCCATTAGGGACACCATTTTTGCTTAAAAAAAAAAAAAAAAGTTAGTGATCCATTATTTTGCTTCATTTTTTTACAAAGCAAATCACAGATAATCTGACCTATCAACATTTAAGAAACACAGATCATATAATTTTATTTACTAGTACCTTATAATTGTTTGCTATACCTGTAGTGTAAATTGCTTTGTTTCAGAAAATGCATTTTCATCCACAAGGCCTTTCAATCTTTAAGCAATGTAAGGCTACTTTTTCTCATAAAATCTCAAAGTATTATCCTTATCAGAGATCTGATTCTTAGACAGAAATATCTTGACTCTAGCACAGGTTATTAAATATAAAAATAATAATACAGCCTTTTTTTTTTCCTTTGGATATGAATGAAGTTATTTTCAATTTCTGTCTGAAACAGGGAAGTAGAAATATTATCTAAATAATACAAAATTAAACTTAGCTGTCACAGTATCCAATTTCTAGCAGTATCTGTTAATGGATTCTCGGAAAAGAAAGCAGGATTTTAAAGATAGGAAGAGTATATGGACTTGTTTCTCCAAATTGTCTCCCAGCTTCCAACTGTGGAATAAGTGTTTTCTAATTTGGAAGCAAGATGTTTGTCTCTGACCACACAGATTTTCTTTCCACTGCTTACTAAATCACTAAGGTTTATTGTCATCCAGGTGGCCAGTTAGGCAGGTTTAATAAGTTTGGGGTTTTTTTATGAAGATTTTAGGTGCTAGTATTTTATGTTAAGTAAAATAACAATAACCAAAGAAAAGGAACCAACCTAAAAATGTCTCAGAACTCCCTACCTGCAATTTTGAGATGATCATGCTCTATTATGCTTAAGATTATTATTGATTATAATTTTTTTAAAGAAACACATTATTCTGTACTATGTATATCCTTTTGAGCCTGGATGGAGAAAGCAGCCTTCCTATCTATTTCCTTCATTTACCTCCTATTCCTATTCCCATATTTCTTTCCTGCTTTTGAGATTTCTCCAAAGTCTGTCTTTCTGCAGTGGCTTCTTAGGTAATTTCCTGTTAATACCTTTGCTTTTTATACTGTCTCACCGGTGAGGAAGTTCAGGGTGCATAGGAGATTGGAAGGAGACACAGCTGAGACAGGTGACCCAAACTGACTAAAGGGACTTCCAGACAATGTGACATCATGTTCACTATAAAAACTGTAAAAGGAAGAAGGAGAAAGAGGGTGACATTTGGAGTGATGGTGTTTGTCTTCCAAAGTCAGTGTTATGCACAATGGGGCCCTGCTCTTGAGGAGATGGCTGAACACCTGCTTGCCCATGGGAAGCAGCGAATTACTTCCTTGTTTTGTTTTGCTTGTGTGTGGCTTTTTCTTTTTTATTAAATTGTCTTTATCTCAACCCATGGATTTTCTAGCTTGTAGGCTTCTGATTTGCACCTCAATCCCACTGTTGAGGAAGTGAGCAAATGCCGGTGTGGGGCTTCAATTAATGGCTCAGGTTAAACAATGACAGCATCAGAAATAAAATAGGCAAAATATATGCTTGCACTAATAAAAGGATTGTTTAGGAATATAGGAAAACTTGCTAAAATTATTCATCTTGCTTTCATTGGGAGTCAGGGTGCATAGCATGAACTCAGAGCTCTCTGGAATTTCCATTTTAATGACTGGAAAATGAGCTGACCAGTCATTGCAGTTTCTTGTATCTCTGAGGACAAATGAAACAAAATTTCTCTGTCCTGGTGCTCTTAAATTTTTTTCTTCATGATTTTATGGTTTGAAGATATAACATTCCTTTTATTCAGACTTCATATTCAGACCTCCACTTAATAACATCCTTTGCATGAAACACTGCATTCATCTTAGGGAGATGTTACTATATTAGAAAAAATAATTGTAAAGAAGCCTAATAATATTATTTGTCTCTCTGCAACACTATTAAATAGGAAAATGCAACTTCAACTACACGAGCAAGCCAACGAAGCATCTCTGAAAGTTCAAGCTAAATCCCAAGACATTGCATGAAACTTTGGAGCAGGGAACTTAATGTTATTCAAATTGCAACAATGTTATTTATTGTTGGGGTCTGGTCCTGTGGCGAAGGTGCCGCAACATTCCTCGCTAGAAGAGTCCTTAAAAATACACCTAGATCAATGGAGGTACAGGCACAGAGGGATTCAGCCCTTAGTGCACTCTCAGGCGCAGAGTGATTTGCTCTTTGTGCACTCTCAGACTCAGAGTGATTTGATCTTTGTGTGGCTGCCTGAGCAGCAGAGCCACGTTTGCCACCCCAGGCGACGCAGGAGTAAAAACAGCGAGACGAGGTCTTCCCCATCTCCAGGAGAGCTTCTTTATTCCACAAGGTTCAGAGCAGAAAGGAGCCAAATGGTCCCGGGGGAGAGGGATTATATAGGGTAGCCAGAGGCGGGGTTTCACAACTTGGCCCATGGGACTGCACATGGGTTTTTTGCTCACCCTGAGCTATCAGGATGTCTCCTAAGGAAATTTCCCAAAGGGGAGTTGCTATGAATTGAGGCAGCCTAGGCAACCACATTCTCCAAGAGAGTGAATTGTCCTCTGTGGATGGTCCAGGAACTACCACAATCTATCACCTCCTAAATTAAAGAATCAAGGTTTTAAAAATTCTATTAGTGGAAAGAATTTCCTGAGGACAAGAAAGAAATCCTCCTAAAAATCAAAGCTAGATAATCAATATAGCCAAATAACTGCAATATCATGATTCTAACATTACTAATTGCATGAAACACAGTAGCTGAAAAGTGAACTTACACAGAAAAAAAGTCATCGTGTCACTTAGCAGGAATATATGCTTGATGGGCAATAGTCTCAAAATGCAGATTTTAGTGTGTTCCAGGAGTATGTTTTACAATATTCCAGGTGATTCTCCCCCATAGGCCCTGCTGAGGAATTAAGATATTATTGGTAATTTATGAATGACTATTGCATGCCTGTATATTCCAGATAGTGGATCCAAAATGGCTTTTACTGCTAATATTTCATATCTTCTAAACACATACCTTTTTTTTTTAACCTAAAACTGAACAAATACATACATCATTAATTCAAGACTCAAAAAGTGAGCCTTTCTTAAAAGAAACAGGTAAGTCTTGGGGAATGGATGCTAGATACTGTAGGGATATAGTAAAGAGTCAACAGAATGAAATAGGGAATTGATTTTTCTTACATGAAAGCACTTTTTTACACAATGTCTTTCATTTTTTGATTGATTTTTTGATTTCAAATCTGCTTTGAGAACATATGGCGGTTTTTATCATATTTTACTGTTGATTAAGGTGTTCTGGTATTATGGTTTTATATTTGAACTGTTAGTCAAAGTATGGGCTTGGCTCTTATTGAGGTAAATGTAGAGTCATAAAAAATGGTTCAGTAAACAGACATGCAATTGGGAGTTCAAAAATGAGCATTTGAAGATAAAATTAAAAAGAACATGAAGTAGAATGGTATTGAATTAGTTGATATAATAATAATAGTGAGTTTTAAACATTGCCATTCTTTAATAAACATAAACACACGCACACATACTCGTACACAGGCAGACACACATAAAGTCAATTTACTAAGATTATGTAAACAATTCAGCTTCATAATTTTTTTTGCAAAACAAATTTAAAATAAATTGCGTGGACATGTTTATTTGAAGGTGAAGCCTTCTATATCTCTTAGGATAAACATATAGTTGTGACAGGAACCATGCAGAGAGTAAAAGATATTTTGTGGAAAGGTCTAATTGAAAGGAACATCTCTCACTGTTTGGACTAGGATTGAAAAATCATGTTACAGAGTATTTCTGCAAGGTACATTGGAGAGGTATGTAACCATCCATCCATGTCTCCCTTCGAAAACTCAGCTGGTAGAGCAGATGGTAGAACTATGGCCTGCAGGAATCCATAAGTCTCTGGTTCAATTCCAGATTGAAGGAGGTCCTTGGTTTTCATCCAAAGCAACCAGGATTAGCTCAAGAAGCAGGCCCATGAGAATCTCAAGAAGTCCAATAAGACTGAGTGCAATGTGCTGCTCCTGGGTCATGGCAATTTATTATACCAATACAGGCTGTACATACTGAGAGTAGCTCTGCCCAGAAGGGCTTGGAGGTGCTGGTGGTGAGAGGCTGGACATGAGCCAGCAATGTGCACTCACAGCCCAGAGAGACAAACGTGTCCTGGGCTGCATCCAAAGCAGCATGGGCAGCAGGGCCAGGGAGGGGAGGCTGCCCCTCTGCTCTGCTCTGCTCTGCTCTGCTCTGGTGAGACCTACCTGCAGTGCTGCATCCAGCTCTGGGATCTCCAGCAAAGAAAGAAGTTTTATCTGTTACAGAGAGTCCAGAGGAGGCCACCAAGATTATTAGGACTATTAGATGGATGGAGCAGCTGTCCTATGAGGTCAGGCTGAGAGAGTTGGGGTTGCTCAGCCTGGAGAAGAGATGGCTCAGGGATGAGGTAATTGCAGCCTTCCAGTACCTGAAAGGAGCCTACAAAAATAACTAGAGAGACTTTGCAAATACATGTAGTGATAGGACAAGGGGAAATGGCTTCAAACCGAAAGAGTGTAGGTTTGGATTAGATACTAGGGAAAAAAAATCATTATTATGAGGATGGTGAGGCACTGGAACAGCTTGCTGAGAGAAGTTGTGGCTGCCCCATCCCTTTGAATGATCAAGGCCAGGCTGGATGGAGCTTGGAGCAACCTAGTCTAATGAAAGATATCCCTGCCCATGGAAGGTGGGTTGGAATGAGATGATCTCGAAGATCCTTTCTAACTCAAACCATTTAATTAGACTGTGATCCTGTGATATTTGCTCTATATCCTTCTAATATTCCTCCAAGGCATACACAGTATGTTTTGATGGTTCTAAATTGTCTCAGTGTAGCAGTAGCAGGAGCAGATGCTAATCTTTAGGATTCATCAAACTCTACAGGCTCTCGCTGACATTGCCAATGCAAGTTCCTAGCAAGTTATAGAATTATGTCTGTAACTTCCTAGTCTGTAGCTTTGACTAACTCCTTCCCAGTCTATGACTTCAGGACTTCTGTAATCTCCACATTATTGCTTTAAGCATAATTAGTTTGTACAGAGTTGTATACATTATTGCAGCAATGGTTCTAAGCACAGAAGTCTTCCACAAATATGGATGTTTCAGATGTATACTATAATGCCTTTTATTCAGATCCCTCTCACTCTGACAATGTCATCAAAGTCCATTTCACTTTTAGACTCTCTTCTCTTTGGAACAATTTCTAAAGGCTTGCTCATCTGTCCTGGTGTCAACCACAAGGTTTACAGAGAAATTTTCCTAATTTACCCTTTAATATATATACAGAAAATTCTATTACATTCAAACTAGGATCTAAGTACCTGAATACTAAGCAGGAATAAGAGCTTCTTACACTAAAATAAGATGGGTTGAAATCAAACAGGAGAAAATAAATATAGGGCAGAAGATTCTGTCAGATATGCTAGGTTGTAAAAGACTACTAAATACTTTACACAAAATTGTCACTGTTTTTTAATCCAGTCTTCTATAATGTCTTAGGTTACAGAACCAAAAATGTGTATTCTATTTCATCTGCTGAAAGCAGTTGGGGAGATGTTCTTCTTTATCTCTTGTAACTCTGGGAGGAGAGGAGGCAGATGCCTTCTGATAATGGGCCAACTGTTAAAACCAGGTGGGTCAGTGTTTCTTATCTCTTTTCACATTAGGCCATCAAGGCTTCCCAAGCTGTTCTCCTCCCCAAAGCAGTACATCCACAACACACTCCCCAAACTATACCCTCCCCAAAGCAGTACACCCACATTCCATCATCCTATTGTGACATGCTCCACCCAGTGGGGGGAGCCAACAATTCCTACCTAGATAAAAACTGAGATGCAGGAACACGAAGGTATCTGGCTTCACCCAATTCCCAGAGAAAGACTGGACCCCTTCTCACCATCACTGGACCCTTTTTCTACAGGATCATCTCTACTCCAACAGAACCCCCTCTGCCACTCCAGGAGGACTCACTTTTGGACTGCTTCCAACACCCTGACCAGCAGGGTGTCAGGTTGTAGCTCTGACTCTGTCAGGGTTTTCCAGGATTGCTTGTTTGTTTGCTTGCTTGTTTGATTGGGTGGTTTTGTTTTCGACTACATTTGTATTGTTAATATTCCTGGTAAAGAACTGTTATTCCTATTCCCAAATCTTTGCCTGAAAGCCCTTAATTGCAAAATTATAATTTAGTGGGGGTGAGGGATTTACATCCTCCATTCTAAGGGAAACTCCAGCTTTCCCTGGCAGATACCTGTCTTTCCAAACCAAGACATATTGAAAATTGTGAAATACCAAGATCGTAATCCCCAAAAGAATTCAACAGATACAAAGCTTATTGCAATTCAAAATGTGCAACACTGAAATTTCTGGATGAGATGCCCTTGCAGGATTTCCCAACTTTTATCTTCTGGTGGTCATGTTACACTTCTTTTATTTTACAGGGCACAACAAAGAGCATTATGCAGCACAGCTGTGGAGATCACAAAAGTTTGCAAAAAGATTAAAGTAATTTTTTACTTCATTGGAACCGTTATGAATGTTTTGCAAGCTTGAAAGCTATGAAAAAAATAGCTTTTGCCATCTGAAATGTTTGAAGTAGGCTTTTCAGTGGAATTTTCTGAAGTTTAATGTGAAATGGACATTTTTCTCAAGATAGAATTACAGTAAATGCTATTTAATTTTTAATATATGTATCACAATTCACATTCAAGTACCATTTCATAGTTTAGTAAATTGGCAAATTGAAAAGGGATATATCATAAATAGAAACATGAATTCTGAAAGTATTAAAATGTCATTTTGCATGAGGAAGTTAATAGTCAAAAGTAAAAGCTGTGCTTTGAGCCAGCTACCTTTCTTGAAATGTTTAACATTACAAGTTTCTTTTAATATAAATATAATAACTGTTCTTTGTTTTATAAATTTGTCAAGTTTAGAAATTTAATTTCACCCTTACATTCAAAAAAAGAGCTGTTAAAGTATTTTTACTCTTAGTAAAGCTAAGTGTTTGAAAGTTTTGAAATCTGCAAAAGCTCTTCAATTCTTTGCTGTTGCAGCAGTAGAACCTGCTTTGGTGGACCCAGTGGTCTGAACACAAAAAAAATGACAATAACATCAGTTCCAACTTACTAGATAGTACCTTCTTAGTTACTGGCATTAAAGAAATACACTCTGCAGATCTATTTTAAGAAATGCTGTTCATAATTGAGAGTAATTTCAACCTATGAAGAAAATGACTGACAGATGGCATTGTTTCTTTCTCTTATAAACACAGTCAGAATGGAGCTGAAGTCTAAAAGACCTTTTGTCAGTAATAGAATAAGGAGTGTGAAAAGGAGCCTGCACTGCTTCTAGCAACTCTGAAGACATATAACACATGCGCCACAAGGTTTTTTTCATCGCTTAAATATGCAGCTTTCCAGGGAAAATAAAAAAAGTTATCAACACAAATGAAATACACCACAAAGAAGAAAGCAATGTGTTGTTAATTATAAGAAAGGTCAATGTGGGTTTCCAGGAATACAGTCTTCCATTAAGAAATCAAGTCGGTTTTGGTGTTTTTCTGTTTTTTTGTTTTGTTTTGTTTTGCTTGTTGTTGTTGTTTTTCAAGGAGAGGAGAAAAATAGATGATTCATCCTTTTTTTTTTTTTTCCCTCAGTTAGATATAAGAAATAAGTTTTCACACTCAGCAACACTGGTGAAGCCCAGGACTGCCTATCAATGTGTTAGCTGTAATATTGAGCCTTTTCTACTACCTTTGATAGGCATGTATAAGAAAGTGTCCTTGGAGTTTAATGTTAATTTCCAGATTACTCTAAGAGGACTCTTCAGTAGACTGTTCTGATGGTGCTATTGAACTTTAAAATCTTTAGCATGTGGCCATTAAGTATTCTGCAAATGCTTCCCACACCTGATGTGCTCTTAAGAGCTGCCAGGACTTAGCAATTGACCTGTGATGGATGAAGTGAGAAAAGCAAAAGCAGTATGTAGAGTACCAGTGCACAAACCCTTGCTCTGAGTCTGACTGACTTCGATGAGCCATATTGAAGTTTTATATCTGGCCTAAGAAAAAGTATTTTGCTTTGTCTCTATCACAAACTCAACAAAGTCCTTCACATTTAAAGTGTGAAACCTGGCTTATAAAATCAAGTCACTACAAGCAACTTCTACTCAAAAGGGTGTCGGGTTTTTTTGCTTATCCCTCTCCCTTCCCTCCTCTCTCCCCACAGTGTGAGCTTTCTCAGGGAATTTTAGTGACAGAACTCAGGTATGTGATGTGTGCTTCTTGAAGTAATATCAAGGGTATGGAATCATCTTGATTTGTAGACTTCATCATGCGTGGTAAAATAATCCTGCTTTTTGAGGAATTGCAGGGACTTGAACATTTAAAGTGTTCCTCTAGTTTTAGTTCACTTGAACTGGTGTGTTATCATTAGACAAGATCAGAATAAACTAGTTTTCAACTGAAATAATTCACATTTGCTATGTATATTGAGTATGCATGTGTTTGTTCATATTTCCAAAAGCTGTTACACAGTCTAGCTAACTACTGGTTTTAGTCCTTCAATGTGGAAAAAAATTCTATATGTTAGCAGCAAACATCCTTAATCACTACTTCTCTTAAATGTGTTTGATTTCTGGCTTAGATACTGCAGTGTTTGTTGGTTATCATATTCATTTCAGTAAATACCAATAAGAGTTCAGTTTATGAAACATACTTACATATAACTTTCTCACTGATTTCCTGGAAATATGCTTATATTTCTATAAAGAACTATACTGAACCACCAACTTCAAACATCTAAACATCTACATCTTTTATACATTGTCTTTTGATCACATTTATTTTCAGACTTGTATAGTTACTGTGAATTCCTGGGGACAATCTGCCCTATGAAATTTGGTGTTGGTTTGTTATATAAAAAAATTCATCTGACCTGAGAGTTACCTTAGGGTAGTCCTCAGCCATAGGAGATAACTTCATAAGTATTTTCCATCACCTATTTTACCTGTCAAAGAAGGATAAAGAATTAAGTTTTGCTTGGAGGAACTGAGAAATAATTATAGAGGTTCAAAGAAATACTGTTTCCAACTCTGAATTTATGGCATGGTATCCAGTTAGACTTTAAGGAAGCTATGCTGTGGTTCTGCTGAGTGAAGACTATCATGTCAGGAAGAATTCTTTGAGAGAGCTATTCATGCCCACACTGTTGGCTGTAAGATGTCATAGCTTTGATTCAAATTTCCACACTATTTTATACACAGTACAAATCTATCGTGCACACAGACTGTATAAATCCCATTTACTTCTGCCACTTCTGTGTCTCTCAGAGATCCACTGGCACATGACAAATGGTGATAAAGTCAGACTGTACATGCAAGAGTCAGATGCCATTTGTCATGCCATTTAGTCCACAGTAACGAGGATTGGGTTTGTTCTGTTCCTTCTGAATGATGTGAACATAACCTCTCATTCCTTTTACAGAAGTCAGGTAGGTTTACCAAAGCCCAAGCCTGGGCTTGTTCTAAAGGCAGCTGTAGCTTACCTACCACATTAGCCATTTAAACAGCACTTGTGAAATGTTTCCAGGATTTTAAAAGTTTAATAAATCATGTGAAAGAAGCATGGAGCTCTTATCAGCTACCTAGTCTGTTCCTCAGTCCCTAACTGAGGATCAAATATGATTAATAGCATAGATTTTTACTTACACAGTAAAGGCCTGGGGTTAGAAGGAGGATCCTGATAGGAGTATTATAGAAAGTGTTTTCTTCATGTCTATCAAAGTCTAAGGTAATACAGGAAATCCAATGTGAACTCAGGCTTATTAATGAAACCATGAACTGATACATTCACATCATGTGTAAACATTTTTCCTCTTAATTCTAGATTTTTTTCTTTTTGTTCTCTTATCTTGAGAACAACATTTTGTTCCACTTTTAATATAATAAACATGAAAATTGATGTCTTTTTTTACCCCTTCTCTTTTTAATCCAATATTAAAAGTTTTATAAATGGACATCTTGAAAATGAATCTACAAAGAAAAAATATTTTTCCAATAATTCAAATTTAAATTTATTATACTATTTCCATTTATTTCAGTACACTTTGTTCTGTCTGAAACTAAATTCTCAATTCAAATTGAGAGTGTGTTTATTTTGAACATAAGACCATATTTTACATGATCGAAAATAAAAGAGATTATGATTGTGATATTGACTGAGTGTAAGTCTGTTATTTTATTAAAAACATTCAAAACATACCTATAAAAATAAGGTTACAGGACCAGGAAAGTTTTATGAATTTTGGTCTTTTTTCATACTGAGAATTCCCCTATGTACTTAAAAGAGATCAAACTTACATATTCAGAAGAAAAAAAAAAA
>VWYO01013217.1:30274-40640 GCA_013400275.1 Rhadina sibilatrix | reverse complement strand
AAAAAAATATATATATATATATAGTGAAAGGCTTGTACGTTGAGACAAGCACAGGTAGAGGTCACTCACCAATTACCATAATGGACAAAACAGACTTGACTTGAGGAAAATTAATTTAACTTATTACCAGTCAAAGTCCAGTCACCATCACAGTCTCTGAGAGCTTAATTATGTCACATGAATCGAATATGTATATGGCTGCATGTATGAGCAGCAGTAACAGTGTAATTCCCAGTAGGTCTTTCCTAGGATTTAAGACTTTGCCTTGGAATTTGGACTTAATTTTCCCTCTCTGTCACTCATTTCAATTTTACATACTTCCCAAGTGACCATCATCTTGCAGTCTAAGTATATGGGAAGCTGCCAAAAGTTTTTTTTTTTCTAGAACTGCCTAAGTATTTTTTTCTTGTAATAAAGACTTATGACAAAAATTCTATTTTTTTTTTGCATGTTGTGTAGGCCATAAAACAAAAGTAACAGGGAAGCTTTCAGAAGAAAAGATTGTTGGTCTTATGGGTTTTGTAGACAGCAATCTATAATGGTTCTTCAATTCAAGACTGGAAATTTTCTAAAAGATGACATCTGAAACACAAGTAAAAAACTCAATAAATAGTTTATTTTGTGCAAATCTACAGCCTGTACTAAGCAGCATGCCAGTCTAAATAGTCATAAATATATTTTCACTCCATAAGTCTGTCAGTCTGTCGATGTCACCTTCTACCATCATAGGGAAATAATTCACTGGTGGAACTAAAATTACATGAATGTAAAGGTATTAGGAGACCAGAAAATGCAACAGAAAACATG
The DNA here is from genome assembly GCA_013400275.1 of Rhadina sibilatrix. Taxonomy (NCBI): domain Eukaryota; kingdom Metazoa; phylum Chordata; class Aves; order Passeriformes; family Phylloscopidae; genus Rhadina; species Rhadina sibilatrix. The sequence goes on along the minus strand of VWYO01013217.1, from coordinate 39,833 downwards.
TAGATGATATGATTATGTCAGAAATTGCAACCTTTTGCATATAAAATATATATGCATGAATCAGATAAAGCAACAACTTTTCTTCTTCAGATTTGAAAATCACACACAATAACTGAGGTATATCCGAATATATGTAGCAGTTTCATCCAGTAAGATTTATAGGTTGGAGCCATGTACTTGAAACTTATAGCATAGATAAATTTCTTGCTGCTATAACTTGGCACTGTGCCACTCCTAGAAGTTTCAATAAATTCCCTTGCTATTAAGGTATCTTTTTCCATGGTTTTACCCCATCTTATACTTTTGGATTCAGACTGGTTATGAGGAATCATTCATCATCGTTAGCTATATATCTACTTTCCTCAAACCTGTCTACAACAATCTCTGAGCCATGGCAACAAGAGAAGATGTGGCACATTTATTGATAACATGACATTTTAAACAAGTAAAAACTGTATGTGTGGAAAATGAAAAATATGATACCATAAGCATGTATGAAGCAAAAATCACTAAGGTAAAAAACTATGAAATACACTAATTAGAGGAGAGGAAAAAAGTATATGAAAGAGATATTAAGTATGAAGGAAAAATGTAAGGGTCCTTACACAGTTTTCTCTTAGTAACATGACCAGGATAACAACAGCTGGTAAAGAGAACAGAAATGTAAATAGAGTGTTGTAAGGGATGGCCAAAACTCTCAGAAAGGGCATTTGCCCAAAACTGATAGTCATGAAGAAGATGACCCTCAGTAGGACTAAATTCAGAAGGAAAAAAAAAAAAAACCAAACAAAAACAAAAAAAACCAAAAACAAACAAACAAACCAAAACAAAAAAAACCCCAAAAAAAACACAAAACAACTTGACAAAAAAGGTACAGCAAGAGTATATACATTTGTGAAAATGGGGAAAGGTGGTGACAGGAAGCAGCAGCCATAGCAGCAGGGTGGCCCCTGATTGCAATTTCCCCAAGGCACACCTGCCCTGCCCAGTCTGGATGGCACAGTCTCCCATGGGGTGCCAGGAGAAGCCTGAACTCAGCAGTGGTCTTTCTGGAAGTGTGTGGGCAGCATGCATGGGATCATAGTCCTTGGACTGTGGACAAGCAGGTTAGACAAAGCTGGGACACCAACCCCCAACCCACATGGCTGGACAGGGAAGCTGAGCTTGTAGCTATGTTCACATGTTGAAGAAAGCTAGAGCTTCTTGAGAATAGTTATAGAAGGATGATTAGAAAGTTGTTGGAGTTATTTGTCCTATGTCAGATGTTATGCTTCATCTGCTCTGCTGCTGCTATTGATCCTAAACATATAATTCCTGAGTGTCAGTTAATCATGTGTCATTAATAAATCAATAAAAAGCTTTCTGATTTGACTTAAACTGAAAATGAGTGCTACTTTTCCTACTGTGTATGTTTGTAGTAATATATTAATTCTTACTGAAGTTGTATGGTATGATTAGTTACTAAAGGTAGATATAATACTTTGTCAATATACAAAATATATGTCAACCTGTATTTCATTTAGGTTCCAGCCATACTACATTTTGGCCAGTGGCATTGTCTCAGCAGACCTCTAGTTGTCTAGATTGGAGGTATGCCACTTGCAGTGTGATGCTCTTTATTTTAATTACTCATGTTTTGAACTTAAGGGAGTATATTGCCAAAAGGTAAAGTTACTTGAAAACATCTACACCTAGTCTAAGCAAAACATTGAAGTAAGGCAAAAATTAATATCCTCAGAAGAAGTATAATTCCCATCAGAATTAGGGACTTTAAATGTGGAGGGTATTAGTAGGTTACTTACTAACAGTATTGAAGAATCTTGCATTTAATATAGTGTTTTGTACACAAAACTGCAACAGAAATCAACAAGAACATATCTGTAATGATACTAATTCAACATTATCAGTGATTGAGAGACAGAGACATCTGAGTTCAGACCAGAAACCAGTTTTATTGAGTATACAAGGGACTTACATGACACTTATATAGGGTTCTATTTTTGGTAACAATTTCCCATTGGTTACACGTTTTTCATGACATCATGTCACCGGGTAACCTTATCACAAAGTTTCACAACATATTTCATGGTCACTTCTTTACCAGAGAACATCTATCTGTGTTTGCCTGTCCCATGGTTTCTGCTTGATCAGGCCTAAGATACCAGACTCCTTTATCAGTTCCATTGTACTCTCTGTCTCATTCCCCATACAACATGATACATCTGTGTGGTGTGGATAAATTGCAACTGCCATCAGATTTTCAGAAGATTAAAATACAGTTGCTCCTATTTTCCTTCAACTAAACATTTTCATTTTCTATGGGTTGAAAACCCTACCCAGCATCTTCAGGATTAATTTTCCATTTGGTAACTTAGACAGCACTTGTTCTTTATAAGCGTTCATCATTTAAGTCATGGGATAGCACCATGTCTGTTTTGAAGTGGTTAATAATTTTGTGATTTAAGAGCAATTAATATTTTAAGGATTGGTCCTGTTACTATGAATAAGCATTTGTATTAAGGAAACCTGAAACCAAGCATAGCCATCTTCTGAGTTTAAGGAAATGGACAGTTTGGGGGAGATTTCCATTTAGCTCACAATGCCCTTCACCCTTAGAAAAATTTACATTGCAGTTGACATGATAACAAATGTACATGAAAAAATCCTATCCTTTATGCTACCCCAGTATATATTTCTGCTGCTGTTAGAGCTTGTAAGTGCCAATGGAAACATAGCACATCTGCATAGATTGGTGTAGTTTAGAAAAAGGAAAGGCAAGAAGGCTGGACAAGTTTTAAAGGCTGGACTTGTACAAATAGAAAATCAAGATCTAAGGATTGGGGTTTTGTGCATCCTCTGTTGCTAGGAGCCACTCACACATTCACATCCAAAGTCCTTCTGCACTTACATTTCAATGAATTCAAAAAGCTGGCCATTTACAGTGAGACAACTTTACCCACATTTAGTAAAAGCCCAAGGCCTAACCGTTGGTTTTCTAAATTTCCTCTTCAGTTAGTGGGGAAAAAAAAGGCTGAAACCTTAGATTTTTTTTTTTTTTAACTCATTAAGTCTATTATGTTATCTGGTGAATGGCATTAACAATACCTATCTCTTCCCACTAATTACAAGAAGAGCTGTGAGCACATCCAGCACCTGAATGTCTAAAATTAGACAGATTCCACATTTAACTGTGAAAATGAAACCTGCTCAGTAGAACAGATTGCTTTTACAGTTTTAGTCCTGAAATCAGAAAGTGTCAATCTTTTGAGAGCAGTAGGGTAAAACACAGACAAGAAAAAAGACAACAGAAAATTAAGGGTCAACTGTGTTTTAAGATTAAACATTTCTTGGTCTCTTCTGTGAAGTATCTTCTCAATAATATGAGTTTATACATTTTTCTTTGCCTCTTTGCTATCCATTGAGCAACCATAAAACGCTATCCCATCTAAACAGAGCCATCTTTCATTGCCAGTAACATTTCTCAAAGTTTTGAGGTAGTAGATAATCAGGCCCATTGCCCCTAAAGCAGCGACAGTTACTTCAAATATTTTCTTTCTCTGGCTGATGGTGTGATATGTGTGTTCTTATATAGCTCATTTTTAAAACAGATGCTTACTGCCCTTAGCATTTTTCCACATTTGTCTTATGCAGGTAGAGACACAGTGTGGATTATGTTTAAACTGCAATGGCTGGCTGAACTGTGTGTCTTCTGGGAAGCAAAAAAAAATCTGATTTCAATGGAGGGGTTACAGAGGGATAGTTCTCATTTTCTGCCTAAAATAATATTTTACTGTCTTGTTCTTGCAGATATTGCAGCACGCAGAATGTGAAAATGAATCTACCCAGGTATTGCTCCTTTTGTGCCAAGGAAAGCTTTCTCATTTGTACAGCTCTAGCTAGAATGACACACTCTTTGCAGAAACCAAACATCAAAAACATTTCTAAGCAAATTCTTAATGTGAAAACTGCTGCTGCTGTTGTTTATGGTATCTGTCAAATCATTCTTCTACGTATTAATTTCTGCCTTCCTTCTCTCAAGTGATGCCTTGGATAGTCTGTGGGAAATGGAGATTTTATGTGTGTTTCAGGGCAGTTTTAATATGGCCACCTCAGTCAGCACAAAATTCTTAAAATAAAGGTGAATTTTTAAAAACATAGGTGGATTTTTTAAGGAGAATTTCTGAAAATATCAAGCAAACCTACCTGGTTCTAGGAGTGAGATTTGATTGCATGGGGTCCCAAGTGGTTTTATCTTTGATCCTTCTAGAAAGAGGAAGGGCTTGAGGAGGCATACTTACATCCTATGAATCAAAAACTGATTACAAGCTTATTTTGACAACAGGGATTTGAAATTTATGACAACCTAACCCCTTCTGAAAATTGAGTGCTTCTAGGAAAAAAAGCGTAATTCACTTGACACACTGGCACAAATGCATTTTTGCCAAAAGGCTGGTCAGCCTGGAGAGAGGAATTTTACACTTGGAGAAAATGGGGGAGGAAGATGCAAGGAAGTAAGCAAGATGAGTTTCAAGTGACAGTGAATTTCATGCATTTCATGGATCTCTGATTGAATTCTGCTCCATTTACATATTTAGGTAACTTTGAAACCCATTGTTATTTTTAAGCACTCAAGAAATCATTAAAGAGAAAAGTAACAGCCAATATAAATTTTAGAGGATTAAACTGTGCCCAACATTCAAATTATTTTTTTGAGAGAGTAAGAATTTTTACAAATATAAAGTAAGGAATAGCTGCTATTATAAAACATTCTTTAGAAAATACTAATTAAAGATTTGTAACAAAATTAAAGAAGAAGGAATTAAAGGGAAAAAAGAAAGGAAATACCATGATGCAGCATAAAGATGAAGGACAATAATCCATTCTCTTGTTTAGCTTTGGTAAGTCTATGGGTGGAATATGGCTTTCTCTTTCCAGCTATACATTTCATTATCTTTGAGCATCAAATACAGGATCTTAGAGAACCATAAGAATTACCAAAGACTTAAAAAAAAATGTATTTTTTTAACCTTGACAGGAAAAGATTGATCCCAATCTTCAAAATATAGATTAATATAAAGATTAAGATAGCAACCTTTTTGCTTATTTAGAAAAAAATGCGTAATTTTCGCCAAAATATTAGATACTAGGAAAAAATACTGGTAAAGTATTTCCTCAACAATTTTCAAAGGAGCTTTTTTATAAAGGGGAAGCATATTGTAGAAGACAATTTCTTTACAAGAGGCTCAGCTAGCACTAGAGATCCTGAGATAAGGCAATAACAGGACATTTCAGCTCTATTTTTCAATAGGTTTAGAAACTCCAGGCAACTCCAAACTCCATCAAATACAATTCAAAGCCAACTTCTATATGTTACTAAATTAATGCTACATGGGACGATTCAAGAGAAACATTTTCTGCTCTGTAGTCAAGAACTGTTATGCTCTATCTCCTCCCTGGTGCAGAGGGATAATAAAACAGGAACAGATTTGCTGTCATATCTTCAGAATAATTTGTAATTAGTGCTTTAAAATGAAAAAGTGAGAAGATGATGTAGTATTAATTCTTTTATTTATAATCTATTCCATTTCTGCTTGCCTGAAGCATGCTTAATTTGATAGGCATCTTTTAATTTGTAATTAGTCTTTAGGAAGGACTATTTTCTGATGCTTTAAGCAGTACACTATTTATTAATTTGTGTTCTCTCATTTTATCCAGTGTTTATGCACTATGGACCAGATTCAGTACCCACTGTGAGGTAATTGTAAATTAGTTCAGCATTTAGCTCATTTGGCTTTCTTATATTTTTGAACACATAAAACAAGATAAATTATAATTTAGTTTACATCCTATCATCTCAGCCTGGCTTGCACATAATTCTTACAGAGAGCAAAACATCTCCAGGAGTTATTTTTTCTTTATTGATGCAAAAAGTATCGGCAGCCATATCTAGCTTTTGACAGCAGAGGAAACATAGCTACGACCACATTCACTGAAGAAGTTTTGAGACTTCCTTGTGTTTGCTCATGAGTATGTGAAACTAAATTAAGTAAATTTTATTTCAGGTAACTCATAGTTGATACTGCCTCAAGCTGAAAACATGCCATGAAAATAGATAACTTCTTGTAGTGTTTATGTACTTAGTCTACCTTAGCATCTTGGTATTAATTCTATTGGTTTAAATATCATCTAAACCCCTTGTGCCAGGTACTGTACTGGAAAGGGGACCTTACAGCAGCCTTCCAGTACTTAAAGAGGTCTTACAAGAGAGCTGGAGAGGGACTTTTAACAAAGGCATGTAGTGACAGGACGAGGAATGGCCTTACACTGAAGGAGAGTAGGTTTAGATCAGATATTAGGAAGAAGGTCTTTGCTACAAGGGTGGTGAGAAACAGGTCATTCCAAGATGTTGTGGACTCCTCATCCCTGGAGCTGTTCAAAAGCAGGTTGGATGGGGCTCTGAGCAACCTGGTCTAATGAAAAGTTCCCTGCCAACGCTCTGGGGGGTTGCAATGAGATAATCTTTAAGGTCCCTTCCAACCCAAACCATTATATATGTGTATATATGTGTATAACATACACAACTTATTTAACAAATTATTCCTGTCCTAATTGATTGAGAATGCAAGTTGTAGAAAAGGCACAAAGGAAAAATTCTGCAAAACGGGCACTTTATGGCCGCAAACTGCTGGCTAAAGTAATCATTGTCTTTTTGAACAATCCAAGAGAATTCTAAATAGGGTGGCATGAAGGGTCTCTCTTCAAAGAGGCAGCATGGAGAAGACAAATGAAAATGGGTATGAGTTGCATAGGGAAACCTTTCATCTTGATCTAAGAAAGAAATTTTTTATCCTGAAAAGCCTTAGTGATTAGGTAGAGTCCCCATCTCTGAAGGTTTTCAAAACAGAGTGCTAGATAATCTTGTCTGGACTTGCTTTCCAAAATCAACCAAAATAAAACAAAGCAAAACAAAACAAAACAAAACAAAACAAAAAAAAGGGATGGACCAGATGTTTTAGATACATTTTCTTACTTTTTTGGTAATATTTCCCAATGCTTTTTTCAAGGTTTTCTCTAATTTCTTTCTCGTCATTAAAATGATTTGAGCAGCTCTTTATTATTTTAGCTAAAGGTAAAATTAGATTCTAAAATATTTCTATATACTATATGCTTTATGTGTATACTTTTAAGTCATTGTTTGGTTTCCGCTCTGTGAATTGTCTCTGAAACTTTTTTATTTCTCACATTTAATTTTCAGCTACTTTACTGAGTGTTCAATCTGCATGATCTTGTAGAAGGAGCTTGTATTTGGTATTCTGAGCTGTAAACTTTTTCCATCTACATCTTTTTTAATGGTCTGTGGTTGTGATTTCAATTAACTCTTCATTATATCAAACACAGGAGGAAAATGAGGTCAAGATTACCTGGATGACAGGTGTAGGAATACAACAAAGGAGATGCATTGACCTGTGGGGCTTGGTTGCCTTTATTTATTTTTATTTATTTATTTATTTTTCCAATTCTTGAGTCAAATGCAGAGGCATTTCTAAATGTATGCAGTTCCAGTATTAGACAGCATAGGGAGAAATCTCTAATATTTCACACCAATATTTCCCACTTACCAGCAAGACTTCTTGATTGCACTGCTTATCATAATGACTTGAAATTTACTTGTTTAACAACGCCTTATAAAAGAAGAACTTCAATGTATTCTTTTCCATTTTAATACACGATTAGAAAATGCACTGTTGGGGGCTGGACCAGGTATTGAATAACAGCCTGCAGATCTATAAGAACTTCAAGGGGGAATTTATTAATCTTGTAAGTATTGTAATTGTAAGATAAGACACAGCATAAACTGTTAGATATATACCTTTGTGTAAATATAACTAAGCCAAAATATCCAGTGATAGATGAGGAAAGTTAGAGCTCAGGTTTTAGCCGACCACTATTTACTTATTATCTTCATCCAAGATGCTTTGGCAATCATTTACTGTGATGCAATATCTTTGAAACGTCATATATTTATAAAGTATATGAGATTTCCTTGGTTTTAAAGCCCACAGGGCTTTTAAATCATCTGATCTGAACTCCAGTATGACACAGGTCATTTGACTTAATTTACATATTTTTTTTTAGTGAATAAAATATCTGCATTTCAGTCTTCAGAAACTAATTGTATGCCATATGAAAGAAACAAATTTGAAATTATTTTGAAAAATTAGAAAAAAAAAATTTAAACGTGAATATTTAATTAAGTCAATTATGAATTATCTATTTTGATGAGAATAGATAACTACAGAAAGCTGAGATATAAATAACCTGATTAGATATACATATAAATTACCTGGAGGTAAAAGATAATTACAAAACTGGTCTAAAATCTACTGTAGCACTGTTATTCATAGAAAAACTACGTAGGAAACCACATGGGATAAGTAAACAAGAAAGTTTTTATTCTCTGCATTTACAGCTTCATTTGGAGAACTACGCTTGCTTCTGAAGACTTTGAAAGAATTCTGCACTTGTAGCTCTGTATCTTGTATTGCCACTGCTCGCAACAGGTCACACACCTCCTACTGATTCTGCAAGGTCCCAGGACAGAGTGTTGGTCTTGTTTAGCACGGGTATGTCTAGGCCAGCTTGGCCCAGCCCTTTGTGCTCATCTGATTGACAAAAAAAAGCACTTCTCTAACAATGAAACTATTGTCTGAGTGGTTTTAGATTCAGCATAGCTGTATTATGTGGTGGAATGTCTTTCAATTTTTTTTTTCTTTTTTTTAAACAGTATCTAGTGTTAACATGTAATTGTCCTGTGTGGAATCATCTTTGAATGTCCCCATATTAAAACTGTAGTATAGAAGGGTGACTCCTTAGGATGGTAAACGAGGCATTTTTTGCATTCTAAATCTTATTTTACCCAAAAAATCCACAGCATACGTATGAAGCTAAGAGGTTATTTTGCTCCTGATATTTAAATAATCTAATGAAGAAAAGTCATGTTAATAACCAAGTTAAAACTATTGCACAACAATTTCCTTCCAGTGTTCTTTTGAATCCTAAGGATGGCAGGTTTGGTATTTGTTGAGAAGGTTTGCATATTCAGAAACTTTTACAGGTCATCGTACAATGAAAGCAGCATTCATACCATGTGTTCAGCTACATATAAAAAAAGGTCTCTGATAATCAAGCAATGGAATCCTCTTTTACACCAAATTCTAGTCCAAAAAAAAAAAAATATATCAAGGAAATAATTAATTCACAACATATGGTCCAGCAGCAGGCTAAATTCAACATTTTAAAAGTAAGCAAGTCCACACACTGTGAATTGATTCCTCACGGAGATGAGATGTGTGGCCAGAGATGTACCTGGCCCTCCTTTATTTAGCGCTATCAATAAAATTATTATTTTTCAATAGATGCCTGTTGAGATTTCTTCTATCTCTTTTCTGTATTTCATTGTTTTTCCAAGACAACAAATTCTCATGGAATTCATTAAATGAATTCAGCATTTTTTTTGTTGTTGTTGATGTTTTTTGGGTTTTTTTTGGTTTTTTTTGTT
>VWYO01013217.1:10951-30232 GCA_013400275.1 Rhadina sibilatrix | reverse complement strand
TTTTTTTTTTTATTTTTTTTTTTTGTTTTTTGGTTTTGGTTTTGGTTTTGGTTTTGGTTTTGTTTTTGTTTTTTTTTTTTCTTCCTTACATTAGATAATGCATGTTTTGTACTGGGGGGAAAAAAAAAAAAATCATTGTACTAACCCACTCTTCCTGTGTCTAACAGATTGTCCATGCATACTATAATACCTTTCGTCCCCACTCATATATGTTGTGATTATGACAAATTATGAAAAAACTAAGAGCAATAACACAGCCCTGCAGAGGAGGAATAAGAAATAACTTTTACAAATTTATATACTCCAAGGGTAGAAGAAGCACACTAGTATCAAATCTGGGCAGTTCCTCCCCATTTGGAAACAGGGGGTTCAAAATATATAGTCTGATTTTTGCTGGAAGTTTTTTTTTTCTGATTCTTCTTTGATAGCTACAAATCAGTTATTTTATCCAAGATAAACATCTGCCTAAACAGCCTATGGCTCCCTGAGCTTTTTTCTGCATTGTAATTGAAATATTGCTACTGTGTTTAGTCCTCTGAGGCTTTAAAAAAGTCTCCAGTTTCCTTCTGAGTTATTAAAAAATAAAATTAGTGGTTTGGAGATAATTCAACTGTTCAGTTCATCATAAGAAATTTATAGTTCAGATGGTAAAACTAATTGTGTTACTATCACAGTAATTTGCTTCTTCCCTTAAGAGTCTTGGGCATGAGTTGTTTGGATCTGTCAATTTCTCCATCTATGCTTAGTTAAATTTAGCAGATGTTGTTTCATATGTTCTTAGTACAGACGGTGAAATTTCTATTTCATGTAAGGGGGCAAAATTTCGTTTCTTCTTTTATTCCTACTATTTTTTCCTTCAGACAAGAGAGCTGAAACAGATGAAAGGAAATTTCCATGCAAGTTTACATCCTGGTAGAGGTTTTACACACAAAAACATAGATACCAATTGTCACAGCAAAAGGTTTTTTTACTTCTAAGAAAACTGGAGGAAGTGTTTCAGTGTTGGTTTGGAGTTTTTAGTTCGGTTGGTTTTGAGGGTTTTGTTTTGGTGGGGTTTTTTTGTTTTGTTTTTTTGTTGTTGTTGTTTTGGTTTTTTTTGGGGGGGTTCATTGGTTGGTTTGGGGCGTATTTGAGTTTTTATGGATTTTTGTTGTTTTGGAGGTTTTTTGTTTGATGCTTATAGCAGATGATGTATCTATTATTACAATAACTCATTGGTATACAATAAAAAGGTTGCATGAACAGATTTACAGATTTGGAGTCATCTGATAGCTATGTCCAATAAATTGAAAACAAACACAAAGAAAAGTAATTTCAGCTACACTTTGATATTTAGATCAAGCATCTCATGGAATAAAAAAATATAAAAAATCTGACCAATGGAAAACTTGAGGTTTTCTTTGGTTTTATTCCATCTTCCCTTGTAATAATGTAAAATCAAGCCTGGTATAAAATTTGATCCTCTCTATCTGCCAGTGACACATATTAAAAATCAACTTGTGCAGACTTTTCCTCACCTCCTCCTGCAGTGCTTAGCTTACTGACCTCCCAGCCTGTGCAAACGTCCCTTAGGCAATGCCACCACCTCTGCCTGCCCAAGGCTCATAGAAAGGCACCAAACACTCCATGCTCTGTGCTGGATGGCTGTGTCCCCCTTGCAGAATTTAATGGGAGTTCAAGAGGTGTCTGATGTGCTGGGGTAGCTGCTTCCGCTGCTGCTGGGATCCATGCCCTGTGACACATCACTGCCAGCATTGAATCGTCCCACATTCAAGAGAGTTTTTGGAAAACTTCCACCTCAATTGCTGCACAAATTGCTGCCTCTGTTTGCTGTGCTCCCAGCTGGCTATGCTTTCCCTGGTGCCAGCTGAAGAGGTACTTGACAATTCCCAACTCTAAATTAAGGATTTTAATATGGCTGAAGATAGCAGATGTAAGCACCTTTTCAGTAGGATTAGCTCCCAGGGGCTGTTAGAAACTGCTAGAGCTTCTAGGAATAAACATGTCTCTTAGCTACCTGTGTAAGCACAGCAGCACCCTTTGGGAAGGAGAGTCCAGAAATCACTTCATGAATTTCTGCATCCCTTAGCAGCTTCCATTGGCACTGACCTTCCCTGGAGTGTCCTAGTCTTCTCACTGAGTCCATCTCCATTTTTTCTTCTATCTTTATGTCTGTCTGATGCTGTTGAAGAATGGGATATGTCTATCAGTGAACATTAACACAAGATGTGTGCCTACTCCGTGTCTGCTCTTTGCTTCCACTTGGCACTTACTTGCTGCAGTTTGTGCCAATACTTGTCTTACTAGTATGTAAGACATTGACTACATTGTCAATGTAATTGACAATGTAGTCAATGTAGTTGAAAAAGCTCACTAATGTTAATGGAATCAAAGAATCCAAAATCATTCTGACAACAATTCGGACATGTGTGGAATACATACATGCAGGATCTGAGACCACCAAGGAGAGGCTGTATATAACCTGTTTGTAGTGTGGTAACACCTTTTTTCTTTTAATTTAAAATGAAGATTTTAATCAGATTCTACAATAAACAAAATAAAGGATAATTTATTAGTAGTAATTTATTATAGTTTAAAGGTTTAGGTAAAAAAATACCATATAAAATACTTTTTGTCTTTTCCATTTGATAAATCAGGACAAAGAAAATACTATCCCAGAAACTACTTTTTTTTTCATTTTTACTTTACATTAAAAACTATCTTTTGTTTTCTAAAATATAAAAGTTATGATGATGATGGAAAAAATATTGTATTTATCTTAACAGAGTAATTTTTCTGAAGAACAAAAAAACTTCAGCTTTGTTTAAAACTCTCTAAACTTCACATAAACATCATGCCTTTGAATGAGATTTTTACCAGCTCAAATATAGTACAGAATTTGACATTTGCTGTTATTTCAACTTACAATACCATGATGTAGCTGGAACATTTAATATGTTGAAATATAAATTTAATTTATAATACTTTTTCCTCTTGGTTTCTTTTTTTTTTTTTTTTTTTAGAGTAAAAAAACCCGTTTGTATGTCAGGAATTTCCTAAAAAAGTAAAGCTTTCTTGTATAGATGCACTTTGTATGTCCAAATGGAGAAAAAATACCCAACCAAACCACACAAAACTCTTTGAAGGTCTGGGAAGTTTTTACTGGAATAGGGTAGATTTGGAGAATGACTAGATTTTATCGGTGCAGAGGAGTAGCACCATGTTTTCAAGAAAATTTATTTCTCTTTGAAAGGGATATAGCAGTTCATAAGAAGTACCTTGCCCGAAGGGCACAGATCAAGTAACTATATTCCCAGCTACTAATTTTCAGAATGATGAACATAGACATTTATTCAGTGAAACCAGCTACTCACAATTTACCTAAAAGCAACTTTATTCCTTGATATATTATTTTTAGGCTCAGTTCCCTCAGTCATGTATTTCTCTTCACAGTTATAGGAAACAAGGCAATGACCCAGTTTTGCCAAGATTAGCAGGTTTTTTTTTTTAAAACAAAATTTTGCAAAATTTTATTTTGAAATAACTTCATTAAGATACAATTTATACTTTTTAATTTGAATTTTAAAATTAGAAATGTTGTTTTGGAGTACCCTATGTTCTAAATACCTAGCCAAGAAAAATGCTTCAGATTAATCTTCTTGAACTGTCAAGCTGCTTCTTTGACCACTTCCCTGGGGAGCCCATTTCGGTGCCCAGGAGCCCTCTGGGTGAAGAATCTTTTCTTAATATCCAACCTAAATCTCCCCTGACACAATCTCAGGCCATTCCCTCAGTCCTGTCACTGTCACCACAGAGAAGAGATCAGTGCCTGCCCCTCCTCTTCCCCTCACAAGGAAATTGTGAGTGCAATGAGGTCTCCCCTCAGTCTCCTCCAAGCTGAACAGACCAAGTGACCTCAGCCACTCCTCATGCGGCTTCCCCTCCAGACCCTTCATCCTCATGGCTCTTCTTTGGACACTCTCTAACAGCTTAATATCTTTCTTATGTTGCAGTGAATTTGAATGAAAGTATATTCAATAACTCAACACGAATAAAAGTTTCTAAACTATTTTGGAAATGTATGGGATGCAGGAAATCAATGGTGCTTCATTATTTTACACCAGATGAGTATCTAGCTCTTATGTATCGACCGCCATAGTCTGAAAAGTCTCACTTAGTTTAAAAATAAAAACAAAAAAAGCCCCATGCATTATTATGGGGTTAGCCTATTATTGTTGTATAGCTGCCTCTGAAAACATCCAATGCAGTTTTCTATCATTCACGTGCCCAATTTAAAGCTTATTTGAAGCCACAGACATTTAGACATACAGATAGACACACATGCACAAACATTCTATTAAAAAAGCTTTTCTTTTCCATGGTAAGTATAGATGAATAATTTCATTTTCTGAATAGTATTCTGATGAGTTTCAATTTCCCCATGAATAGAAGTATAGGAGACTTGTATGGGAGGCCTGCTAAGGTCTGAGTTAAACATATAATATACCTATGCAAGATGCACACCTATAGTGGGAGATTAGGCATTGAAAGATTGAAATAATTTTCCTTTGGGACTTGTGGGGATTTCTGTTTTCTTGCCTTTTTTTTTCCCCCCTATTAAAGATGTTTACTACTTCACAGCACTAGTAAAATTATTTCATGTAGAAAGAAAAGCACCACAAGAAGAAGTTTGACTCCCTATGTACTTGGCTTTCTAAATAGTTCTTTTGAATTTTTCATGTGCTGTGATTTCTTCTGCAATTATAATAACATTAAAAAAGCTATTTTGTATGAATTACAAGCAGATTCCTTTTCAAACACTAGAAAAGGCAAGCTATTTTAATGTGTAAACAAGAGTCTGAAACACACTGAATTATTTTCCAACTGTATCTAACAAGGTTTTCATAGTGATAATCTTCCTGGTGACTTTTCCTTTTCATAAAAAACGTTTCTTCAGGAAGAAGTGACATTATAATAAGCACTTGAAAAAGCTATTGTAACTATGGTTTGCTATATTGAGATTACCTATAAATTAAAAGAACAATATTAAATTACTTTAAGCATTCCGTTCAAAAATTGCTTTAAACTATGTAAACCTTTCTAACATTTCATTTCTGTACGGTCTTATACTGACACCTTAGTCCCCCTGTTTTCCAACAGTGCCTAATTTTGTAAACACTGATGTTCATGAAGCTGCCATCTCTAGGCATGCATTCTAGTTCTCCTGCTGCTTGCAAAAGTCAGAATTCGCACTCCTCTCATTTGAAGAGGATGACTTACTCACCAAGCAGTGATGTATTTTGATTGTCTTTGCCCATCACCTTTTCCTTTGAAGCTGAACCAGTGAACATACAAGTAGGAGTCTTCATATTAAATCACAGAAAAAGAGACCTTGATTCTCATCTAGTGATTAGGGCACTTGAAATTGAAGCTCATTCATTTAAAGCAGGTGTCCAAGTGACACTTATCTCCCACTGTAGGTGGCTATTTTTAACTGTGATTTATTTACCCAAGGACATTTTGTTCTTCCATTCACATAATGGAAAATGGTACAAATGTCAGGCATCCAGTCAGAATGGTTTAGATTCATGATAGTCTCATGATATTGAAAGGTCAAACCATTAAAAATACTGGTATGCATGTCTCCCTTGGTTCTTCATGGAGGTTATCTTTTTTATTGCAAATGTAACTATTCCATCTACAAAATTCCCCACAAGTTGCTAATTTTTCCTGAAGAACAAGACTGACACATATGACATAAGGGCACCCTGCAGTAGAAAAGGCAGCAGTCCCTACCAGTGACTGCTATAACATAAGCTTATATTTCTAGGATTACAAACACAGATCATTGCTCCTGTCTCCAGTATCAACAGCATCAGATAAATCACAAGCAGAAAAGGCAACTGCAAAATATCCCATACCTCCATACTCCTTGTAATGCACTCAGTCTTCCCCAATTCCTTGGAAGAACAGAAGTTTCTTAAATTGGTTGGCTGAGCATTTCTTTCTTTGTTATAGATATTTGACACAGTGTGACTGCATGGCACAGATACCTAACACGGGTTCATCAATCTGGCGAGTCTAGCATCTAAGAACTAATTATTAAAATATTTTTGTGGAATGAAAGCAGCAGCTTCAATAGGCTATCTAGAAGATAACTCACAGCATGAGTGCATTACATTTTCTGTTGGAAATGTGAGAGATGCAAAACAGCTTGATTGACTGAGCTTTCAAGTGTGGAAAATTTTCAAAAATGGCAATCATAGGAAGGTGACATGGGGATGTCTACTATTAACTATTACGTGGGGATATTACCTTCCATGCTGAAAAAGCAAAAGAGAATAAAATCCTAGAATACCTTGTGTTAGAAGGGCTGTGTAAGTATCATCCAAGTCCAACTCCGACCCCCCAATATAGAGAGAACTTGTTTTTGTGTCCTCCTAAAACAGCATACTTTATCCACAGTTCATAATGTTTGCTACAGTATCTTTAGTGATGCCCCACCTCTTCTTAGGATTCTAGTATTTTTAAATGCTTGCTTCCAC
This sequence comes from Rhadina sibilatrix, assembly GCA_013400275.1. Lineage (NCBI taxonomy): Eukaryota > Metazoa > Chordata > Aves > Passeriformes > Phylloscopidae > Rhadina > Rhadina sibilatrix. Next base: position 23,687 of record VWYO01013217.1, on the reverse strand, counting down.
TTCCACTTCTTTCTTCAGTTTTGGATGCTGCAAGAACTGTGATGGAGTCCCAAAAGCCTGGCATCTTTGTTTTCATATTCTTCCACAGGTTTTTTAATAATGTAACTCTGATGACCTCCAGTCTACACCATCCTCTGCCCACTTAGCTAACCCACTATTAGCCTAACTTTACATGCTCTCAGACACTTTACTAACATCCCCTTAAGCTGCCTCTCCTGTCCATAGCTATCTCCCTGCACTCTCTGTAGTTTTCAAAGTCTTAAATGCAATCTACCTTCAGTCTCCATGTTTACATTTGCTTCATGTTTATCTAGTCTATGGTGCTCCCACAGAAGACTTTGCCTTCTCTTTCCCTCTATTCCTGGTCATATGAGTGCCCACTCCAGACTCAGAGACAAAAGTCATGGATTCTTTTATTTTACACTGAGAAAGAATGAAAATGAGGATTTTCACTTCACAGTTCACTCAAGGAGCACTACTCTCATCAGTGGAAAGGAATCTTTCTTTCTGTGCTGATAAAAGCCCTGAAATTTTGGTTAATGAATTTGGAATTTAAAATAATTAAAAAAAGAAAAAAAAAATCCCTTCCCTTTGTTTTCTTGACTAATATCCTTACTGTCATATTACTGAAAAGGTGATCTTCTCTTTGTTACTGCTACACACTAGCACATTTTGGAGTGTTGCCTACAGTTCAGCTGAAATCCATTGAATATGGAAAACACTGAGCAGGTCTTCTCACCCATGAGAAAGGGAGATTAACCACCAGAGTGTGCAGGCAAGAAAACATATTTCTACGAATCACTAGAGGCCACTACCTTTTGAATGACTTAGCAATTCAGACCCCTGGTCTTGTCAAGGATTGCCTTGACTGTGGATCTTTTTAAACTGTGACTACAAACATTTCTGAAGAGGGCCAGGAGAGTGTCAAGAAGGCTGCGTCCTTCAAATGAACACTGATCCCACAGTATCTTATTTCCTATTAGATGACAATGTGCCATTTTTCTTCCACTTGGTCTTGATTCTGCAGTGGAAGGACTAAACCATATGTGGCAGCGGTCTAATAAAATCAATTAGTAGGTAAACAACTAATTAGCTTGTGAGTAAAAGAGGAAAGAAGGAGCGTCCAAGTAGATTTTGTAACAACACCAAAGAAAAATTCTTTGGTGGACCTGAGAATGGGGAGGTAAAAATCCACTGCCTTCTCCATCTAACTCTTCCCAGAGGACAGTTCTGGGTACTAATGACTGAATGCATTGACCTGAATGATGACTGATCCCACTGACCTTTAGAAAGGGTTGTGGAAGGGATAAACATAAAGGGAAAGTCTAAGTACTATACAGCTTGCGTACAACAATTCTAACTGCATGATTCATGGAAATTACTAATAAGGAGATAATTGGACTGCATATGTTGGGATCATTATTACTGAGTGTGATTGTTTTGCAAATAGATTGTCAAGAAACGAATAGGAGGAATAATCATGTCATATTTACACATATAAGATCAATTCCCCTTCTCAGCTTTTTCAGCATGGCTTTTTTTTCTTTTTTGCCCTTTTTTTTTTTTAATAACTATTTTTACAAATGATTTATTAAAGTAAATAGGTGTGGGAGCTCTATTCAAGGTTGAAGTAAATGCTGTCAGCATGTGATAACCATACATTGAACCTTTGTGCCAGTCTGAACAGGGCTAAGATATAAGGCTGGTAAGTTCAAAACAGTTGGAAGGATGAAGTAGGCACAAGTTGAAGAGGTAAGTACCAAGAAAAAGGATTGCAGAATGTAGCCAAGCTCACATACTTTCCCAAACTCATCTCACTGGTGGCAGTGTCAGGAACAGAATAGTGGCTATATTGGTCAAACTGGTCAGACGCAAAAATGCTCCTAATGTCATTCTGTATCAGTCTTTCAAGGATGGTTTCAATCGAAGCCTTATAATGTGTAAAAAAAAGGTAACAACAAAAGTAGTCCACTGTGAAGAGCATTAACTGTTTGCTATCCCTAGCCTTTTATACAAACTTTTGCTGTTGGCATAGCCAGAGTAAAAAATTAATAAATTAATTACAGGAACTCTGTATGTCAAAATCTCAGTGAGGTGAAGACTGGATTCTTACTTTAAACAACATTAAAGGACTGGTGCAAATATACAGACTTGTGGTAGGGCCTACATGTCCGCCTACAGAGTCAGTTTGGTGTTTAGGTATTCACCTTCCTTGGTAGCTTGTCATTCAGTTTTTACAGTTATAAGAACAGACAAATGGCAAAGCTGCGGAACATGAACAACTGGCCTTTTAGCTAAAAAAGCAAAAACAAAACCAAAAAAACCCCCTATAGTATTCAAATTCTGTCAAATACACAAAATTTGACATTAGAAGTGATTGGCAAAATTTTAGTACCTTATTCTTAATATATTTAATAGTTGTAATTATTTTGAGCAAATAACTGTATGTTAATTGTGTAACCCAAATAAATGTGGTTATAGCAGCATTTTCTTCAACTGAATTCAATAAAGTCTGTATTTATTGATTGAATGAAATCTATATACAGATTAATATCTATCACATCATTTAGGTGGCTTAATTATTATGAAGGATGACTAGTAATTTAAAATTATTAATAACATTTTTACACTAAAATATATTTTTCTATTAAGATTTGATAAAAAGTCAATTTGCTCATGATCCTTGTAGCTGTGATAAAATCAAATATTTTGAGACATTTCTATGATTACAAAATGGTTTGTTCTGAGATACTTCTGTGCAATGATCAGAAGCAACACCTCAGGTGTTCCTGTTTACTTATTTTTAAAGGTCCAGTCTGTTGTTAACCTTTAACAATGCTCCTGGAAAAGCCTTTATTATATTTTTTAATTAATAATTTCATTTTAATGGTGTGCAATTGACAATTAACCCAATTTGTCATGTCAGGTACTTGACTGTTGATTAGAATTTTGATTAGGCGTTTGATTGGTAATTCAGATACTTCAATTAATTCTACACATTAAAAGAATTTACACATAGAAAGAAACGTCTGATGAAGTTGTTACAATACCTCTATACTCTAATAAATCTTTAATAATTACAGCAATTCAGTGGCAGACTAATTCTGCAGCTTGATACAGAATGCAGGCCCTATTAAATTTCTCCTAAATCTATTCAGCACCTGCCTGAAAATAAAACTTCTTTTTCTTATTCTTTTTACTTAGTTTCATTTCCTTCATGTAAATACCTGATAACATAAACTGGAGGCTGAATATATTTTCTAGAGAATTTTTTTCCCATCCTATTTTTTCTGCTCTGAGGCTTCTAGGAGATGTCCTACATAAATATATTATTTTCTGTGGTCATTTAGAAAATATATTAATTTCACACAGTTCTAGCATATGATGTTGCAATGCAAGTGTGTAGTCTTCTTAAGAACAATAATGCTTTGAAAAAATAGCAGTTTAAAAAGTTATTTTCATTGCTTTGAAAATAACAGCAGTTAATGAAGCAAAGATGTTTGAATAACAACTTTTATTTCCTTGGAACCCAAGAGATTTGAAGTTAATATTATAACTGTAGAAAATGGATGTTCAGGGATTTTGAAAATGTTGTATAGCAGTAACTCTTGAGAACTCCATTCTTCAGGCTTTATAAAATTTGCATCTCTTCTGTGAACCAGTTGTTTTGCTTGCTGTGGGGTTTTTTCATTGTATGTTGTTGAATATGGACTTTTTTTTTTCCTTAGTTTGTTTTCCTAACTTTCTTTTTCCCCAGCAGGTGCAGATATGTATGTAACATACATAGATATTACACATATTGATAAAATACCTCCTGTGTAAGATAATACAGCTGAATATTGTTTAGTCTATGCCTACAAATTACAGCAAAACCAACACTGCTGCTTCTTTAGATATTCAGGAAGATATTTGTACCTGGTACTTCACTCTTTATACATAACAAAACCAATCTCTAGAAAAATGGTATGGCAATAGAGCTGCACCTTGCCATGGATGAGACTTAAAGTATTTGATATTTGGCATTTATAAGGTGAAATCACTATCTTTTCAGCATGTGACATACTATAATTTAGTATTTTTTAAAGCAGTCTGGTATATCTTGGACAAGAAAAGACAATGCTGGTGTAATTTTATGTAGAAGAAGCAACATAATTTTTAAAAATGTTTTTACATGCTCAAAAACTCTAATACACTGGACTATTATTTTAGAATAAATACAAATAATTAGGATGCAATAAACATTAACTAATTTCCCTTGGAAATCATTGGGAATAAATCTGCTCTTAATATTTATGGTGACCTAAAAATGTCAGAAAAGAGTTCTTACTACATTAATACCTCTGGTAACAAGAGGTTGGGTGTTTGTTTTTGTTGGTTTGGTTTGGTTTGGTTTGGTTTGGTTTGGTTTGGTTTGGTTTGGTTTGTTTGTTTGTTTCTTTTGTTTGTGGTTTTTTTTTGGTTTTTGGGGGTTTTTTTGTTTGTTTGTTTGGTTTGTTTGTTTGTTTTAGACCACATCCTGCAAGATTGAGAACTTCAGCTTAAGTGGTGCTGAAGTCTCTCTCAATACCCACTAAACCAAATGACAGTAGTTTATAACCTGATCTACTTGGGTTAATAATAGATGCCCTCATGTATATGGATAGGAATGGCATAACAAGGATTCATAGCCTTGTTTGTTATTAAGGGAATTTGGAAGACCAAGGTTAATAACATTCCAGAAACAGCAGGATCATAGTAATGCCATGCAAAAAAAAATAAGAAATTAAAAAAAAAAAAATACAGACTGATACAGAGCTTGGCTTATCAGCAAAGGAATCTCTGTCTTTTAAATATGTATGAGGATTTAAACAGACAATTTTCTGTAATTTACTTACCTACTGCATATTATCATTATAACTTCCTAGATAAAAAGAGAAGCATGAATAATGGAGATTTTTGATTGTGTTATCAAGCACTCTTGTACCTTGATAATAACTGCTTAGTGGCTTGCTCTTTAGAAGAAATGCCAGACAAATTTCCCCACCAAACTTAAAATATGTTGAAGGAATAAATAAGAAGCTTTACAAATAAGTAGTGCTTTTACTAAAAGAAAAAAAATATTCTTAATATATAGCTTTTATAGATTAAGTATTCATTTTTAAAATTACATTTAATAAATAGTTTTAACAAAGGTGCAATTTGATTTTTTTTACAATTATCAAGACTTGTGCCTTGGTCTTTGTACTCAAAAGCCATCAGTCACTTTTACTCTGAGCAACAAACACTTTGCAGCTTTCTCAGTGCCTGAGGAATGCTGAAGCTCTTACCTTAGCTAGAGTGCCCAGAATAAAACTACATTCTGATGATACAGGACTTCAAAAGCAATTGGCCTCAAGCACTCCTTTTACCCCAAAAGTGAAAAGAGAGTAAAAGGAGTATGCCTGATAGCTGTCAAGAACAAAAACTGGATTCTTAACTGGATTTTTTCTTGAGGGGAAAATAAATTAAACACAGTGTTTAAGAAGACACTAGTTATTTCCACCAAGAATCTCTTACTAAGATTCTGAAACTAAAGAGTCCGCTGCAGAAATCCAAGTTCCCTTGACCTGTGGTCTGTCAAAGCCAGTTCACATTATTGTTCATTATTCTTATCTTTAATATCTACAAGGATTTTGCTAATTTACATTCACCCAAATAGAAGAGAAACACAGAAAGAAAGGGAGAATGGAACATATGTATTTTAGAAAGAGGGGGAAAAACAAAACAATTGGCTGAACTTGTCTATAGCTTAAAGAACTTCAACTCAAAGAAAGAAATCCCAGATTTTCATCCTGGATCCCAATTGCCATTACTTTTGCCATTAATTCTTAAGGTAAAAAAGGTAACAAACAAATAAATCCAAAAAAGATGTTTCAGATCTATCTTGATTTATTATTTTATGTCAGTCCAACATCTCTGTTTATGGACGGTACTTATTCCTCAACACAAGAAATGTCAGTCTCAGACTAGTAAAGAATTTCAACTTTTATACAACCTCAGTAGTCTTAGTTGGACCTTATCCAGCTTGTTTAGAAATCAATAATAAATATGCATTTTTCTACTCATTTTAAATGGGAATGACCAAGAGCCTGTATATGTAAATTATGTAATTCTACTTACCCCTAACTTTAATATATAGACAGCTGTAAGTTTTTTCAGTTGTTTCAAATCAAAAAATAATGAAAATGTAAACAGATATTTATTATACCAAACAAAGAATTTACCTGATGATGAAAACAGATATTAAAAAGAAATAAAGTTACTCATATCTTCTATATAACATTTGCCACTAAATATGAATTCAGAAGTGTTACTTTAGCATGCATGTTGAGTTGCAATATAGAGTAGCATAAAATTGACTGCCTAAGTGAGTTAATTTTTCTACCAAGTTGGAAATGGCTGGTTTCTGGAACATCAGCCTTTAGATAACAATGATGAAGATGAAAATGAGGATAAAAATTGTGGCAATCCAATCCCTTGAACACTATTGGGAAGACTAGATCCTAGACATGTATATATTTCTCTATGGTGTAAAGCTTAACAATTCTAAAAGAGTGAAACTCCCCCACAGTTAAAGAGGGCTATGTGTCTGTCTGTCTATCTGTTTCATTTCTATTAATCAAATAATGCAAATTATATCAGCATTTTATGTACTTTTTAGAAAGAGGTAGTTATGAACTGTCTAAACATCCCTGGCAAATCTGATTGCACTTTAATAGACTAGCAACCTTTATTTTACTGAATTTTTTATCTAAATCTTTGCTGATAGCTATATGAGACACAGTATGCATAAGTACTTCTGATGGCTTTGTTATTACACAGGACTTAAAAATACCCTGCAGGCATTAATTGCAAAAAAGGTATTTAAAACAAATTGCACAAATTGAGCTTGTCTTTGATTATAGTGATATGTGGTGTGTGATTACAGGGGAAAGGCGCTGGTTTTTGTGGTGTACATGAATTCCAATTTATTGTAAATAGTTCCTAACAGATATATTATAAGAAGTCATCATGCTAAATAGTTGAAGATGGAATAAGGTTGTCTTGGTTTGGAAAGACAGGTATCTACCAGGGAAACTGGAGTTTCCCTGAGAATGGAGAATGTAACCCCCACCCGCCAAAAAGTATAATTTTGCAATCAAGGGCTTTCAGGCAAAGATTTTGGGAATAGGAATAACAGTTCTTTACTAAGAATATTAACAATACAAATATAGTAGAAAAAGAAAAAAAACAAAAAAAAAAAAACCACCCACCCAAACAAGAAAACAAACAAACAACAATTTTGGAGAAAAGCCTGANTCCACAACCCAGGACAAAGGTCAATAAAATGAATGCTTAAAGTTTAAGAACTTCAAGATCCTCCAGGATATGAGCAGCCTGTTCATGCACACAGAACTGATCCAGTGACAATCTAAACAAGTTGTTTGAAATTAGTCATAAAATGCTTCATATACATAAATTTTAGATACTATCTGGGGGGAAAAAAGCTGATGTTGCTTCATAAAATGAGAAGTTCTACAAACCTGAGATCTATTGTAAGGTCCAAATAGAGATAGTGGAACAGATTCTTTGCTGCTCTAAAGGTAACAAATTTTTTGGCTGATGCAAGACATGAATAGTGTGCAGCACCAGAAATTTTGCTCTAATAAAGTTGTGACATGCGTGTATTTTCCACAGGAGAATGAAATGATATGAGTTTTAAAAGAAAATATTGTTAGTGAATATGAGCTGAGGACAATAGTTAAATTTACTGAGCTCAAGTTGTTTTGTGAAAATTAACTAGAAGTGTGTAAAAGTCTGTTTTTCTCTGGTGCCTTAAAAGAAGATGCTTTTCATTACAGGTGGGAGGAAACTTTGCATAGCAGTTGATGTCAATAATTTCCAGACTTCAGCTACTTTTTTAGGACAAGAAGGTACCATTCAGATTATTTAGGTCAGCCTACAGAAAAATGTCAACCAACACTTTAAAGACAAAAATTGGCGGAAAATTGGCTATTGGCCTTTTACTAAGCTGATGTAGAAAACATCTTAAACAAAGCAAAACATACCTGATGTTTAATTTGAACACTGCTAACTTCAGTGTGTCCTTTTTTCAATTTTCTGGGTATTTTTTTTAATATCAGAGTTGACATTATGCTCTGTAAAAATTGTCATAACCTATGAAAAACATGCTTCTTAGCACTCTTTTTATGTCATTTTAGTTACTCATTCTTTCATTGTAAGGCATATTTCATATTTCACAAACACACACATATCCAGCTGTAGATGCTCTGCTGTCTGTGTTTATCTCAAGTTCCATCGTAGTGGCTTCTCTGGCAGGAACAGTGTTTTGAGACATGCAACTGCATTGTGCAATTCCCCACAATAATACACACAATAGTTCAGCTGAATATTATTCCAGGGCAATACATGTGAGGTAAAAATCACATGAAAAATTCCTGCTCTAAATAGAATCTTAACACAGATAATTTGAACCAAAAATAGCAGAATGTAGGAAACAGTCTTTGGGGGTTTTAGCAAATGATGTAGAGCTGATTGTTTGTAAGCTCAGCACAAGATAATACCCACAAAATTTCCAGAATCTTTTTTTTTTTTTCTCTTGATTATCATCTAATGAAGTTTTTGTATTTTTTTAGTTGGATATTTATGATATGATAATGCTCATTAATCTGGTGTTGAAACACAAACTATTATGCTATACACTGCATAAATATATAATTTTATATTGCAGCTGCTACAAGTTACTTACAAACTCATTTAACATCTGTAGAATACACCCTAAATATACACTAGTGGGAATAGATGATTTAAGGAACACTTTTCATGGGATTTCACAAATTATTTATCTGTCCTATCATAAAATTTGGTGTGATTATCTTCTGTAATCACTGCTGGAATGAATCAACTCGCTAGAAGGAGAAAAGGTTAATGTGTTCTGCCAGCATCAAAGTCAAAATCCTTGAAAGTACTGCTTGCAGATATACCCTTTAATCACCAGCCTCAGTCCCATTCTTACAGTGAGGGATTTCCAGAATCTTTTTTTTTTGGTTTTTTTTTTTGGTTGTGTGTGGTTTTTTTTTTTTGTTGTTGTTTGTTTGTTTGTTTGTTTTGTTTTTTGTTTTTGTTTGTTTGGGTGTTTGTTTGTTTGGTTTGGGTTTTGTTTTTGTTTTGTTTTGTTTTTTAATATACTTTTGATACACTCACAATTCAAAGAAACAGGTAGTCTAACAGAAAAATTCTGAAGTATCTCTAGTCAGAAGACCTGAAAATGGATCTCATTAAGTTTGGTACTTTACAAAAGTAGGAAAAATATAACAATTACATTTAAATACTCTCTATTACTTGAAAAGTTTGGCACTGAACTCTAGTCCTGTGACAACTGGATGGGCTGCGCTGACCACTCACTTATCACTGGTTAGTTAAAACCGAAACATGTAGAGCAGGTTCTATCACGTTACAAGTCTGATAAGCACAAATTACATTTTTACATTGTAGACCGTGGAGGTAGAGCCAGTGGAATTTACAGAATAGTTCAGTGTGCAAATTTAAATGTGTCCTGTGATTTGTCTAGTACCCCAGCCCAGATTTCCCCATTCTAGAAAGGCAAAGATAGCCTGTATTAACCAGCTTGATGAAGATGTCCTAGGTACTTAAGGAAATAGCAGATGTAAGTAGCTGTTTTTGTGCAGGCAACTGAATGAAGTCCAGGAAACTCCACAGACCATATTTACTGAAACAAGATCTTCACTGCTTGAAACAGTCACTTCAGCTCTCATAAACAGATTTTAATGACAACATCTAACTCAGTTTGGCAGGTCACTTCCGAAGTGAGAGATCTTTCTTTAATTGCTCCTATCAGAGAGTACAGAACTAATAATCTCTAGCCATAAATACACATTTGACCAGAATCTCTCAGTCTTCATCCACTCTTAAATATTAAAATCAATAAAGCATTAAATAATCTGAATATATATATATGTGTACCATATTGCAGTGTAACATATTCTTAAATATCAGTCCATATCTCCACTCTGATTTTAAGTTATTCCTTTCAATTCATCAGTTTTCAATTGCTAATATTCTTTTCCGCTGCTGTTGTGAGTTGCTTTGCAGAAAAAGTGGTTAATGCTACCCCAGCAGAAAGAATCATTCATAACATTTTTTTCTTGATTATGAGGACTGCAGAGATGTTCAGTGATAAATAAAATCCCCTGTACTTCAGTGCCTGTATTTCAGTGATTTATTGCATTTCAGCAACTGTAAAAATTATGAGAGCAGAAATTGCCTAAGAATCAGAAATGCCCCATTATAGGGCAATCCACATTTGTGAAGAAAGGTCTTTGTGACTATTTTTCTTCTAGTTTTGATTTTGAGAACTCCTTCTGAATTTAATTGAAAGACTAATGTTTATTCAGACTGCTTTTATAATTAATAGCTAGTATAATTTTTTAAGCCATGTATGTTTTGGGGATATTGTGTTATTTCAAAATGTGATTATTCCTTTGCCATAGTCATAGGAAACTACTGCTTTGATACTCTAAGCTCAATTTCTAGTTCAGCTTAGAAAAGTAGAGAACATTTTTTTTTTTTCTCCCAAAATATTTCATTACTGTATTGGATTCTTCTTGGGTCTTCAACTTTCTGTACAAATGGAGAAATTACAACTATGCTTGAAGGAACGGATTTAAATTCCAAGTAGCCATGAAAAACCATTAATCTGCTGAAAATGGAAAGAAATCCAACAGGGGGAAGTAAAGGTTAAAAAGGGTGCTTAAAATCAACTGAATATTTGGGGGGGAGGGACGACAAAAAAAGTGTTTAGATAACAGTTATTCAGAGAAGAATTTGTGGATTATAATGGACATAATAGAGAAATGTGCCTGGTGTGGACAAAAAAAAAATCACCAAACCACAAAATAACCAACATCAAAAAACCCTAAAAATATTCTTCATTGTATGTAACGGAGGAACAATAGGAGAAAAATCTATATTCCTGGCTCATTTTAGCACAAGGGTTGGAGCTGGGTCTTTGATTCATTTGGGTTATGAGCCCTGAGAATCTGGGATGTAATGAGCAGATCCAGAAAAGAGCAAGTGGAATGATGTAAGGTGACTGTTACACTGAGACCAAAACCAAATATTTGAAAGAACTGAGTGATATACCCCAGGTGAAAAAAGGAAAGGTCTGAATTCATGCAGAGAAAGATTTCAAAGAAATTAAAAAATGTCTTCTGCTCTCTGCATACACACAGCTTAGAACAGGAAGCAATGAATTGCACTACAGCAAAAAGACTGTGTTATGAATGCCTCTGTAACAATAAAAATGAAGCACTATCTCCTTCATAGGCAGTCTTTAAAGAACAATCAAACAACTTAATCTCTCCCAAGGAATGCCTATGTTATAATTGTTCTTGTAGGCGACATGGAGATGAACTCTCTGCTTTAGATTGCTCTATGTTGTTTCTAAAGTGAAATGACAGGATGAATATTATTAGCTTGCTGTCTCTGTTTTGGCCTCTTCGTTCTGCTACAAATCCAAGATACTGACTCTATGAATTTTTTCCCAGCTTTCCAATGATTAAAGAGCATCTTTGCTTACAAAAAACCAAGATAATTCTTGGAGTAAACATATATAAGGCAAAGTGGTTTCCTATTGATGGAATTAATTTGCTTTCATGTAAGTATTGAAAAGCAGCCATTTCAACTTAATGTAGTCACTTCTGCTTACTTTTGCAGACCTTGAAGGCAAATCCACATCTTCACAGGACAATTCACCTCATTTTAAAATGGAGAGAGTAAGCATAAGCTAAACGCTTATGATGGCACAATACGAGAGGTGAGCAGAGGACAAGAATCAGTATTTATAACTTAAGATAGATAGAGTTATTGACTGTCTCAGGTTAAGCAGGACTCTGAATGTCCAGACATTGTCTTAAATTCTTGGGATTCTTGATTTCACAGAGCCCTTTCTTCATGGAAAAGTGAGATACAAAAATATTATGAATTTTCAAATATCACCTCCTGTTCACTGCCAAAAGAAATCTCAGACTGCCAGCCAAATGCTCATCTACAGACAATGAAACTCCATGGAAGTTAATATTTGTTCATCCATGACAGCAGAGGAGTAGCTTTGCTTAGATTTTTTTCTTTCTATATTGTAATATTGATTTAGTTTAAACTTTATAATAATTTTACTAGATCTATATATGTTGTCTTAATTAGTATTTTAGTGGGTTTTGTTAATAAAAAGGAACTTTATCATACATGGGTAAGTTGTACGGGAGTTATGCTGAAATAATCCAGAAATTTTTTATATAACACTTTTTGTGAAGACACAGTTTAAGACAAGTGTGCCTTTACATCTTTGCTCTTGGCACATGGATATCACTATACGGAGCAACTGGAAAAAATATTCTTAGCTGATACTGGTTAGCTCCCCTTTTTCTGAAACAGTGGTAATAGGATGTCATTCCACTCCTACACAGGTTGTTTCATAATTGTTTTCAAATGTTTTTACCCTTACGAGATGTCTTGGTTTGGAAAGACAGGTACCTACCAGGGAAACTGGAGTTTCCCTGAGAATGGAGAATGTAACCCCCACCCGCCAAAAAGTATAATTTTGCAATCAAGGGCTTTCAGGCAAAGATTTTGGGAATAGGAATAACAGTTCTTTACTAAGAATATTAACAATACAAATATAGTAGGAAAAAAAAAAAAC
>VWYO01013217.1:0-10812 GCA_013400275.1 Rhadina sibilatrix | reverse complement strand
AATACACATATTTGGCTCTACAACCCAGGACAAGAGAAAATTACTGCAAAATTCAATATTCCAAAGAATCATGGAAGCTAGTCAAGAAAAGCTCCATTGCATCTCCCAGGCAATACAAGTGTACTTCCTGCTGAGTATTTACTAGGAGTACACATCAAAAATTATATTCTTTTAGGTTCTACAGAGGTAAAAATCCTCAGCTCATTGCCTTGTTGATTTAGTTGATTTGTTCATTGCTTTTGCCTTATGCTTTCTTCCAATCCACTGGTATTCATAATGCAGTAATTGAGAAGTGTGCAATCATACACCACTTTGCTAACTCTTTTCTAGGGATACTCAAGCAAAAATAATTTCTGACAGATATCGATAGTTGTCACTCCACCAAGATGAGAGTGTATCAGTCATCTAATCTTAATAGATTTTCTTCAGTCCTGCTTGTAACTATTATTTCTTCTCTTTCACGTCTTATCTATTTATTTAAGCTTGAATTTTTATTTTATTTCTGAAGTAGCATAGTATTTAATTCTGAACATAATGTTGAAATTCTGGTTTAGATAATTTTCTAAAATCTGATATATGACATAAACTGTTATATTTATTTTGACTGTTCTCCCACTGTGCCAAAGTCACTGAGGGAAATTTCATAATCTAAAAAAATAAAGATTCCAGTGTAAATTATATCTGACATGCTTCATCTCTAAATATATGTAGATTTACCCATGACTCAATAGTTTATGATGCAGCCTCTTCTCTAGATCAAAGATCCTAGGAGAAGTTTGATTTTTTCCCACAAAAACACATACTGTGCTTGGTTTTATGGTCAAAATTTTTATTAACCTTTTCTAACCTTACGTCATAGAGGGAGGTGACAATAAATTAATTATCTGCTGTAAATACTGAATATGATTCAAGGTTATGTCCCCATTTTCAAAGGCTGTTTCCCGCTTTCTGTATGATAAGTCCTGTAACTGCACTACATTACCAGCCAGCTTGCTGAAGAGGTAACCTGAGATGAACTCATTAGATCACTCCATATGATTAACATTCCAGTTTAAGATCATTTCCTCTATCTTTATATCATACTTATGTTTTATCAATAGCAACTTTTTTTCTTTTCTAGATTATTCCCAGAGGAAATATTGTTTTTCATAGGACTTAACAGTGATTTCTATTCAACCCTGCCAAAAGCATCCCCTTTAATCAAGGTCCCACCAATAGTGGGATTTGAGATGTTAATTATGCATCTAGAGCACATTCTATTCCTATTGTGCTATGCCAGTTCTGCGTGTACAGGTGCTTTTAATCAAAGGTTTCACAGGAAGAAATCAAAGACTGAACAAATGTTACATTTCTGAGCTAAATTTGTACTCGCTAAAAGGAAAATCAAACTTTTTTTTTTGTCATAGTTTTGACTGGCATTAAGCATATTACTCTCCTTTAATTCTAAACCCAAAGATTTTGAATCAATGTTTTGTATTATTATCTCCAGGCCCAGTGTCAGATTAACAAGTTTAGATTTACATGAGCTCACTGTTTTGGTTTTTTTTTTGAATTGTGGTACAGCATTAGTACTCTTTCATCAGCTGCATAGCTTGAATGAACTGAGAACTTCAGGGAGGCGTGTCAGAGGATTTGCCAGCATTACTCCTTACCTTTCAAACTCAAATTGCTCTCCATAAAATGCTTAGTGCCTTGAAAGCCTTTAACACAGGCTGTCTTTCCCACTGATACTGCAATCACAGAGGACCACAAATAGCAACCATTTTCTGCTGTACTATGTTTCACTTTGAAGGGGCAGACTATTTTTAATAGGTGACTATGTATTGTCATGTTGGACAAAATGCAATCTCAAATTTCAGTGTTGCGTAAGCATTATCTTAGCCTGAGCACGTAAGAGATGCTGAGCTCAGCTAATCTGACATATTTTCCTCTTCCTGAATACATTCTATGATTGGTAGTTACTTAAAACGTGAAAAATAAATCCGTGCTGTGATGGAAACACACAATACAGATTATATAAGAAAAGTTTCTGTATCAATGTTTGTTTTACTATATTTCTAACTAGCACTCTTTGTTCATGCAAGGATTCCACAACTGTTTTAAGCAGTAGTTGTTCTCCAAAAATAGAAGGTTCTCATCTATTATGGAGATGATTTTCAAATAATGATTTCAGGAACTGGCAGAGAACAAAGGCTGCACTGCAGCTGAAATAAACAGCTTTCCCCACTGGTGATTTTAGGATACCAGTTATTAAAAAAATCATTTTCCTGACATTTGAATGGTAAACTCAGATCTCACTCTGATGATAAATATATCTCTTGGGTTCACCTTCGGGGGCAAGCCTCAGGGATACATCAGAATTAAATAATGAGATTTTTGTTTTATCATACTTTAATTTCTTTTGATTTGGTTGGTTCTTCTAGAACTCATAAAATTTCTCAAACAGAAAACTCACAAACATATAATTATGGGTTGATTTCAGCGTAGAATAATGAAATAAGTGCCATTTTTCCCCTTTTTTTCTTGGAGGACCAAAAACACAGAATAAACACAGGGTGTCAGATATGAAGAGGAAGAATTCTCAAGTTAGGTTTTAGTCTGCAAATCTTATTTCAGAATGCCACCAGCAATACATTTCTTATGCTGAGCTGTTCATTATTAGATGGAATATATTTCTTCTTTGATTAACCTAATCTGGTTGCAGGCCTTTGTTTTCAGAAAGCATCAATAATGCAAATTATTCTTTGCATATTAATTTTCAATGGTGTTTAACTAATTTTTTGCCTCTTATTTTACATATTCCTCACTTGGCGAGGGGGTATCAGTCAGATCAATCAATATAAAATGAGTTATAGCATAGTATAAACACACACAACTTAGCAGCTTAATGACAACAAGTGCAAAATGTATGGATAATGGAGCTGGACCACAACCACTGCTTGCCTTGGTTTATTCTTGAATCTTATCCTCAGGAGGTGTGAGTAAATTAAGGTTCCAAAGAAAGAAGTTATTAAGAATGAAAAAAAAATTGCATTTGTTCATGCACATTTTATAGTAATACTGACAAAATATAGAATAAGTATGTTAACTTTTTACATAGAAAAGAGAGGGATTTTTAAAGTTTTGTATGCATGACTAGACATTTTTGCTGCCTCAGTTTGAGCATACCTTAAAATGACCTGTATTTTCGCAGCATATTGAGGGCTGGAAATCTGTAATTATGCCTTGGTTTTTAAAACTTGGTTTGAAGTTTGACTACCAAAAGACTTAGATTAACAATTCATCGGTCATCCTGGACATGGCTTAATAACATTTATGCACAGAGGAGAACTGACAACTGGTCATAGTTGCACTTTACATTACAAATCATATCTTTGAGGTTGACTTAGGAATGTTTTTACCCAAATGCAAAACTACACACTTCATTCCATTAATTGTGCAACCTGCTATACCATTTTTCTTCTTGTGCTGATTTTATGCTAATTTAAGGAGAGAAAAAAAAAAAAACAAACTTTTCTAAACAGTTAACCCAAGACATTAGTCAAATTAGAAATATGTTTCAAAGCAATATTTAGGTTTTATATGCATAATTAGTATTGCCATTGATGAAATATATTCACTTCAGTTTTTCAAGTCATGCAGAGAGAAGTGTGATAGAATCTTATACACATCCATTGTCAGCACTTGTGCAAAACATCTGACACTCTCCCAATGACATGGAAAGTGGAACTGAGTTCACCTTCAGCAAGTCTGACAATGGCATCAAACTGTGTGGTGCAGTCAACACACTGGAGGGAAGGGTTGCCATCCAGAGGGACCTCCACAGGCTTAAGAGATGGGCCTGTATGAACCTCGTGAAGTGCAACATGATCAAACATGCCTGGGACAGGAGAATCCCAAGTATAAATACAAGCTGAGCAGAGAAAGGATTGAGAGAAGCACTGGGGAGAAGGACTTGATAGTGTTGGTGGATGAGAAGCTCAACATGATCCATCAATGTGTACTCACATGCTAGAATGCCAACTCTATCCCTGGCCAGTGATCAAGGGATGTGATTCTGCCCTTCTAGTCCACTCCAGTGAGACACTACTGATGCTGGCTGGAGCCTTAGCTAGCTCAGCCACCGCGGCTCAGCACCCTGAGAGGGACGTGTCTCCCGAGCGGGCGATGAGAGACACGGCTTAGAGTGCTTTGCTCTACGGCACAAAGGTCTTTAGATCGGCCCAGGATGGGGACAAAGAATGAGAGGAAGGTCCTCTGTTTTTAATCCAGAAGGGTTTATTCTCCTGAACAGCCAGTGACAGACAGACTCCAAGCACAGTGCACAGCAGCTTATAAACGGGAGGTTCAAGGGGTAGGTAACAAAATTTGACCAATAAGGAGAGGGTGTGGGAAGAGAACAAGGAAGAGTTTCATACTTTAGGAACTCATGGGAAACCAGTGGAAAGAAAACAAGTAATGTGAACAAATGGGGCATCGTGGGTTAGGGGAATCCACGGAACAGGTTTTGACAGGGATGTGTCTGGGGAAAGACTGACTTAGAATATTCAGGAAAAAGGGGTTGGGGTAGGTACAACTGACAGTGCAGGGGGTGAAAACAACTTTTGGGACAAAATCATTAACTCAGAGAAAACAGGGGATTACAGAACAGTCAATGAACAATAATAATAATAAAAAAAAATCTATAACACCCTACCTGGAGTACTGCATCCAGCTCCGTGGCTCCAAATGTAAGAAGGATGTGGTCCTGCTGGAGTGAGTCCTGAGGAGCAGCATGAGTGGGGGCAGAGGACAGGGGCACCTCTTCTATGAAGACAGGCTGAGAGAGGTTTGGGGTTGTTCAGCCTGGAGAAGAGAATGCTCTGGGGAGACCTTAATAGCAGCCTTCCAGTATCTAAAAGGGAACTAGAGGAAAGCTGAAGAGGGACTTCTTACAAGGGTGTGCAGTGACATGACAAGGAGCAACATCTTTAAACTGAAACAGGGTATGTTTATATCAAATATTAGTAAGAAACTCTCTACTTGTAAGTGTGACGAGGCACTGGAACAGTTTTCCCTGAGAAATTGTGGATGCACAATCTCTGGAAATGTTAATAGCCAGGTTCAGTGGGGCTTTGAGCAAATTAGTCTAGTGGAAGGTGAACCTATCCATGGCAGGGGGGTTGGAACTAGATATTCTTTAACACCCCTTCTAAACGAAGACATTCTTTCATTCTATGATTTTCAGGTATCATGCAGGTATCTGTCTTAAATGTGGCTGGGTTTTTTGTTTTGNACGAAGACATTCTTTCATTCTATGATTTTCAGGTATGATGCAGTAAACTCTGTTTTAAATGTGGCTGGGTTTTTTGTCTTGGGGAGGTTTTTTTTTGTTTTGTTTTTGGTTTTTGGTTTGGTTTTTTTTACACAAATTGGAACCCTGTATCTGGTGTGATTTTCATCTGATTTATTAAAAATAAACACAGTCTCTCTATCTATCTGAAGCCCATATGATTTTCATGCATCAGAGTTGTATTTATAATAGCCTCATCTTAATTCACTTGGAATAGAAGGAAAAATAGCTTTGATTACTGGATTTTTTAATGTTGCAGGCTGGAGAAATAGAGACCTCGATTCCTACTTTTTCTAAACAGTAAAGGAAAGTTTGCAAAGACGAGCTTTGTAGAATCTGCTTGGCGTATTTGACAAGGATGACTTTCTTATTCTGACAGTTCCTGGGCAACTTTCCTGGGTAATTTTTCTTTAACCTTGTCAGTAACATGAACCAAGGTCTCCATCCTTCCAGTATCTAAAGTACTAAAAGTAGTTAATCAAAAAGGCCTTTCTAATCTGTCCCTTTTCCATCTGTTCCTATTGAAAGAGTAGTTAACTCTTCCAGAATGGCTGTAGCATATAAAAACAGCAGAAAGCACAATAAATTCTTCATTGATAGATGCTTGGTGACAGTGAAATTATGTAAAACTGTATCTCCTGCTGTGCTATACGTACACAAAGAGTGTTTG
Source organism: Rhadina sibilatrix (assembly GCA_013400275.1). Taxonomy (NCBI): domain Eukaryota; kingdom Metazoa; phylum Chordata; class Aves; order Passeriformes; family Phylloscopidae; genus Rhadina; species Rhadina sibilatrix. The sequence continues at coordinate 4,810 of VWYO01013217.1, read as the reverse complement.
CACATGAACAGCAGCATAAGTAAGGTTATAAAGTATGGCAAAATAAACACAGAGCTTCTAAAAAGCTAAATGAAGCAAAGCGATTTAAACTCTGGGCATTCCACTACTTGATCTCTCTATCACCCTGAGCAGCATAGATAGAGTGGAGGGTTAGGAAAAAGTGAAAATCTGTAAAGGAACATTACGGCATTTGTTCACACTATGAGCTGTCAACAATCATGCATAATTTAAGAATGCAGCCGCTAACAATTTCACTATGTTTTTTCTCTGCTTGAGGAGCTGAGTTTTCTGATGTGTCCCTGATGAGATTACAGTGGTCCTAACAGCATCTTGTAAAAAACCCATACTACCCCTGCACAGAGAACAAATTCAGATTTCTTAGTTTACAGGCTTAAATTACAAACATTGGTCTGCCCCACAGTCACAGTATCATCCAAGTTTGTTAATTAAAGAAGCATTGTCAAAATGGAGATATTATCAAATTCCCTTTGGTATGATGGCATATAATAACACGTTAAAATTATTAAGCACTATGTCAAAACATTGACTTTTTTCTCTTCTTTCTGAGAAATTTAGCTTTTATAATTTTCAGTGCTGTGTACAATGTTCTCTTAGCATTAAGAGAGAGAAGTATTCCAAATGTCAAGGGGATTTATGCAAGGAAATGGTATATTTATGAGAAAGAAAAGAAAACCAGGTGAGGATTTCACCAAAGACAGATAACTGATACATTTTATATAATTCACAAAAGAAAGGAACAAATGAAAAGCTAAACAAAGGCACACCATCCTGATTCTAAGAACTTGTCTTCTTTTTAACCTTGAGACTATTTGTTTGTTTGCTTTCAGGGGATTTTTTTTCTTCTCTGTGGAACACATATACAGTTATAAATGTGACGTTCTAAAAGTTCAGTCTTGTAATTGCCACAAGAGTAAAACATTTTCTCTCCATGATTTCCATGATTTTTTTTTCATTAAGAATATTTTGTTCTCATGTGAAACCTTTTGGCAAACTTTGAAGAACAGAATTGATCAAAATATTAGATTAAAGCCTAACAAAATTCAACTAATTTTTGCTTACATGACAATATTTAGGACATGACATCAAAATAGTACTACTATATGCATTTAATTAAAAAAAAAATTGAAGCAATCAAAAAAGATGTCATTCTTGAGTAATCTTGTGATTGGAAGCTAGTAGAAATGGATAAATCAGTATTATGAAAAGGATTTTAACTTCAGTCTCACATATGGAGGTAGATTTATAATTACTGTATTTATTCATGGCATGTTATTTTTTTAATGCAAAGTGTTATTATAATGAGCTCAGAAGCCTTACCATTTATTAGGAACATTCATTTATGCAAAACCAAATGCCAAACAGGTAGATGTGAGTTCACACATTCCAGGTATAAAAAAGCCATGTTGTGACAGGGATATTTTATTAAGGTTTTCTTGCTTCCTGCTGTGTGCTACATAGTAAAATAATAAATTATCTAAGATAAAATCTGCAAATTATTGAAATTATATACATAATATATAATTTTTTAATCCCTGAACATTTCTCAGAATGTATATCAGTTGCTGCCTACCTGCTGAGCTATCAAAGTCCTTGAAAGGAAATGCAACCATCAAAATATCCTACATTTTCTACAGGACATACCAAGCTCCCAATACATTAACTCAATTTCTCAGGAAGACATTTCTTCTTAAACCATTCAAGGTTGTAAAACCTAGGTCACCTGTTTATGTTAATCACAAAACCCAGTCCAATAATTATTTGACTGAAATCACTACAGAGTTCAATATGGTGGAAGACACAGTGACCTGGCACATTGTGCATCCCTTTTGTTCAGTCACTCAGCAAGTAGTCCACTCACTCAGGCTGACACAGCTCAGTCACTCAATCTGAAAACGAAAGTCTGACCCAATGTCTTTTAGGTGGAGGCTTTAGCCAGAAGCTTATAAAATTGATTATAGCCAGAAGATTCTTCTCTTTTATGCTGCCTTGTTGAAACACTTTCACTTTTCATGGGCCAGAGAACAAGACTATACTTGTATATTCCAAGAGCTAAAATATGTTCTCTCTTATCTAGAAAAAGGACCCTGAGCAATACATTTTATGTTGCTAGATAAGAGAGGAAAGGACATACACCTGGCTTCAAGGATAAGTAGCAAAGATTATCTTGTGTTCACATTTCTTTTCAGATTGTCCTTTTTCTAACAGGAGTGTCTCAGTGGCCCAAAGAGCGTCAGAAAGCAAGCTAAGAACTGTGCATTGTCAGCAATCACAACTCTCAAGCTCACTCCCTAGCCTTCTCTAAATAAGAGTATACCCTCACTATATCTATAATGCTCAAAATAATTTTTAACAGATCTTAATAAAACATTCAGTAAGGTAAATATTTTACATAAAGCTGGATATTCCATCTCCTAAGCTCTATGTGTATATTCTCTCTCTAGCAAATGTAATAATTCTTAAAAACTACTTGATACAAGAGTTTGGATGCAGATCAATCACAGCATTCCTCTGAGATGCTGAATATGCAACTCCCAACCAACTACAGGAGAAGCAGACCCTTACACTGGCTCTGCCACAACCTTAGCTGAGTGCTATGACCCTTTGAATACACATAACATTCTTCTAGCTTACATTGGAGATGTGGATGATCCAAATGCCTCAGTCTCAGCAGAAACACCATAGCTGAGTTTTGCTTGTTGCCTTCCTGAAAAAGGCAAACTGACACTTCCTACTTCTCTCTTCATGTTTTCTTTCGGAGAGTTTGTGTCCCCAGTTGTGTACATAAAATATTTCAAATTATTGCACTTAACAGTCCACTCCTGGATCAAAATGTATTTTAGATATTCACAGTTTCACAGGCCCCATTCATTCAAGAAACACCGAATTCTTAAACATTATTGTTTCAGGATCCTAATAGTTAAATTCTTTCAGCTAGAATCCCCCAACCTATTAATTGTATCCTTTTGTTTCCTTTAGCTACAGAAGAAGGAAAATAATTTAATAATGTTCTCAGTGTTCCAATAATGCTTTAATTTCTCTAATGGTTTCTCAAAAAAAAAAAAGTTATTTTGCACCAGACATTGAAATCAATTTGATTTTTTCCACACACACCCCCTACAGAGCAAAGCCTTAATTATTAGGAGAATTAAACTGCAGGACATTAATGTATGAAATGAATACTGAACACTTTTGTGTTAATCAATTCAGAACAAATCATTAATCCCTTAAGATCCCAAAAACTAATTTAACAACAAGGAAATAGCCAAAACCATGGTGATCTAGGGATCACTGACTTGCACTGATATCCTGGCTTTGTGTCAGTGAAATCTAGATCCTAAAGAAAAGTCACAAGACATTTGTATATTAGGGGGACAGGAAGACTTCCAAAAGATAGGAGTTACTTTTCACTTCACACTGTCCCTATCTATGCCTGCACATGTTTTAACTAATGTAGCTTATTTGCAGACCCATCTTTCATTAATGTATTCTGATAGAACCAATCCACAACTAAGATGGTAACCAGTGGTTATCCTATGATTATATGAGCACAGAATATCACAGTCAGAAGAAGGTATACAATCTCCATACAATCTTTTTTCTCACAATTATATCCTGTTTAATGATTTTCCTTGTTGTGACCAAAATATAGTATGCCACAAAAGACTGCATAAATAAAAAAAAAAAAAAATAAGGAGAACTTAGTATCTTAAATATATTTAAGAAAAATAATAATTTTTTAGAAGACTATATTTGTTTCTACCTAATGTTGGAAATTTTACTATTGAATCTATTTTCACAACTAATAGTCCCTTGTAAATAATTTATATATTTTTCTACAATTAGATAACTAAAAAAAAAAAGATTTAGCCATCAGTATGTCCAGGCCAAGAAGGCCAATGGCATCCTGGTTTGTTGTAGGAGAAGGGAATGCAGGTGACCTCACCCCTGATAAGTAAAAGCTGTGTTAATTACCCAATACAGCGTCACCCCTGATGCATCACAGCTATATCCAATAAAGATAAATGTGGAAAAAAGGAAGTGGGTTAGCTGGTGAGGGGAGAATCATGAAGGAGGAAACTGGGGAGAGTGAACCAGTTGTGAGGTCAGTCTGGGTCTGCAGTTAGAGCCTGTTGCTGGAACCTGCAGTCATAGTCTAGCTGGGTAAAAGCCTGTAGTCAGAGTCTGCAAACCAATACCTGTAGTCATAGTTTAGCAGGAAATAACCGGCAGTCAGAGGCTGCAAGGGAAACCTCCTGTAGGAGCTTGCTGCAGCCAGAGTCAGTGAATAGGTGGAGTCAGGATGGCCAAGCTGTAAAGAGGAATAAACCAGGACCCTTTTCATGATAAACAAGAAGTCTTGTGTCTCAGCTTATTTCTACCCTCTAACAAGAGGGCTGCTGCAACAGTTTGTAAAAGATTATGGCCAGCAGGATCAGGCAGGCATTACTTTCTCTGTACTTGGTACTAGTGAGGCCACACCTTGAATCTTTATTCATTTCTGGGCCACTCAGTTCAGGAGGTCCATTGAGGTGCTGGAGTGTGTCCAGAGAAGAGCAATGAAGCTGGTGAAGGGTCTGGAGTGCATGGCCTGAGAAGAGTGGCTGAGGGAGTTGGGGTTGTTGAGCCTGGAGAAAAGGATGCTTAGGGGGAGAAATCTCCCTCGTTATCCCTCTCCACAACTACCTGAATGGAGGTTGCAGATAGGTAGGGTTCAGCCTCTTCTTCCAGGCACCAGCAATAGGAAAAGACGAATAGTCCTAAAGTGTACTGGTGTAGGTGGTCCCCCAGC
>VWYO01013216.1:115490-165001 GCA_013400275.1 Rhadina sibilatrix | reverse complement strand
TGGCGCTGCCGCAGCCGGGGATGGGGGCACCCAGCGCTCCGCCGCCGCCCCCAGCCCCGGGTTACTGCCCCGGGACATCCATCCCTGGCGGTGCTGCAGCCGGGGATGCGGGCACCCAGCGCCCCGCCGCCGCCCCCAGCCCGCCTGCCCCTCCCGAGCCGGCGCTGCTGCCCCAGGACAGCCCTGGCCGTGCCGCACAGCGAGCTTGGGCCGGGCGAACTTTTCACGCTTATTGCTGGGAAACACTTTTTCTGGTTTTGTTAAGCAAACAGGTGTAAACACCTGCTCGGCGGCGGTCAGTTTAAACACGGGTCAAGACGTGAACAGTTTGACGTGACAAAACCAAAACCAGACGTATCTTGCGTGTAATCTATCAGTCATCTGCTTTGTCTGCGTATTCCAGAATCGTTACATTTTAAGCATTTACAGACTGAACAAGCACTACGGTTGCTGTGTGCTGAAACCAATGCTTTTAGAAATATGTCTGTGTATTGCAGAAATAGCATATGGCTTGAAAAAAAAAAACTGTAGTACTGTGTATTTCTGTCACTACTACTGCCTATGACTATACTGCTCTGGTCTTTCTACAGGAAAAAAAAAAAAGTGCCCATGGGCAATGAATTGCTGGATAAAGCCACTGAGAGAAAAACATTTTAGGGTATACTTTGCTTTGTTGAACATCTCTTAGCTCTGGCTCTTGCTGAATTTCTAATGAGTCTTTTAAATTTGTAGATCACAGTTAAAGCCTGTAAAGTGATCATCATAGTCATATTAGTACATGTAGATTTAACCTCTTGTCTGATTACATTCGCAGCTTTTTCACCATCTCTGGCTTCAAGACAGACCAATCAATGCACATATTTTTATAGAAAAATGGTCAAAAAAATGTTGTGAAGTTTATTCATAAAATCTTTCCCCAGTGGAAACTTAAGCAGACCTCATATGTTGCATTAGTAACAATATTTTGTTCCAAAATTCAGCCTAAGTAAAACAATTTCATTAAATAAAATAAGAATTTTCTGAAGAAATAGATCAGGAAAATACCTAACACCATCATTTTCAGAAAGCACACTGTATCACAATTTTGTTGATTAAAATTCTACTGTAAACTAAGAACTGCTTCTCCCAGATTAAAAAAAAAAATCCAAACCCAAACTATTATGCATATGTCACATTCAGAGGGAGAGCAGGAGTGTACCTCCTTTAGGGATGCCTAATGAAAATTAAAATTAAGAGTGTTCATTTTTTAAAATGTCACTTGTAAAATGTCTACCTCTGAAATTCTCCATCATAGTACCTAGTTACAAAAACAAGCACAGTCACTAGTTGCACATACTTATTTTTCAACAGCATGAAACTATGTGGTGTTAAATTGAACTTCATTAGCTGGTGCAAAGTCAGACAAAACTGCTTATAAAAAATACTAAAAGAAGTGATTTGACATTCACTTACCTTCTATGAACTTGGAAGAATTCAGAAAGTGGGTTGTGGCAGCAAAGAAAAAAAAGCTTATCAGTACAAAATAATCATCAGGCAGTTTACATTCATTGAATCTCCTTTTGTCTCACGGAGGCAGAGCAGCTTGGCAGCATTACTAACTGCCAGGGTGTGTCAGTGAAGAGCTGCCATGCACTGGATGGTGTCCATTTGGGTTGTAATTCTGACAACCTGGCGGTGCTTCAGAAACTAAGTGGGAGCATTTGATTTTAATTCCTGGCGTGGTTTAATTAAGAAGAAAACATAGAATTCCAGCATCTTCCATGAATTTCCTGCTTACCTCTTGCTTTCAAACAAATCTTGTGAGTTTTAGTGAAGTCTCAAATATCATAAAGAAGAAGGGACAACAAATTAATCAAGTAGGGAGCAGTACTGAGAACACCTGCTGTTGTGTTCACCTACATCTGTGTGACATGTGGGAAGTTGAGACTGTGTCCAGATACTAATTTTTTGAAAGCATGAAGGAGTCTTTTAAGTCCTATAGGAACTGCTTTTAGTATCCTCATTTATAATCTCTTTAATTTAGTTCTTTGAGAAAGACCCAGCTAGTCCAGCTTAGCACGAGGAGTAACCTCTGTTCTGGTGTTCCAAAAAGAAAAACCAAAGTTTCCTGACTCTTTCCTTACTTTTTCAAAAAAGACATCAGCCATCATGATTTCAGTGGCTCAACAGATGACGTAGGGCAGTTCCTGGGCTCAGTGACATACTGTGCATACCCAAGATACTAAAGAGTGGGGGTGAATTCCATGGTTTTGCCAAGTAGGTGCTGTGATAACAGCAATTATGATTGGAATATTATTTTGCATGACAGTAACAAAATAAGGAGAAAACGTAGAGGAAGGGAGGAAAATTCTTCTTTTCTGCCTGTCCACAGCTGCAAGCACTAATAATTCTTAAAATCCTTCATGTGATGGCATTTAAAAATGAAGCAAAACCAAAGTATCCTCAGATTTATCACAGAATCCCACAGCCTACGCCTAGGAAACCAACTCATTGATTGCTTATAAAGAATGGCAGCAGATGACAAATACATTGGCCTGGATTACATATTTAGATGTTTTGGATGGCACAGATTCCACAGTTTGTGAATTTGGAGAGAGAGCACTAGATGCAAGTCCAAGATTGAAATTGCTCATAATGTCCTTATTCTGCAGAAATCAAATGAAGACAAGACAGAAAGCAGCTACTAAAATTTAGGATTATATATAAAAATACAGTCATTCCTGTTTTGGAATTAAGAACATGTTACATCATCTTAAAACCACTATTAAAATATTTTGACATGCCTTCAGAATAGTGTGGAAGAGGATAGCTTTAATTTCATAAAAAATAAGAGAGAATTTGTGAGTCAAAGAAAAGTTTCTTCACCTAAAAACAGTTTTTAGGTTCAGTTACCCACACAGAGGTATCTAATATGTTTTGAGACATCCTTGAAAATCCCATCCAACTCTTTTCTAAGAAGACATAAGCCAGAGAAGTGCGGGTCTCTAAAAAGTGGTCTAATAAAAGGTATTATTTGTCGTAGAGGCTAGAAGTCTCTAAGCCAGATAATATACTTGGAAAAATAGATAAGCATAAGGCTTATCTCTTTTTCCAAGTATATTACCTGGCCCAATAAAAGATGCTAGAAATTCTGTCTAGAAACTTTACCTTGTCTGCCTTTTGGCTATCACAGCAAGAGCTATGTGACCATTCAGTCAACCAGTTGTTTCAGTTCATGTCTTATTTCTGGGGGATGATTTTTTTCCTAGGCTTCTGTGAGGCTCTGAAATGCCTATGTGAGCTTCTTTCTCATTTTTGGACTTCATCTGAATTTTTAAATCGCAATTAGTTTGTATTTAATTTACCTAAAGATTCTAAAGAAGCATTTAATTAGTGCAGAGAAGCATTTTACAGAGTCTGGATCTAGACAACAGATCCCAGCTGCTCCTTGACTCCATAGTGTGTGAAGAATACTTGTGGTCATGTCTCCTCTTCTTTCTATAACCAATTCCATTGCTCTCACTCTCAATGTAGCTGAGAGTTACCTCAAAGTCCAGGTACCACACAGCATAGGACTAGATAGCACAGAATGTTTATCTTTATGGTAGCTTGCTTTCTGAGGGTTATAGTAAATGGAAACCATTCTTACTGTAACTTTGCTTTGTCAACTTCCTGGTCAACAGTCAGATGAATATGAGTTGGCAATGTTCCCAGCCAGGAAACCCAATGGCATCCCATCCTGGTTGGGATGAGCAATAGTGTGGCCAACAGGACCAGGGCAGTGATTGTCCCCCTGTACTCAGCACTGGTGAGGCCACACTTCGAGTTCTATGTTCAGTTTTGTGCCCTTCACTACAAGAGGGACATTGAAGTGCTGGAGAGTGTCCAGAGAAGGGCAATGGAGCTGGTGAAGGGTCTGGAGCACAAGTCCTATGAGGAGTGCCTGAGGGACCTGGGTGTGTTTGGCCTGGAGAACAGAAGAGTCAGGGGAGACCATCTCACTCTCTACAACCACCTGAAAGAAGGCTGTAGTCAGCTGGGGGTTGGCCTCTTCTCTCTGGTAACCAATGGCAGGACAAGAGAAAATAGTCTCAAGTTGTGCCAGAGGCAGTTTAGTTTAGACATTAGAAAAAAAATCCTTCGCTGAAAGGGTGAAAAGCATTTGAATAGGTTGCTCAAGGAATTACCATCCCTGAGAGCATTCAAAAGGTGTGTGGATGTGGCACCTGGGAATATAAACTATATTTTAGTGGTGGATGAGGCACTGCTGGCTTGGCAGTTGGATTTGATGATTTTAGAGGTCTTTTTCAACCTCAGAAATTCTATAATTCTATGAATAAATGCTTAATAGAGATTATTTTGAAGTTGCCAAAGAGGATTCTGTGCCTTTTTATCCACAACTCATGCCCAGAGTCTTCTGCCATCAGCACATAAGGCCACAGGAAAGCTCTCAGAAATCCAGGCATAGTTAGAAGTTACCCCAGAAGGCAAGAGACTCCAGGTAACAGATGCGTGTCTCACTTCACAAGTGTAATGGGGGATGTATAAGGAATATCCTTCCTTGCTGCAGTAAAGGGGAAACTGAGGCAGCAAAAAACTTGTTCAGAAAGACAGGAAATGTGGAGGAAGCTCAGTTTGCTGTTAGGGCTTTATCCAAAGTACCTTACTTTTATGCAAGATGGAAGCAAGCTTACATTGTTGTTCCCTCTGGAGATCATGACCTGGTGTCATCCAGAAAGAACAGGGCTGACCAGAGCCAGACCAGGGATGGGAAAGCTTCACAGCCTGGGTATAGCACAAATTTCATCCTCCAAACCCCTGCTGGCATCTCTCGTGCCTTCCCATGGAAGCCAGGAGAGGGCACAGCACACACTGCTGACACTGGTTCTCAGCAGACAGATATTCAGTGCAGATGCTGATTGAAAATAAAAGAGCAGAGGAAAAAAATCAAAGGACTACAGGAGACAGGTCCAGCACTCTACATGTTTGCACTCCGTGTATTTGCATTTGGCTGGGAGAGCCTTTCCCCAACAGAAGTCCCTCACAGATGTTCTCCATCCTGCCTCATTGTCATCACATACCCTAGAAAAAAAGATTACAGGCACTTCTCTCTCCTTCCTCACTCTGTCAGCTCCATTATCCCCAGTACTTACACTGGAAAACTGGTGGGCCACAGCCTTGCCCAGAGACACCTTCTGTTTCCTTTGTTGCCTGGCCACAATTAAGGTGACTCAGAGACAAAAAGAATTTTGGAATGTTATATTGCAGGATGACAAATAATAAAAACTAAAAATCATCAAGGCTCCCTCCGACAAAATGGACTTTTTAAAGGCCTGGTTATTCAAGCCTTCAGTTTGCCATGCCCTACTGGGACACTACACCTTCAGGTGTGTGTCTGAGTAAGAATGCAAATGATAGAAACAGAGAGGAATATTTGTGATGCTTGCCATTGCACATTTAACTCTTGCAAACACATCTGTTCACTGTGTACTCAGGAATTAATGCTAAACAGTATACAGCTTCCTTAGCAGCCTCTACTACCTCTGCTTCTTTACAGTCATACTCTAACCCAAAATAACCCAGGTATTTTCATTAATCATGTCTGCTTCCCAAATTCTTGTCAGTCCCTCTTGCACCTTGAGGAATTTTGCATCCATCTCATCAAAGTCCAAGGGGCTGCAGAAGCTTAAAACATCAATCCAGAGCTCTTCACCCCTGAACCATTTTCTGATCTGATTTTTTCTTTGAGAAAAGGTTTTCTCCTGGGCAATAGAAAGGGAACAAAATTTGTGAGTTTCCTGATTCTCATTCAGAAACCACCACTTGAGATAAGGAAAACAAAGCAATACTTTTCTCTAGCTTTGTTCTGTCTGGCCATCCTGCCCTCCACCAGTGGTTGAGACAATTGGGTACCAGTCAGAGCTTGTCAGTAATTTGGTAGACAGCTGAGGCAGTTGCTTTCTAACACTATCTCCAGCTCAGCTGAAATCTGTTATTTCCCTACTAATAAGACCTGCCAGCAGGAATGTTAATGGAAAATACTGAGTAATTTGTCAGTCCAAGCTAGCAATGCACATAACTGTCAGATCTGCCACAGGGAGAAGGTAGGGTGCTGAGCTGTTTTGTATTTCTGAACATGCTCTTGCCACAGTGCTATATCTTAGTTTTCTTTGCAACTGCTTAGCTGTCCCTTTGAATCAAAGATGATTTTTTTTTTACAGCAGATACATTTCATACTGGGTGTGAGACTTTCTCCTTCAACTGGCAGACTGTTTTCAACAAAAGGAAGGAGGCAAGTGTAGAGCCCACCGAGATAAGAATTAGATGTACAGAAAAATAGACCAGGGTACAGAAAAGGATGAGAGATCATCACAGAGGATGAAATTACATGTATTGAAAGACTGGCAAGAGTCTTCAATTTGTTTCACAGTATGGAGGTTATCTAGTAGCTGGAAAGTAATGTTTATATTAGAGTGGGAAACTCAGTTGTACCCTGTGGATACTTGCTCATGTTCCTGGGCATTCTTGGTAGCAGCTTTTTGTAAGAGACACTGATTTGGGCACCAGCCATCTGGGCCAGGCTGGTTCTGTACAACCCTGAAATATCTGATGCCGTGTTTTCACTGCTGAAGGTACCTGTGCTATGCACTTAAAGCCAGTTCTGTTATTTCTCAAGACTGATAAGATGCATTTTACAGCAGACAGCTGCCCCCTTCCATTTCAGTAGGTTTTCTCACACGTGTAGAACACTCCGGCTTTGTCTGAGCTACAGACCCACAGACACCTTCCGTGATGTCAGGTCCAAGAACATAAAACCTTGCTTAAAGTCCACTCAAGATCTCAGCTCACAATTCCTGACTTCTGCTGTAACTTGGTGACTTTTGCTATACCTCCTCCTCTCCTTGAGGAGAAGAACTGGGCGCAAAAATCAGCTGCTTGTCCTGAATTACCCCATCCATATCCCTGTGCTGGACACCTAGAAGCCACAAGGCAAGCAGTGATGGGCTGAGGCACATCAACACCATGGCTGAGTAGTAATAGAGATGGTGGGATAAAGGGCACAAAAGGTTTGGGATCTGTCCCTTAGAATTTTTCAGCTGCTCTTAGTGATTGTGTTCTGGGTGATATAAAGAACCATGTCCATGTTCAGGACTTAAATTGGTGTAGAGTTACAACTTTTGCCCTTTTGTTCTTTTTGTTCTTGATGATGAATACAACATCCTTTTATCATCATTTCCTTAGTAAGAGGAGATGCTTATTGTTGGGCTTTTTTTCTTCCTTTCTTTTTTATTACCTAAATCTCTAGTGTCCAGTTTAATTTGATACAGTGACAATCAAAAATTTAATTTATAAAAGCTTTTACTTATTTAAAGATGCTTCAAGCATGACATCAGTTAAATTTAGAAAAAGAGCTTCAAAATTACTGGTTGTGTATAGTACGCCTTTTTTTTAAGCTAAGTAAAAAAAAGTCAAATCATGTAAATCTGGAAGCCTCAGAAGTTAAATGAATTTGAAGTAACTGTAGGTTACAAAATGGAACAATGTGCAACAAGCCCACCAGTGGATATACTAATTTGATTTATACACACATAAAAAGACACATTTTGTGTCATTCTGAGAATTCCGTTAATATTTAAAAATCTGGCTGGGTACTCAAAATTACTAGCTAGTCAGTTTTCCTATTTAAGTCAAGAGCAGAATCATTTTTTCTAAAGTGCTTCCCCATTCTTGTCTCTTTCTTTGCAATTGGTCCTGGAGGGGTAGTTTTTCCATCAACACATTCTGTTTTCTGGAGGATGAAAATTATTTCAATCCATTGTAAGGCAAAGCCCAGTCTGTCAAAGCATAGTAGCAAGATCTCCAGTGCAGAAATGAAAAGAAATTAACTTCTTATGAGCTGGTATCTCAGAGAATTAAAAAAAAAAAATATTTTCAGCTCCACAATTGCCATTATTCTGCTCACTTTCAATTCATGTACTTAACACTACAGTCTATCCTTACGGGGGAAAAAAAGGAACTCCTTATGGAAATCTTCCTCCCTTGCTTACAGTTCTCTGCAGCAGAATGCTTCTCTGCTAGAAAAATGTGTCCTAGCTGGACTCAGATTTCATTCTTGTCAAAATTACAAGTGGAATTCAAAATGCATTCCTCATATGTCTTTTGGTTGTTTTACTGCCTTTTTTTCACAAAGGTCTCTCCCAAACTTTCTTTTCCTTACTCTTCCTATGTTACTCTTCTTTAGGCAAAATCTCAAATCTTATTAGCCTGTCATGATGGAGAGGGACTAAATCTTGACTTTCAATTTGCAGGATAATATTTTAGTTTAACTTAATAAAATTATTTTTTTCCTGAAAGTTTAGTGGTGAAAACATAAAGTTGATGCAAATGGAGGACAAAGATAGTTTCATGTTTCTTTCAGAAAAACATATCTGATTATGTCCTACAAAATTACCAATTCCCTGACATTTTCCACCACTCAGGAAAAACAATGTCATATTTCTGAATCACTTGTTTGTGAAGCTGTAGTAAGTGACAGCTTTGCAGCTGTTCTGGGAAGCCATTGAGTAGTGAAACTGATAGTCTCTTTATTTTTATTAAATTAAAAGTCAGTTTTAAATGCTTAATGCTAAACATGTGTTTTGCTCTTTGAGAAATTGAGACAGCTGCTATTTCATTGATTCCAATATTGGAAATCTACAGTTTCCCACAGTTTCATTAAATAGCTATAAAATTAACACTAGCTTTCATTCTTCATGGAAAATATATCTATGCATCAAGTCCATCTTTTGACATAAATTGTCTATCAGCATTTGCCCACACAGTTCTCATCTTCCTCTCAGATGTAGCCCAGGCATAATTTCTGCTTAATTTACAGAAAAAAAAGTAACCATGTTACAGGAATTTCAGAGTGTTACACATTCAGAACAGAAGGCATGTTTTAAACAGGCATCATTTAAAAAATATTTATTTGCTTTCTATTTCTCTTTAGATCTAATTGTAGAACAAGGTTTTGCAGCAGATGTAATACATGCCGCCAACAGGAGCAGCCATGTTACATAAAAACAAGTTTTCTTACGAAACTCAGTAAATTTTTTAGCAAGATGACAGCTGGGTTTTTGTGGGCTGTTTTTTGGGTTTTTTTGTTTGTTTTTTTTTTGGCATTAGTGATTACAAATCCCTAAGAGAATACTTTGGAGGCTTTACATCAATCCTGGCCAAAAACATAATTGAATGACATCAACATTCATATTCTGCAAAACCAATTTGCTGAATACTTGTCATGTTCCATAGTTAGCACTGCCACTTTCTGAAAACAAGAACAGACATCTCTGTCAAATGTCTGCCAAGCCTGGGTCACAACTTTAATAATAACAACCAGCAAATCCACAGTAGGAATGGCTGGCTGAAGAAACCAGCCATGTGAACACCTGTGTGGCAAACACCATGTGAAATGCCCAATGTTTCCCCCGTTGTCTCCTCAGTGACCCAGGGGAAGGCTCTGCCACACATCCCTTGCACTGCTACAAGGGATCTGCTACAAGGTACGATGGCAGAATTGCTCTGATGTTTCAGGATGTGCCCTCAGACAAAAATTCCTCTCCTAATCCAGAGTAATGACCCAAATTACAAATATTAATGGCTACTCAAGCACCTGGAGTGGGACTCTGAGGTGTCTGAAAGTCAGCCCTGCTTATATCGCTTTCTTGGTGTCCTCCAGTGGTGGAACTCAACTCCTGTCAGCTGATGGGGCTGTTGAGACTTGAGACAATATGACTGTGCAAGAGGCAGGTATTACTGCTGTGCCAACCACCACAGCTTCTGCCTTTCATTTCAATTACATTACTTGAGTGCAGCAGAGTACTAAAATGTTGGTGTGCTTAGACTTTGAGTATCAAAGAGAATGGATTGATTTGGGGTTTGATTTAGATTCATTCTCCCCAAATGAGTTTATCTCCTCTTTAACTTAGAAGCTGTGATAGGGGAGGAAACTGAGCTGGGATTGGGGTCTGGGGCTTGAAGGAAGAACAGCTTCTCTCAGCCAGGTTTCTGCACAGCACAGTATCTATTTCCTCCTGGAAGAGGGTGTTCCTTGGATGTAGCTACTCATATGGGTTGAGAAAGAACATCTCTTGCTGACTTATAGATTCAGTGGTAGGGATGGTAGACTTTAGCCTTTATGGTCAAGATTAGGCTATGTTTGGTAAAAAATATGAACAGGACATATATATACTTGTGGAATAGTACCTGTATAAATCTGAGCTGTGTATACTTAAAATGAATAAATTTTCTTGATGAGTGTCATTTTTAGTCTATCTCAAAATATATCAACTTACCTTACAGGATACCTAAATGCCTGCAGGAGGCACACCAGCAATAATTTGCCAAAGCCTCATACATTCAACCCAACCACTAGAAAACTAAACTCTACAAAACCCTCAAGTACAAATAAATAATAATGCATGCAGAATAATCCTTAACCTAATGAGCAATGATCCTTGCAAAGCATAGGCTTTAGTTTTTCTGACAGAGTTAGTCCCTTGACAGTATTAGAATGTAAAAGGAGGGTTGAGAAATATTTATGTGCTGGGCAGGTGTTAACTGCTGCTGGGTATACAAATGGCAATTACATTTTAACAAAATGTGGACAATTAGATTTTTTTTCTATTGACTCCTGTGCAAAAGGATAACAAATATTTGAATGGTAGTGCTTAAACATCCCCTGGATTTATGGATTATTGTTTTCTGAAAACATTTTTGCTGTAGCATGCTTCAAATCTCTGAGAGAGAAAAGTGACATAGTGTACAGTAGGAAAGCCTTACTTAACATAAAAGAAATAAATGTTGGATTCCAGAATGTAAGGAGAGGAAACATAGCCTTACATTTTTCCTTGTACCCTGGGGTTTTCTGCCATTAGATGAATTCTCCTGTGAATCCATCCCCCCACCCTCGTTATTTGGTTTTGTTGATGGGAGTTTTCTTTTGGGTTGCATGTTTGCATTTTTTTCATTATCTGGAAAAAGAGCCACCTTTTGTTCACACCTCAGTCCATGACAGAGGACAAGGATAACGAGGCACGGCTGATAACAACACCCTTGGGAGCAACTACTGCAGAAGTGGCAATGGTTTCTTGTCTTTCTGAAGGTAAGTGATTTTTCTATCGGTTCCTGTCGAGTGCAGCCAAAAGATGGCAGCATTTTATTCAGCATCGGGGTGTAGCCTTGGACTAATCACAGGCTGCAACTCAACACCCTTTCTGAGAGAAAGCAAAAAAGGTGCAACTTCTAAGGGAGTAGACAGAATTTCATTATAATCCTTGCTGAATATTAACCATACCAAAATGTGCATATACTGTAAGTAAAACAATTGCTTTTGTATTTTGTCAGTAATTTAACTGAAAACTGTTTAACAATTATTTAGAGACGTTGGAATTAGATCTATTTTCCACATACTTTTTTGTCTCCCATCAACTCACAGCCATAGTCAGTCCTGAAATTCAATCTGTTAATTCTGGACAGGTGAAAGGAGAGACTTGGAAAATTTTGATGACTCCACAGGAGTTTTCTCTGCAGTGAAACCTCTATGGACTGTCTGTCTGTCTGTTTGTTTGTTTAATAATCACTTCCAGCAAACTTTTCATTCCCATGAGATGCAGATCAGCATTATTTCAGTCACAGAAATGTAGAAAGTGAGGCCAGTAGAGTTATCCAGCCTCTTAACTGGTGCCCTCTTGGAATTCTTTACTTGGATATCTGCATACATTTTTCCAAATGCCACAGAACACTCCAGCAGGTGTGAAACACATTTGAAACCCCTGCCTGAAGTGACTCATGATGTACTAGAATTTTGTGCACATAATTCTAGAACTTCATGTACATAATTACCTTTGATTCTGGACCACATTATAAAGGGAGCTGAAACCCTTGCAACTAGCTTTACAAAACAGGTAGCTTAGCTGACACTATAAAATGCATCAGTTTGTTTATATCTTAATTAGTAAAAAAATTATGCAGCCTTTTTTTCTTTTTCATTGGGTTGTTTTTTGGGTTTTTTTTCTTCCCCAAGTTTGTCAACACTAATGGTTTTGCTCAAGTCCTTTAAGTTACTATCCAAATTATATCTTACAATCTCAAGTAGGTAAACCAGCTAATCAATGCCTGGAATACATGCACTTCATTAGTGTACCTGGATTTAAGCATATTAGTGTGCAATAGCTGTAACATTGCTGACACTTTGTCTTAAAGCCTTTCAGAGTCACTTGGCTAATTCAGACGAAGAAAACATTCTTCTTAGGTCTGTTGTCTCTTTGCTTGAGGCTCAAAACCCCTCCTGAGTACTGACTGACATCTTGAGGTCTATCAGACTAATTAAGAGGGCTGAAATTTCAATTTGTAGATGCAGCCCTGGTGTTGTGGGCTGAATACTTCACCTGGGATGCCTGGTAGCTGTCTGCACTTGTTGATGTTGGATCAATGCACCAGTCCCAGCTCTCAGCATGTGTGAGCACATGCCTGCTCTTGCAGCAGTGGCACTCAGATGGAAACTCTGTTCAAGCAGCCCCACTAACTCATAGATTATCCATTACCATCACTACAGAGTCCCCACAGGGACTGTGGGCAACGAGTTGTCACCACCACCATGCAGTAAATCTTTTTGTTTGCTGGTTTTCATCATCTTTTAAAACTAGGGGGGGAAATGCTTTCAGCTTAAAACAAATGGCAGGCTGTTTTGCACTGGAGAGCAAAGTTATTGCATGGGAATTTAAAGACTTTCAGCCAACCCAGACAGAGTGTGAGAGATCAGCCAAAGTTGCTTGTACTAACAAGAAATGAGTTTCAAACTTTTCAGGAAATCATTTAATAAAATGCTACAAAAACAGGTCACTCTACCAAAAGGGTTCTTCATACTTTATTGATGGCAGAACTTTATTAGAAATGATCACTGTGTTTAAGAGGCTCCTCAATCCCTATTACTTGTAAGACTCACTCAAGTTTACATGATCATTACATCTTGGCTATAGATGAAAGTAATCAAGGCAGAGGAAACCAATGGTGTGAACATTGTCCTGAGGAGCAGAAGAAATTAAGGGGTCCTGTAAGTCTTCATCCCTTACTTGTTACCTAGCCAAGACAACATAATCATCTGCTTTTTACTCCTTGAGAGGTCTGACTGCAGCCCCATTTTTCTTTCAGACAAAGGTGAATAATATCACTTGTGCACAGAACTTTGGCCCTGTGAGGTTAAGCAGTCAAACTCTGGGCTGCTGAGAGGATGCCAGTGAAAATAACCAAGGGTATGAGGTCCAAAAGGGTTAATAAATCAAACTCAAGCAAAGAGATGTTACAAAGTTTGCTACACCATCCGTTGCTTTCAATTTGGTTATTTTTAACCATCAAAGTAAATCTGAGAGTAGCTGTGTCTTAGTGACACTGAAATAACAGTCTCAGTGGAAATAAAGTCTTGGCACATGGAATGAGCTAATCCACTTGAACATAATTCTCAACACAGAAAATATTGGCTAGAGATTTATTTATGGGCAGTGAGCATAAAGAGTCTGTCCATTTGGCCAGCCAGAGCCTCCAGTGGGAATGGAAGTGAAGCTGAATATCAGGGTCATCAGATCTCCAGCCACAAATGGTCAGCAAGAAAGCAAAACTCTGGATCCACCTCTTTCTGCAAAGTGAAAGAAACACATTATTATTTCTGAAGACTGGAGAACTGTTCTTTTCCAGTGTGATTTTTCTTCTATTTGTAACCGAATTCCACCCTTTCCTGAATATGAATCACACCAGAGTTGATGGAGAACACATACACACTAGGTGCAATTTGACCCAAGGTTTCTACACACATAATTATTGTGTAGTCTTCCTCTAGGATCCATTAGCATGGGAGCAACCTGAGACCATAAAAAAATGGAAAAAAAAATTATTCTGAAATATTTTTCTATGTCACAGTCTTGTGCTTCTATGTGTAGATATATATCTACAGAGTTCTATCATTTTGATTTCAACACAAAGCCCTAAAAAAGCCACTTATAAAAAAAAACTTTGGTATTTTTAGGTGTAATTCCAAGCCTAACACCAAAGCAACTGGACAGAAAAATGAAGGAACTAACTTTTCCTTTCACAGTTTTCATGTCACTCAAACCTTGGTTTAAGAACGTGATTTTCTTCCATCTGGAAAAATTAACTAGGTTGATGCACTTTTTCCTCATTCCCAAAGTTTTATAGTATGTGTTTCAATGGGTTATTTTGTGACAAGCACTTCATTTTTATAAATACCTATATATACAGCCTCAGAACTACTGGAGGAAACTGACAGACAACTCTGAACATTCTTGAAAGTCAGTAGATTTAATCCAGGATTTTCAGTGCTTACATAGCTTGTTCCTCATTTGCAGCCTATTGCACCTAGACCATTTTTCCCACTGGAACAGAAAGCAAGCCATCTTTTATTTGTATGAAATCTGAGTACAAGGTGCCATAGGCATTACAAAATTTCACTGTTGGTTCTCATTTCTCCATTACTTAATCTCTAATTATATTGGACTAACAAAGAAAGAGGCGTTACAATTCCACCTCAGAGTTCTGCTGACTTCATTGGCAGGCTGAATGCTAGATGGCTGAATATCCATCAAGCACAAGATTTCCAAGATTTCCATTTATCATGAAGAGTAATAGCTGCTTCTCTTGGTCTTCTCAAGAGGACTGTCAGAAGAATGTCTGCAGTTTCTAATAAAAGTGAAAGGGTACTGCTCCAGTTAAGTGGTTGAGAAATAAAAAGCGAGCTATAGATTGCTAAATTCCATCTGATTAGCAAGAGATTACATTTTCTTTTGCTGTCTCTCTGCATTTAGCTTTCCTCACAGTATTTGCATTAGCAGTACAGCTAAAATGGGCACTTAACCAAATTACATGGTTTCAGTCATGCATTTCTATTAAGATCAACTTTTTGTAAATTAGTCAGATGTACTGTTGATGATTTTGTGTGACTTCAGCTGCTAATTAAAAGTGATGGTGGCCAGCAGAGTGGGGTGAGATCATGTCTCCTGTAATGATCAATATTCTCCTCCAGAAGCACTTGTCCCTCCAAGCCTCTGCTGGAGTCATTGCTACCACTTCCATTGAACTGGATAGGGGCAATCGAGTATGCTTTAAAAAAACAAAGTTTCCATCCAAGGAAAGTCTTGGCTGGACTTAGGCTGCAGCAGCCAAATGTGTGAATCTAGGACCTTTACTCCATATCCACCAAAACTAGAAGGTTTCCAAACTTGTGTTTGGACGGGAAGTTTCTCAAGCCCTCTCTGGCTCTGTTTCTGCATCCATCCAGAGTGGTACCTGTCAAGCAGTCAGTGGTACCTGTCAAGCAGTGAATGGCTCACACAGGCCAGTGTATAAGAAGATTGCAGCCCCTGCACAGAGTGCAGAGATACTAGGAAGAGATACTGAGGTACCTCTGGCTGCACTATCACAGCCTGGTTAGCATCACTGAGCCAGTCAGCCCTCTTCAATCCTCACTGCAATGGAGACGTTCACATGGAAATCCCTTCTGCCTCAGTACAAGATAGTTGTTCCCACCTCAACAAATTCAGGTGGAGGAGCCTTCACCAAAGCTGGAGCTGTCCTTGGATTCCTGGATTTGTCCTTGAGGGCTTCTTTTCCATTTACATTGAGTGGAGCACTGTTTAAAACAAAAGCAGAATTTCAAACCACTCCTCCATGAAATGCGCACTCTTCAAGCACCTTCACTCCACACGTCATGCTCCTTGTATTCCCTCTGCACTGAGGCAGAATTCCAGTGGGAAGGTGGAGGTGTGTGGTGTGGTAGTTGTTGCCAGTTTCTTTGGCAGTAGAGGGCTCAACTTCAGTGTTAAACTCAAGCTTTTCACACCTTCCCTGTGATTTCTTTTTTCATAAATAAATACTTTTGATTGAGATCATGCCAGAAACCGGTGAAAAATGTTCCTAGATTGGTATTTCCCCTTTTTCTTGCATGAGCTGTAGCTGCCTTGTGCCAGAGGCACACACTGGCCTGATTTCATGTCATTTCATGTCATTTCATGCCCTGCTGGCCCTATTTGGCAGCATCTTGCTGTTATGAAATGCCCTCCTGTATGCTTGGTGCTCATTCCAAGGCACAACACAGAAACATGTGCTGCTGCTCACAAACCTCCACACCTCTGGCATCATATGGACAATTCAGAATATGGATAAATCACAGAATTTGGGACAAAGAGGAAAGGAATACCAACACTTTCTCTTTTCTAAATTTTAAAATAAAACTTTAGACATTCCTTGGCTCCTACAAATGAGAGCAATAGGTGCAGGAGGTCTGTGTTTGTGTGCCATTTCATATCAGTGGTGTGCTTTTGGAGGAATTATCCCAATTGTCACTACTTAACTGTGCTTCAGGTTACATTTTAGAGGGATCTCTCTTCAGATGACAGGAAATCAAAAGACACATAGCCAGAGCATATCTAGCATGCCTAGTCATCAATAGCCTGACAAAATGGAAATGATGTGTAAATAAGACACTCAAATCCAGCTGTTTTCTTCTACAGGAATCTTCTCAATGCCCTCACTAACACAAAGCCAAAGCTGACTGCTCCCAGCCCTGACTGGGCACCTGAAGTGTCTTCAGCCTCCCCAGAGCTCAACCTTTCCCACCACGGAGCTCTGTCCCTTTCTGTGGGTGAAAAAGGTACTGGACAGTGACTTCACACCTGGATTCTGCTGGAGCTAACCCTAAATAATGAGCATTTTTAGCCTTTAAAAATAAAATAAAAACAAATGTCACAAATACCTTTATGCTGAAAAATAGGAAAATTCCCAAATCTCAAACTCTGTATGGAAAACAATCCTTGTAGGAGCCAGTGCACACTGCACTTTAGCAGCTGAAGTTTTGTCCATAAATTAAGTTTTGTGATTTTTCACGATGAAACAGAGGAGACAAACTTTAGGAACCCTGTTTGGTCTTCACATTTCTAGTTTATCCTAATCTAAACAGCAAATTTCATAGCTAGTTGTTGAAATACTATATGCTAAAATTATACCCCTTTTTGCTCAAAATTAGTAAAAGAAAAGCATATTTGAAAATCTAATAGACTGTAGACATTTTTTCTTTTATGTTAGAGCCAAAAGATTGTATTCATTTTGGTTTTGTTTGTTTGTTTTAACCAGTGCAATACAATACTACTGCTATTTTCTTCTATCTAAAACAAGCCACACTTAATTGACTCATAAAATTTCACCACTAAACTGTGGGAAACCATTTAGAACAAGAGATGATAAATAATTCTGTAGAGACAAAGAAAATCAATTACCAATGCCAGAACCATCTGAAAATATCGTTCTGGAATGACTCAAAAACCTAATAGGTTCCATTTTCTGCTTTCCTTAGAAAACCCATTATTTCAGCTTCTCTCATAATGTGGTATAACTCAATTTTCAAACTGTTTGTTTTGACCTGTTCAAAAGGCTGAACAGACTTTAGGACTAGGCATCTGTGTGTTTGGTCTAATGCCAGCTTTCCTCTTTTGCATAAATGTTTCATCTTCCCATAATATCTACCCCACTGAAGCAGTTTAACAGAGGAAAGGTATCCTTCCTCAGCCCTTTCTTACTAGACTATATAAACTATGGATATCTATCCCTTCAGTGGAGTTTATTCTGAACTGTGGACCCTAAGAGCAGTATGGATGCATTCATGGGTTGCTGTGCCTGACCTCCTATGTCTCTCAGCTGGCACTATCATCCTTGTCAGATTAATTTCTGCTGTGTTCTTTCAACATAGCATCTTTCCAAGAGTTTTGAAGTTTTCATCTTAAGCAGCTTGCAGTATCGACACGATAGCTTTGATATCTCACTTGCTTTCACCTTCCTGGCACCACCTGGAGGTGGAATATGGATGCAGACATGGATGGGAATGAGAATAGAATGATATGAAACTGATATCTGAAATGAGACCAGAAGAGCACGCTGAGCTTCTGAAGTTCTGTGAACTCTCATCTCCTGTGAGAAACGTGTGAACACACATATTCTGTTCAAAAGGGCTGAACAGAAGGCTTTTTCACCATTTATCTCCATCAATATGAACTTAATGCTTCAAATGTGCAATAAAAATGTCTCTGCACTACAAAACACAGAAAAAATTACCAGGATCATGTAAATAAGAGCAGTGATAACAGATGCATAAATAAACACGATATCATAGCATTCAATTTTCATTTGGCAGCTATCTTAGAAGCTGTTCCTGTGGGAAAGTTATCACACATAACAAGTCTTTACTAACCCATATAAATAAATTTGTCTGGTTCCTAACTGCCTTGTTACTGATGAAAGCTGGAAAACTGCCATCTCAGAGAGCAGGCTTGGGCTCTCAGCACTATTACAAAATTTCTGGCTTTGCACTGAGGTGTGTAGTGGCTCTTGAAGTCAGGGTCCATCCACGCACAGACCAACAGAAGGTGTTTGATGCCTGAAATTCACAGCAAGTCCCATACTGATTGTCAGATATTTTCACCAAAAAAACCCCCCAGTTTTCTGTACTATGTCTGGAATGATGGTGAATTCTCTTAGATGAATACATACACACAAAATTGAGTGTATTTTTTTCAGTTAGCTGTCTCTGTTTGGAGCATTAGGTAGCTTTCTTCAAGACAAATTGGTGTCACAAATGCAACATCAAAAGATTCAGCTGCAATATACATGCCAACAGTATCAAACAATCGTATCAACAACGTGAGAACAGTGTAGAAAAGTGAGAAAAAGTAATAAATAAGGAAAAACCGTCATGACTTCTTTGTGCTTGTATAATTTTTGGTCAGAGTTTTCAGGTTTTGTATTTTTCCCAACAGTAAGCATTGTAGAACAGAGTCTGTAGGTATGACCTTACGTGAAATGAGAAACTGAAATATTCAGGCTTTTGTTTCCTTGGGAAAGGAGGGAAAGGAACAGAGCTGTGCTTCCTTGGTAAAAAGGCATAAGGGATGCATGAAACTGCAACTTATGGGCTCTAATGGGACCATATACATTTGAGCATATAGGAAATGGTGACTGTAGAAGAGATTGCTTGAAATTGATTTAAGAGAATTATAAGAGCCTGGAGCCAGGAAAGAGAGAGGAGGTAACAGTCCATCTCTTGTTATCTAACAGAGGTAAGCTGCATATTGATCTGGTTTTGAACGGTGAAAAAACAAAGCCAGGACCTCAGCCGAGAAATATTGCAGAGTTTGACACAAACATGCATCAGTCATGATTCAGTATTTCCAGCTGGGTGTTGGGGCCCGCAGCGGGGACCCAGGAGGCTCAGAGCCACCCCAAAAGGTATCTCGTTAGAGACACCCTGGGAGATCAGAGCAACTCCCTCAGCTGGTAGAGAAGGCCTCAGCAGAGGGGCAGAGCAGTGATTCTCAGCTCTTCAGTGATTTCAGCTCCGTGATTCTTAGTTCAGTGATTGTCAGCTCCTGCCCTTGCGAGGTTCCTTCTCTGGTGGCCGGCCCAGGGATGAGAGAGAGAGGGTCCGTGTGGCCAATTCCGCATAAGGTAACTTTATTGCAAGGGTACCAGCGAAGGGAAGCCAGGGACGGGAACCCTAGGAACTAGGGAACTCAAGGGGAGTTTTATGGGGAACCGAGGTGGGAGGGGAATGGGTACAAAGCCAATAGTTTGCAACAGATCTACATAGAATCTCCTGGAGGATTGTGGGCTCTTTTAGTGGTTGCCGTAACTGAAGGACTGCTTCTTATCTTAGGGCTCTGGTAGAGGTATTGTGCAATTCTTCTTATCTTCTCCAAGGCAGAGCCACTGGGGCTCTATCGACCCCCACAATTCAGGATCTTACAGTAAGGACACAACCCTAGTTCAGAATTGTGTGAGGCTGGACCTTTGGTAGCTTTATTATAGAAAACAATTCAGGAGCCACTTGGAGCTCTGTTTCATGAGATTTCCTTTGCAGAACCTTACAGAAACATGCAGGAAGCCACAAACATGAAGTGGCAAAAAAGAGAAAACAGTCACTTTCAGGAAATAATAAATCATAATAAGTTCAGGAATAATTTAAAAATACGTTACCAATTTTAATAATTTCTTATCTTCTTTCCTTCTCATTAAAATTTTTCACTATTTTGCTCTTTTTCTCTCTCCAGTTCTTTCTTCACAGAATGGGTTTATTGGGAAGGTTCATTAAGACAGTAAAAGCTAGTGGATACTTGTATTTTGTCATCTGTTAGAGCAAGTCAGTATATGAAATCTTACGAAAGATAAGACCAGTCATTGTTGTCACCTGTTACAAAGAACTTTCTGCAAGGTTTTCCTTTCTAAATTAAGAGGAGTGCATAGGAGAAAGAGTGCAAGTCAAAAAAACATAGAGACAATTCCAGAAATGTATAATAAAAAGTGAAAGCTTATCAAACATTCTTCAATTCAAAGGATACTCTTCGTCAAACATCAAAATGTCATACTTTGTAATTCATCTGGATGCTTACACCCTAAGGGATATATGTTCAGCTGAAACAAAGAAAAACAGATGCTAACCCAAATATAAACACTGGAATGAAAAGTACATGTTCAAAAAGCTAATTCTAGAGTTTGCTTCTTCTTTAGATAGCATCACTGGGACCACAAGGGGCTCAGATTGAACATAAGTATTATATTGGCTATTTATGCTCAGCTTGCCCTGAGGTGTCCCCTTCTCTGGCTACATTGCTTGCAGCACTTAAAAACCATCCCCTTAACTTGGAAGTTTAGGGTTAGCATGATAATCCTCATGAGAACACCCAGACAAGGTGACACATGTCATCTGAGGAAAACTTTTATGGGGAACTCTAAGAAAATGTCTTGCAGGTAATCCTGCCAAGCTCAACAAAGTATCCTGAGAACCTGGTTGGCGCAAAGGCGTGTGCCCAGCTGGCTGAGGAGAACTGCATCATGGCAGTGGAGCTGGCTGAAGTTTAGTTGCTGCCCAATTTGTAATCTGTAGTGTTGTGAGTTAGTCACACAGAGGCTCGATGTTGCATCCAAAGCTGTGGCAGCTGTTAGGAACAAAGCCTTGGATGAGTTTCTCTAGGTCTGTCACTCCCTATGATAAATTTAGGCAGCTGAACCTGCATGCATTCACTTGCAAGTGACAGCTGACATTTCCTAACACAACTACATGGAGAAACCATGACAGATGGATGGTCTTGTCAGGAGCAGCATTTGCTCATTTTCTTTCTCTGCTACTGTGCTGAAATTCAAGAGGACTTGGAAAAAAAAATAGCTCTATTAAAAATGTGCAAGTTGCAAATCTGAACACTTCAGAAGTTTCTAAAGTGTCCTTATGGCCCCTTCTACATATGAACTACTATAAAACTTTAATTATGTGTTCACACACTGTTTTTCACTGAACCTTGTGTTGGGCAGTTAGCTGGATATTCAGCGTTTCTCTTTCTGTCACTCGGGGGGACACAATGTGTCTTGTTTGACACATTTCACCCAAACTGAACACAGAAAATTGTACTTGATGACCCTGTGATGTCCCCACCATTGTCACTGAGAGTGACTGAGAATGACATAAGTCTTAACCTTGCTTCAATGATCCTTTTCCTTATTTAAATATTCCTTATTTAAAGAGAGGGCAATGAGCTACAGGTAGAGAGTGGCCAAAGATGGCAAATTTCCACCCAGCTGCAAGAGTCCAACTTAAGACTGATCTTTTCTTATAATATTTTATTATCAAGCACAATCCACCCTTTCAACCTTTGCTGGTGAAAGGTATTGCTGGTCCAGTTAATGTGTCCTATCTCCTGTGCTGTGGTTCCTAGGAAACTTCAATTATGCTTTGTGCAACTGGCTTAATGTATTATCTTGTACCAATTAACGTCAATAGCTTGTCAATAACAGTTAGAAGTTGCCACTTCTGTAATTAATTTAAGAGTCTTCCTAACAGTGCTTTGTACGAGTTCTGCATCACCTCCCTCCTCGGAAGCCGATGTCTTAATGGCATCTTCTATGAAGGGCTAAGAAATAAATGTAGACTGACTTTTCATGGCTGCCACCCTCCAGAACGGCAGCAAGGAAAAACAAGCTTGGTATACTTTATTGCCACTGCCTGTGCCAGATCTGCTACAGACATGTGTAATCCCACAATGTCAGAGACTTGTTTTGACAGTACAAAATGTTCTTGAAGGGTGCTTTGCCCCACACTCACAATTAATCTTAACTGAAATTTAGAACTTCTGTTTTGGAAACTCTGACAATGAAAATTAAATATAATCTGAATGTTAGCCAACATTTTAAACTTAAATGGCTAAAAATTTTCTCTTACCCACATATGGTAGGACATTCTCATGAAAGAAAACATAATGAGCATTGTGAAGCACAGCTGCCTCCGAAGATGGAATTCTTCATTTTACATTCCTACAGAGCATGCTGCCTGAACTATCAACACTTTCTCTGCCTTACCATCAGAGAGGAGAGAGTACGATGTGAAGTCCAGAACTGAGCCTGCCCAGAAGCCAGCCTTCTGAGCACAACTTCCCAAAGGATCTGATTTCTGTTTTACTCAAACACCTGGAGGTGGGATTTGCTTATTCAAACATAGTATTATATTTCAACTTTCCTGCTAGAAGCCTGAAGCATTCCACAAGGAAACTTTAGCCCTACCATAATCTTTTCAATTTAGCATTTTCTACCAATTAATTTCAAAGGAAATTACATTACTCTCCCATTATTATTATTTATTATCTTTCATTTCATGTTTCTCTCGTTTTTTTTTTCTTTTAAGAAAACCTAGTATGGTGTCCTTTCTCAATTCCCCAAGAAAGTCCAGTACCTTTTGAGTACACCTGTTTTTCCCATTCCTTCCCTTCCTTGTTTATGCCTTCTAAAGCCTGTGAGCCTTTGAATGAGTTAAATGACATGTATGAAGGTTTTGTTCTCCCCTTGTGGTTTCTAGTGTAAAGATTATTGTACACCTTAATTTTGAAGAACTCATACTCTTTATTTCCAGGTGGTGTTTTGAGTACTCAACTGCTGTTTGAGGAGGAAAGTCAGACAAGAAATCAGGGGTAACTTGGTGCTGTCTGACAGTGGTTGAACATGGGCTAGATGTGTGCCCAGGTGGCCAAGAAGGCTCATGTCATCCTGGCCTGGATCAGCAATAGTGTGGCCAGCAGGACCAGGGCAGGGATTGTCCTCCCCTACTCAGCACTGATGAGCCACACCTCAAATCTGTGTTCAGTTCTGGGCCCTGAGACACTGAGGTGCTGGAGTGCGTTCAGAGAAGGGCAATGGAGCTGGTGAAGAGTCTGGAGGACAAATTTGATCTGGAGTGCCTGAGGGAACCATAGCGGGTTTTGTGGGTTTTAAAGCAACATTGGCCTTTTAGTCTTTAAAACTTCTTTGGAGTTGTAGAGTTTGATATTTTATAAGTAATTTGTGCTGAGCTCATCTTAAATTCATTCTCATGTACTTTCTGGGTACAATCATTCCAATGTGCACTGGTACAATCTAATTCATATTTCTCTTTCATCCTCTGTGATTGGCACAAATTTCAGACTTCTTTTGCAAAATGCTGCAAACTGGCAATTTTACTGTGGTTTTCATCAAATTAGCATCGTGGTTTGAACTATAAAATTCATACTCCACACTTCTGTGTCTCATTCAGAGAGATTTTCACAGTATTTAATTTGGCAAGTACTTGATCTACTACTCCTAAAAGAGAAAGCCCTAACTAGGAAATAGTTGTCAAAATCCCCACCTTTTCCTGTCCAGAAGGCAGCACTCTGGAGCTGATATTTTTACAACTTCTGACAAAGGACTGCATGGATACAACCCTATAGGAGTGTTCCCTAAAACTATAACTTAGAATGGACTATGCTTAAATTAACTAAATTGAAGATGGCTTCAGCTTTCATAAAGCTTAAGGACCCTAGGAGAGTCAGTGGCATCACAGTGTCCATTTGTGCCCTGACTGTATTCACAAAATGGGACTTCTTAACATGTGAACAACGATCACTTTACTTTCTCCTTTACTGTCTCAGCATCATGGAACAGCATTAGAAGGTTTGCACCTTTTTTATTTTCTTTGAGTGAAAAGAAGAGATTTAGATGGATTAATGGAGTCTGTGGGGCATAGCTTCAACTTTGTTGGCTAGAAGAGAAGTCAAGCAAAAGCTATATCATTTTTTTATTGTGTAGTATTGATTGGAGGAATAATGTTTAGAATTATGCCAGTAAACATAAAGGGAAAAGGCAAGACATTACCAAGAATCCTGTCTTCAATATTAAAAAAAGAAAACAATGTTATCCATTTGCTAGGGAAACAAAGCCTCAATATGACTTGTCAGGATCACTGTCCATGAAGGCAGAATGGAGTAATCCTGGAGTAATGGAATGGAGGTGTAAAAGGGGTATTGACAAACTGGACAAGAAGGTGAGAATTGCAGTATCATACCAGTGAGAGAACTGGGCACCCACAGAGGTTAAATGGAGAGCAGGAAAAGCTGGGATTGCAAATGAGGGAGAAGAGATGAGGAGAGTGGAGAGTGGCTGAAGAGAAATGGAGCGGAAGAACTGGGACTGGAATCAGGAAGACTGTCCCAGTGTAGACTAGGAAACGAAACTGAGATGGCTTCTGAAGGTGTTGGTGAAAGGAAGAACGAATAAAATAAGAAAATGTCTATGTGAGACAGAGGGGGCAGGCACAAAGGGCCTGACAAGTGATAAGGCACCTGAAAAAGAACTGGCTACAAGAGGACACAACAGCTGGGAGGAGTACAGTAGAGGAGTGTGAGGAAATAAGACTGGAGCTGGATGGATAAGAGTAGTAGTATGGTCAGGAGAAGAGAAGGGCATGGTGGAAAGGAATCAACAGAGCAATACCTGGATAACAGAGCACCATCAGGTAAAATCCAGAGCTGGGCCATGACTAGAGCATGTCCTGTCTCCTGTCTGGTTGAGGGCATGTGGATTGCCTTCAATGAAAGCCAAGATGTGATGGACAAATCAGAGCAAAGCCACATCCAATAGGAGGCTACATCTTAGCTGGGTGAACTCTTATAATACTCCAGGCAATTGGCAGTATTCCAACATCCACAATTTAAGAGCTCAAAACTGTTCTGCTGCCACAGGTGAATAGAAAAACTTAGTAGAAATAGGTAAAATATACTGATTGTTTTCTGAGAACATTCTCATTCTGAGAATGATTGCTATGGCTGTCAAATATTTTCATGTAAGTTTATGAAAAAATGAATGTCACTCATGCAAACTCATTTTGAGTCCTTTGTGTTGTGAACAAATTCTTAACAATTTGTTATGGTAAATGTTTGTATCACAATTTTGGAAAGTGTTTAGTGCATTCATAGTGGTGAGGTTTCACAGTGCTCAGATCAGCCTAATCTAAAGGGCTGACATTTTTGAATGCAATTTTTGTTTAGTTTGCTTTTAAACACAGAATTCACCTAATTGTGTCGTTACACTTCTGGTCTCTGCTGTCTAGCTACCTTTGTTTAAAACTGAAAGTGGAACATGATTTTAAAGGATCAGTAGGTTCAGTGAACAAATTGAAACTCAGTGGGATAAGAAACTCTAAAAGGAACACATTATTCCAGCTACTTGGATGATAGTCAACAACACTCTTGAGTGCTCCTCAGAGGAACTCATATTCATAGAGCACACAAAATCACCCAAGTGTACCTATTTTTATTACTTCCTGGCTTCTCAGGAGGGCAATTTTTTAACATTTGAAAGATTTTGATTTAGACAAGTGGTCAGTGCCTATTGTCTCAATTTAGACATTAAGTGGCAACTTAGGTGCTGAATGAGACATAAGCAGGCTACAGGCACAGTTCGTGTTGGTATCTAAAGTCCATTCTGGAGTGATAAAGGCACACAAGACAACAAGAAATGAGCTCAGCAACAGCAATACCTGCAAGCAAATGCCAGGTTTGAACTCTGGCAGAGTGGTTCCCTAAGAAAAGATAAAAACTGAGCCTGAATCATTTTTCAGAAATAGATTCATCCTTGGTTAAAAACTGTGAATCCAGTGGATAATCTGAAGCACCAACTCATAAACAACCATGTTTCCTTTTTCTGCCCAACCTTTTCTCAACAGCAGATCAATCAGCCTAGGCTGAGGCAGAAATTATTATTTTTAACAGAATCCAGCTGGACAGCCTGTGCAACCACTTGCTGCCAGTGAATTTAACTGCAAAAGTAAGCAGAGACTGTTCCTGTCATGCCCTGCCTGTGCTATCACAGAAAAACCTGGTACTGCTCTGCTGACCAGGGTGACACAATCACTGTGCACAAATGTGTCCATAATCTTCCACACATTTCTTCTGGCTGCCACCATTATTTTCCAGTTCCCTTCTACTGAGACTATTAAGAATAATTGTAAGATAATTTGAATTGACTATTCAAGACTTACTCTTTAAAGTGGAGAGTTTTTCCCCCAAAATGTTTGTTATCTTTGTTTTGTGAAACCTTCTGCTTAAAAGCAATTTTAATCTAGATCAGAGTTTCCTCCAATGAGCTAACGTGCAAACCTTCTAGTAAAAGTCAAGATTTCTGTCCGATTCTTTTCCAATACTCATGTAAGAAAAAAGGGAAGACCCTGAACATTTTAAACATGCACTAGTAAGGGGCAGTGTTTGCCAAATATAAACTTGTATCCGTCAGATATTCTCATGGACTCATTTCTGTTCTTGACATATTTCTACTTGTTCCACTGCTTTCATGCATTGTAAGAATTCTCAGTAAAGATTAGGCTTTCTTGCAGGGATGGGCAGATGTATAGACATGAGTTTAAAGTTGTTCTGGAAAAAAATATTATTTAAAACAAGTGCATTGTGAGCTTTCTCACGGAAACAAAGAATCTTGTTAAAATATACTCACCAAATATCATTATGCTTTATGTGACAGCTGGAAAGTATTTAAATTCAGAAGAGTGTCAGCAATACAGCTTTTTGTGAGAGAAATGGGAGAAAGATTACTTTCAGACAGAAGGAGGAGCAGATATGAATTAAAATCTGCAGTTGAGAGTAACAGGCTATTATACTATCCAGTATGCAAATGCAACCCAAAGGCAAGGCCTACAGGTCAGAAATTGCAGTTCTTTCAAGCCCTTGTTTTGCTGACACTGTAAATAGACTGATCAATATGTCAGGAAGCAGTAATAAGGCCATGGGATGTCAAAAAAAAAAAAAAAAGATTTTTGTTCCCTAGGAGGACAACTTCAGATGCCTGAAAATGTTTACCAGTTTCTGTGGAGTGTGAGGATTATATCCAAGAGGGAGAAATAGCAGTTACTATTTGAGAACAGACTCTGGGGACACAAAATATCAAGTCACATATGTAAAATGGAAAAGATTACCATTGAATTTATTAATTTTTTAAGCACTGTCAAGCATGGATGTAGATGCGGGTTAGTGGCATAATATGGGGTTGGCATCCCCAGAGAGAGAGCCTTGAATCCTCTCACCAGGCAGGTGAAAATCATCTCTCTGAGATCAAAATGTTCCAGAAAAGTTATAAATAACTTCATTTCTATCCTATAAAAAAGACTGGTGACTCAGGTTGTTCTGCTAGATGATTTATGATCTACTCTAGCTGGAAGACAGAAAGATTCTTTATATGTATGCAACAGATTCTTAAGGCAGGAGCTGAGCTCCTTTTTCAATATCTTTTCCCATTGTTAGACAGGAACATAGGCTGTGCCTTTAATTTCTGCTGAATTAATGCCATGATGTGGATTACATCAGACTTCTCTTTAAGAGCTATTTGGTGTCAGAACATTAATTCATTTTAAATATACCAGAACTGATGCACACAAGAGAGGTTTTTTTCTCTGCTAGAAAGATAAAATGAAGTTCAGGAGAGGAACTGAACCAAGGTAATGTCATTATTACAGGAGAATTAGTGAGACATGCAGGACAAACGACAGACATAAAGGACGAACAGACTAGATGGAGAATTGTCAGTCACAGATGTAACCTGGCTAGCAGTTGAAGAAAATTATGAAAAGTCGAGTGCATTTTGCTTTAAAAAATAGATCCAATACTAATATATTTTTAACCCCTGTCGCACACTTTCCAGGGTTTATTTTGTCATGGGCAGAGACAGTGTGATGCACCCTGACGATGTACACAATGCCTGAAAAAATGCAGGATGTCAATGGCAAGGCACCCCATTGAAGACTAGAGACAAACATCTGTGAGGGGTTGTTTGTGTGACTATGCTTGCTCTATTTAGGAATGGGCTGCAAGGGATACACTCATTATAGCTCTGCCTTAAAAGATGTAGAATTAATTGGAGGAAAAGGAGAGGTTGAAGACCTTTAGTACCTAGAGATGTCATTAGGAGGCCTGTACCTAAAATGTTGTCAAACAGCATGAACT
This sequence comes from Rhadina sibilatrix, assembly GCA_013400275.1. NCBI lineage: Eukaryota > Metazoa > Chordata > Aves > Passeriformes > Phylloscopidae > Rhadina > Rhadina sibilatrix. The sequence continues at coordinate 136,646 of VWYO01013216.1, read as the reverse complement.
ACAGTTGGGGGGATTAAGTGAGAAGTGCACAACTGGAAACCAAAGTTGCCACTTTTGCCACCTTTGCACTGCCAAACTCTACAGCGTTTAGTGCTTCTGTGGGCTGCCTGAAACATCATTGGATGAATAATTTCCATTTCTTGAAAGCCTGTTTTATGTTTGGGCCAGCTCTTGGTAGAACATCAATACAGCAGAATGAAAAATCATTCATAAAAATGCATTGATTTTCTCAGACAGGAAATGCAGCAACCTGAAGCAAATCGTGTAAAGCACGGTAGTACTGGAAATCAAGGCACTAACTGGGCCTCCAAACTCCTGTTGGAAACCTGGCATTTTGGTGCTGTAGTCACAGATAAAGCTTGATAAGGTCTAAGCAGCAGGATATGAGGTGGTACTTGAAAAAAAAAAAAAAAAATTCTGGCATACTCTCATGGCCAAATCTCCACAATGCTCACCCCAAAATACTAATCTTGGAGTTGCAGAGCTCTTAAGAAATATTCTCTAGCTGTGCACAGAGGCGAATATGTGCCAGAGCTATGACTCTGCTGTGACACGGGGAAATAGATTTGACCATGGATAAACTGCAATAGAAAGCTGATTCCCAGAGGGGTGCACAATATAATGAATCTGCTGTCTCTGGGCTCCTTAGAGCACCCATCTCCATCGTGCTCCTGGTTACACACACCCACTCTTCCCTTAACTATCATCACAATTAAAATAACACAATGATGCCTTACATCTTTTCTAAAGGAACTGAGATTCCTTTCCTCCAAAGACTGGTTTTCCCTCTTCCCTTGTACTGAGCTATTCAAATATGGTTTGGCTCACAGGAGCAGAGCACAGCCCAGAGGCAGGTCTTGTCAAAGTTGGATTTACAGGAGGTGGGAAGAAAGGTACCTGCTCACCAGAGCTAGCAGCAATATCTGGGGGCAGAATGGTTGTTTTGTTGCCCACTCCCCTGCTGTGATAGCTGCCTGCTTGTATGAGTTTAGCTAGATGCACACAATTCTCTGAGGTATAGAAAATTTAATCTGTTGTTACTGCTCATGTGCTCTTATGGCACATTTGGAGGCAATTCTGCTTAAAACTGCTTAGATAAAGCCAGATGCATTTGATGGATATTACAGTAAAAAATCCTCTTTAACACTTCCAAAATAAGGCTATGTTTTTTATTGCCCATGCTTGGTTACTTATAACATTTCTTTTAATGTAATGGAATTAGAAAAAGAAAAGTTTATGCCTTGTAATTTCAACTCTCAGACACTTTGAAGGGAATTAAAGCTAAAAGCATATCCAGGAGGATCTTTTCAGGGAAAGGGACTGGGATGAAGAGGAAACAGATGTGCTGTGGTTATATATCACCCCGTGTTTCCTAATGATATACAGTTGTATCAGAAAACTACTCGGAGATCCCAACAGCTTATTTCATCAGTATGCAACACGGAAAGCATGGATACATTATAATGAGCCACTGGGGAGTGCTGGAGGAAAACTCAATATCTAAGAATATAATAGAGTTTAGTCTATCACAACAGTACCATATTTTGCCCTTTAGTTTCAGGGTTTCTTTTTTTTTTTTTTTTTTTTTTCTTTTCCCAGAGCCTGGATTAATTAGCTAGACACTAATTACCTGAGCCATTTCCTGCACAGCCATAAATGGATAATGTATTACTCCCTAAGAACAGCACTGCTGTAACACATCTGTCATCTACAATGACTGCAACTGCAAAAAAACATTGCAGATATTATTGTTATGACACCCAAGTTTATAATCAATGGTTGGTCTGGTTTTCTACATTGGAAAGGCTATCAGGTAGAGGACATCTGTATAGAAAAGAGATTTATTTACATAAGTACTAATTGTTTTGATGCAAATATCAGTAGCAGGCCAACAGTGTGGCATTATCTTCTGCTTCATTTATTTCAGAGGTCATTCATCAGCCATACATCTTCAAATGCATATCTTTCATCTGCTGAAACTGCCTGGCTTTCAGTCTTAAAACTAATTGTGTGTTTTAACAGGCTACTCAGATGCAACAAACAGTATTTCAAGATTTTTATTGCCTCTCCTTATCTTTTAATCTTTACAGAGCATTGGTAGTTTTTCAGGACAAAGAGAAAGCAGTATTCGTCAAGTTGAGCATAATGAATAAAACTGAGCACATTGGTTCCTAGACTGAATACCCACTGCCATCAGCTGAGGGAGAGCTTCTGTCCCTTCTTGTGCTGACATCCAAGGCTCATGCCAATCCCAGCTCACCCTCTGAATCCACACAAAGTGTCTTCCATGCTGTTCATCCTTACAAGGCATGTATGCTTCCCTGAAAGCTCAACTCCATCTCTCTGACCCCCTCAGGCTGCTCTACTGTAGGCATTTGTAGGGACCAGAAGCACTCTCACCATAAAATTCCTCTTTTCTTTAAAGGTTCTAGTGCATTGCTCCAGTTATAGGTGGGGGAAACAGAATCAGTGCAGGGTCATTATCTCTTGACATCCAATTTTTCCTGAGAGAAGAGAGGTTAGAAATCTTTAGGGGTATTTTCATTTGCACAAATGTTCTCTAATTTTCTAGGTTTTATCTAAGCAATTCAAATCAAGTTTCACTGCCTAAGCATAAGAGCACTTGGAGTTATTAGCACAGTGTGAGAACCAGCCTATTAAATTCCACGAAGATTGACCTGTTTTAAACTGAAATGTCATTTCATTTAACTTAGAAATTAACTTTCTCAAATGAATGTATTTATTGACAGAATATTAATTAAGTTCTGGTGGGAAGCCCTGTGTTTTTCCTAGCAACTAAAATGAGAGTTTTGCAGTGGCATTCAGTGAGACAACATTTTTACAACTGGTACCAAGTGGATAAAGATATAAAAAACAACATGACAGAGAATTTAGATGGTTTAATTATAGCCCCCAAATGAAGCAAAATACACTGCAATGACTATTCCATTGACAGTCATGGGCATACTGTTTTTTTTAGTTCTTGAGTCTACATCATAAGCCTAGGAGAACTTATGAAGAAAAAAAAAATTAAATGAATGTTTAAAGTATCATTTAGTATTTTTACATGGAAAACTCCTGCCTTGTGGGGGATTGACAATAGATAACAAGTATTTGTCACCAAACTGTCACTGGCCTCCAAATACACAATAAGGTTTATTGCATGCAGTTTAAATGTTCAGAACTTTTATGCATGACGTTTCTGGAAGAGATGTGTGTGAGCAAAGAACTATGCCCTCACACAAAACATATTTCTCTGTGTTTCACTGCCATGAGAGTGTTCCTTGTTTGTTACAGTTGTTAAGGATGCTCCAGCTCCTTCATGTGTGGAACCTTTTTTCCGGGCAGTGGCCGTTGGCACTCAGGACTAAGTCTTTTCCTTAGATGAATTAAAACACTTGGGGAGAGCAGCTTGAGCACTGCCTAGCCTCCCCATGTATTCTTTCTTTCCATCCCCAGTGAAGCCTTAGAAAAAAAACTCTGAGGGTGGTGGCTGTGCTGTGGAAGTCAACATTTGGACTCACATAAAAGGAGCAGAAGAAGCAAAAAGAAAGCACAAGTACAAGACAGGCTATGAATGTGAAGCAGGCAAAATCTGCAGCATACAGCTTCTGTCTCCCTGTGACAGAAGGTGGAGTAGCTATCATGCAGTAGTTTCTTGTTCATGGCTGGGAACAATGAGCTTCTGTAACTCAGATCCTGCCATCCTCACCTAATTTGCACATTTTTCCAGCCACTCCTGCTGTCAGGTTTGTGACCAATTGTCCTTTCCAATCTGGTTCTCCACCAGCCTGTCCTGCAGCCTCCGGCTTGTGCTGCCTGTGCCCCCAAATTGTAACCTCCCACTTGTTGTCATCTGCAGTCTGCAGTTTATGGAAACAGACAGGAAGCTGAGGTTCCTGAGAGAGTCCAGTCCTGGATATCCAGATGCCCACAAACCCACAACCCATGCATCACTTGAATACAAGTATTTATTGAAGGGTAAGAATAAATCAAGGTTTAAACCTAACCAGGACTATACAAGTGATGTGTGTGACACACAAGGGGATTGCTTTGGTTGTTTTACATAGCTTCTATGGTTGTTTCATGCCATAGCTGCCAATCTAAAAGAGCACTGGTTTCCTGTGTGTCCCATGTCAGGTCCTGAGCCATCTCAGATGACTCCAGGTTCCTACACGGGGCCAACAAACTAAGACCCTAACAGAGAGAGTCAACAGAGAAGACATCAGATGAGTAAACATGAAGTGCTTACTTCAGCATTGAGTTGTGCTCCCAGTTACACTGGCTGGATTAGCCAGATCTCTCCATAAGAAGAGATCCAAACCAGTGAGCTTGCAGCTGCCCTGCACAGAGGTTATTACAGAAAAATGTGTTAATCTCAAACCAATCCTACCTGCTGTTATGCTTTGAGCTGGGGCATCACAGTCCCATAGCTGAACAAGTCACGTGCATCCTGTGTGCGCTGTGCCCTCTGGCTGTCCCAGCAGTGGCACTAGGCAGAGATGTGATGCAGTCCTTTGGAAGTTAAGCTAGTAAAGAAGTTATGTCATTTAGCTGTTTTTCAACTCCTATCAGAGCTTTAGGCTTCTAACATTTGAAACTATCCAGCTGTGAGGCACAAGGTAATTCACTTGACTTTGCTAGTTCTGTGGATACTAGAAATTCAATCAGCTCTGCAAACAGCTGGGATCAGGATGAGATGTGAATTTCTAAGGTCTAGAAGTGAATTCGTAGCATGTGCATTCTTGTAGACCTTTCCATTTCATCTGCTGTACATTGCACAAGTTTTAGCTAGGAAATGAGGTAACACATAAGTGTTCAGAAGTGCCATGCTGGAACATGAATGCTATTCTATACAATACAGAGCAATAGGATGATTTTAAATATAATCATAATGGCACTTAGTGAAATAAACCATTAAATATTAGATAAACTTTCAAGTGCTTCAGGATGACAAGCTGTCATCATCAACACCTGGCATTATAGCATTTTATAAAAATATTGAAAGACAATTTTTATAAATGGTGAATAATAAATTAAATTAATAGAAACTTTGCCAGTGACACAGAGCTTCCTATTCTATGCAGTATTTCCATGTAATCAGGACTATAAACAAAAGTCCCCTACAAAACATATGAGAAACATGAGCAACTTTGGTGATGGTTTCCTCTGATCTATCAGTACACGTGCTGTCATGCATATTTCAATTGCAAATTGCAAGTCTATAAAGTAAAGAAAAAATCTATTACATGTGACAATGGAACAGTGCTGTACATTTTAACAGCCAGAGGATTTATTTCCTCTCTATCTAAGAGCACTCCTAAAAACATTGTCTATAATCCTCCTGCTTTGGGAACCTATATTTGGTGGGATAATCCCATAATGCATTTGTCCAGCCATGTGATGTCAATACTCTAAGGCTTAATTTATATAAGACTTTTTTATCCAGATCCTGTGCAAATGTGAGAACCAAAAGATTATGGGTAAGTATATGCATGTATAAAATATATTTCAGTCATGCTTGAAGTATGTTGAGTTTGTGACTGCTGAGTTTAGGAGAATGCTTTTTACTTCTGACTTCTCATGTTAGGCTAGGAAAGCACTGTTGTCTCCATGAGAAAAGCATTTTGACCTTAGTATCCAAATGCAATATTACTGTATTTCACTTTTCATAAAATTATCAAACCTTTCAGACTTGGTTTTGCATGAGAATAATCAATATCAGTATTTTAAGACCAACAGGGAGGATAGCATGCAAGCATACATGTTGGAAATTTACTGAAAAACAAAACAAGCCCCCATTGTAGGTAATGTTTACATTCAGTTCCCCATTCTGGGTCATCTCAAGAGAATTAAAAGCTCTGGCCTCACCTCTTGTGCAGGTACCTGTCCAAACAACAACAATAGCTCCAGGGGAGCTGCTGCAGCCCCTAAGGATGAGGGATCCTTCACACATGCACCATCAGTCCTGCCCTGAGTATACAGGCAGCATTTCTGTGTATTGGGCATTGTCAGTAGCCCACAAAGGGAGAACAAAGCTCTGTAGCAGAGAGATTAGTGAGCTGGATGCAATGGGACAGCAGAGATCAGTTAAGATCAATCATAACTACAGTGACCCATGCAAGAAGCAAGGATACATGAGACAGCAATCCAAAATACAGGATTTGGTGGGAGGATTCCCTTGGGCTAACATGCTGTTTTCTCTGGGTGCCTGATTCCCCACTGATTTTCATTCTGATCAGACAGTGAGGTGCTTGTCTTCGCTGGAATACCTATGTGCTATAGAAACACAGCTCTGTCTAAACCCAAAAATCTGCAAATTTCTAGTTATTGATAGAACAACTGTGGTCCTCATTTGTAATAGTATTTGAACAGCACAAAACATTATCTAACTGAGAAAATACTATCTTGTCTAACCATAGAATCCTCTAGCTCAGTGAACTTTCAGGCTTTGCTATAGGAATAGCAATCCCTTATACCAATCCCTTATACAATCCCTACTCTAATAGCTTTGATTATTTCATTTGCTCTAAAGCAAAGAGCCATATTCCAAAAGCAAAATCAAACCTCCTCAATGCCCTCCCAGGTTAATGTACTTGTCCAAGACATTCCCAGTCTCAAATATATATTCCCAGTTGAAATATATAGTCTGTGCCATGAAATTCATGTCAAAGAACTCAGTTTGGGTTTTGTCTCTTCCTGATTCAAGCATACAGTGGTAGTTTATTGTGGTTTGTTGGTAGATGAATTCTTAGAAATATTTTCTGTATATAAAAATAATTTGGAAAATAAACATAATTATACATTTTATAAGAGAACACAATAACCATTTCAATATAAATAAGCTTTTATACATAATAATATATATAATAATATATAAAATAAATTTTTGCATATCAAAGAGACAACATGAATAATAGTAACACAGTCCAATAGAAAGAATGTTATTTTGTTCAAGCTATTATCATTACCTGAGGCAAAATACCTCTTTTGAGGTGGTACCCAACAGTGTCAGAGGTACCCACTGCACTGGCTCAGAGCTAATAATATTGTGGAGGGCAGGGGCATGAAATACCTGAAATTTCCTTTCAAAAAAGCTTCTTTTCCAGAATAATGTACCATTTTGTGTTTACTCTCCTCCACTGAGCAAGCTTCACTTGATGAAATCTGGGGAAGCTGCAGGGTTTTCTTTTTTTTCAAGTAACCTTCCTCCAGCCTCCATGTGCACAGAATCTGATGGCACAAAGTCATGGTTAGAATGGTTAGTCATGGGGAATTGATGAATCCATTAGATATTTTTCACGTTGACACTGTTACAAGAACTATACTAATGATTTTCAGGGGAGGTAGAAGAATGGCTTTTATCCTAGGGAATGTAAACCAGCATAATTTCATCAGTGTTGTTTCTCTGCTGTAGGCAGAAAACTAAACAACTTCATCCTGTGCAATTTGTGCTACTAAGCTATAAGTGGAAACTTGTGCAGATCTAAAACAAGGCCTGTGAAGATCAGCAGACGTGTCAGTCATTGTCCTCTTCATCCTAATGCATTAGAGCATTGGATGTCTTTTGATCAGATACTTTAACACACTGAGGTTGGCTGGGGTTTGGGGTTACAGGAAAAGACAAAACCACAGAGCATGAAAGAATTGATTTGGAAGGAGGTTATGTTTCAGTGTCCTACAAACACTTCTGTATCTGGACAGTTTTACAGTTAAGGAAAGGCTTTTGTTACAGTTTTCTTTAACCATCTGACTTATTTGCTCAGCTCCATTCAGTAATCCATCTATGCTCCCAGTAGTTAGAAAGACAACATTTCTAGGTTCAGCTACTAGTCTTAGGATTGGATGAATTAATCTGCAAAGTAGCCTTATTCTAGATGACTATCTTGTAAGAGCAGCCTGGTTTTCAGCTGAGTGGCATGAATCCCACCTAGGATGTCAAATTCTAAGTCAGTTGTACCCAACAAGAAATCTTCTGTGGATTCCAGTGAGGACTGCTCCACCATGCAAATATCTGAAAAACTTATCTCTGTATCTGGCTTAAAAATACTGATGCAGAGTATTATTACAAATTTACAAGTTGATACTAAAGCCATCACTTGGCAGGAAATGTCACTAATGGCAAGTAGAAGAACTGGAAACAAGATGAATGAGATATGAAGTAGAAAATATCCTTCTATAGGGTCAAGTCTGTGTCTTCTACTAAAATAAAGCCCTGGTCCTGGAAGTGGTGAAATTTTGATCCTGAAAAGGCTACTGATTAACTGAAGAAGATAGAATCTCTACTGTGTCTGTTTATTCCTTCACGAGGGACTCTTGAGTTCTGTTCCTACTGCAGGCATCCTCTGCAGTCCTTGGGGTGAGTGGTGGAATTCCTGAAAATCATTCCAATATCCAGAGAAGGCAGCTCTCCTCTCTGCAAACACAGCACTGAGATGTCTCCAAGAAGAGGAAAAGAAACAAGCAATATAAAGAGACAACCTTACGGATTTCATGTGGGTTTTGCTTCCTCTGCAAAGAAACAAAATAGCACTTGGCCAACTCAGCTGGGGCCTACATTCACTGCTCCTAGCACATCTTCATCTCACCTTCTGAGGTCCTGCAGGGCACCAGTTGTCTAAGGATGCAAGTGAAGACAGCAACTGTGACACATGCCAGGGACAGGAGTGATGTGTAAGCTGGCCTTCAGCAAGCAGCTCCCATTCCTACATTCTCTCTCTTTCACATGCCTCAGCCTTCCACCATGAGTCATGTTCACACCTGGAATAAACCTCTTCTTGGCTTCAGGATCATCTTTCCAGCCTGACAACATGGTAGAGGTCACACAAGAACAATTCTGCTGCCTGTAGCCTGTGCATTATCCCATATCTGATCTTGAACCTGAGGTAGGACAAATGTACAGGGCAGGTTCTCTGCCCTGCCTGGCAGCAGGAAAGGAGCAGGACTTCCCCGATGAACTGATCCATCATATTCTCATAGTAGAATAGGAGTACTTTTCTTACAAAAGTATCCTGAGTGTTTCTTCCTCTGCTTTCTTGTATTTCTGCCTCCTTCCCATCCTTCCTATCTCCTTAACTTGACTAGGATTTTAATTTATCCAATTGTGCTTTTAAGTTCCAAAAATACGTTTATAATATGTGTACCATTTAAACCTACTGCTTGGATTTTTTATGTACACATTATTTAACAAGGCATAATGTGACTTTTTTTTTTTCCCTTTTGAGTACAGATACAAATAATTAGGTCTTCGACCTTCTTTTCATGATACAAATGAATGGGTGCTTTACCTAAGCTACAAGGGTGTTATAAGATATCCCTGGCTGTAAAATTTTCAGTCCTCAGCTTTATAAGAGATGTCATGAGCTTTTCAAACTGATTGGATATTACACACTTGAAAAATACAAATCTTGAATATCCTTGGCTTTCAAAATCCATTTGGAGGTCATATCTTTAACGGCTCTTAATTTGAGGGTAGGTAAGTAAGCTGACAGATAAACACTCTAGAGGCCTGCAGGATGTATTTTAATTAGTCATGAACTGTCATGCTTCTACAAAGAAATTATTTTATATTTGAAAAGACATGTGAAGATTCTAGGAACTAAAATGACTTCAGTCTGCACACTGATTTCTGTTCTCATGCTTGCCTTTAGCTCTGTATTATCCCTGATGCATAGAGACTTTTAGTGTCTTGGACATAAGCACAGTAAGAACAATGGTAATTCAGCAGCTGCTCCTGAAGCAAGGAGGAAATTCTAAGCAAGAAGTGAAAATAATATTGCTGTTAGACACACATACACACACGAACTAAAAGTGATACAAATATGGAATTAAAGAAGAGAAAGACAAAACTCCTCTGCCGACTTCAGAAAATCATGGCAAAAGTATATGTTTTTTTCAAGAATGACTGCATTTTCGGTGTTCCATAATGAAAAATGCTGTAAATGTCTGATGATTGAGTAATGAACAGTGGAGCTTTCTTTTGAATGAGCTGCATCTTATGCTGAAGTGTGCAATAGAGTATCTAAGGGGTTTCATTGTCACCTGGAGTATTTGGCCTTTTTTTTTTTTTTTATTAAGTAAAAATTGCTTGGGAGATTATTTTGGTTACAGATATAGAATCTACATATTTAGGAATCTTATTAACTCTCATCAATAAGGTTCTTTATCCTCTCTTCTGTGCACTGTTCTGTATGACGTAATCCTATATATAAATCTATCTTATAATAAGATGTGTAGTTTTACTAACATTTTTATTTAATAGATTCTGGCAGTAGAAAAAGGAACATGGTGACGGGCTAGAGTCAAATTCATATTTTCATGAATATTAAAAAACAATCATTACATATCAGCTGGGTCAGTTTTATTATATGCTTCATCTGTACTGTATCTAGCCAAATAAATTCATTCATTGCACTGTGTTACACTTGCCAGCAAATACAAATGGAGAACATTTTCAATTGACAATATATAATTTTCAAATTTTTGGAAAACTATATTTTTCTGAACCATGTCTCTGAAATCCGCTTTACTGTAAGCAGAAGTTCTGTTCTCCTCCCCAGGAACAATATGACCAGAATTCAGAAGGGCTCTCTATAACTGAGTTAGAATGAAAATAACTTGGATCTGATTGTAACAATGAGTTTCTCCGGAGGAATGTGTTTTAGCCTGAGATGTGTTCCGGCAAAAGTGAAAGCCAAGTATTCCCTGTACTTGATTCATTAATTGTTATCTTCCAGTTATGTTTTTCCTTTATTTTTTATCAACATTTCCCATTTATCTTGGCTGCTAAAAAGATGACTGTTCAAGTTAATAAACAACTGCATTTGCTCTGTGTGAAGATGAAACATGACAAAATAATTTGGGTAGATCCAAAAAAGATTTGAGAGGTAGGGAGGAGTTGGCTTAATTTTATGGAAAGATCATAATAAGAAACATTGGATAAAAATAAGATTCTAGCCAAAAAAAGGGCAAGCCAAATTGCTCCTTTTGTTTTTTAAATGTTTTCAATGACTTTTTACTAGCTCTGCACAGTTTACAAATACAAATCTGCTTTCCAAATACCAACCCTACAAATTCAGGACATGATTAGAAAGTCAAGTTGTGCTATCTGTTGGCTTCTATACTATCAGGAATAAGATAATTTAAACAAAATTAGTATTTTGCATTTTTGTGCAGATCAGCATCTCTAAAATTCCAAAATGATTCTTTACTCTGGGATGGCACTGACTTGGTAATACTGAAAGGAATAAAATATTTATGCTTCATTTTAAGCTCTTTGCAAAGCACCCAGAATTTATCTTTCTTCTAATTTCCCAGAATTACCCTTTCTCATATAATTTTAAAATTTTTTTTTTTTTGTTAACAGGTACATTATATCATCTACCATTGTTGATATAAACAAAACTCCACTGTAGTGAAAACAACAAACCCTATGGAGGAACAAGACAAATATATTTCTATATTCTGCACTATGTTTTGAGCTTTCATACTATTTCAAAATTGCAGAAATGTATAGATTGTTGGGACTTTTAATCTCTATGTCTGGGCACCTATTTTAACTATTAAAGAGTTACAATATCTGTGTTTGTGCCTGAAAAGCCGTATGACTAAGAAAACTAAGTTTTATGAAATGGATAATGTATGAGGAGGCTAGTGGGCTCTTGTTTCACTAAAACAGTATAAAACTGTACTCACTTCCTTGAAAATTCTGAATTTTTATTATTTCTCCCAGAGGTTGCAAAAAAAAGACATTCAAAAAATTTTTATCAGTATATACAACCTTTTGTGCAATTAGAATAGGATTAGATTACTGTTGGTTTAGCTATGATCAAAACTGAATTTTCACCTGGCAAAAACCAAGCTAGTTGATATGATTGCTTAGAATTACTTTACACCATTGAACCACCCCTCTGCCCACAGTCTGTCCTTTGTGATTATGCTCCTTCTGTCACTGAACCACCTCTATTCTTCTATTGCTGAATGTCCTCTACTGAGGTATTTAACCTAAGGCAACTGACTTTAAACGTGTTCCTAAAAATTTTACCTTCCAGTTCATGCCTGGAACATTAATGCAAGTCATAAACTTTGAATGGGTTTGACAGAGCTAGTTCCCAGAGTTATAAAATATGCAAGAAAGATATTCTGTGTTCAGAAACCGCTTTTCCATCTCTTAAACCAAAATTCCATTGGCTTTTATGTTGGCACCTACCCAAGCTTCCCAGATGCTGCTATATTATTCACAATTAGAGTTACATACCCATTTTCAGTGATTTTGTTATAGTACACAGAAACATAAACATGAAGATAAATGAGTTCCTAAATAACACCTCATTTATCAATATACATTTGTAAACGGAGTTTGCATCCACATCTACAATTGTGATCTGAGAATACAATTGTGATACTGAGAAAGCTGCAGGTTTCTTGATTTTCTTTTTTCTCCTATCAGGAAAGTGTAATAACAATGAATTCCACTCAGAAACAGTAGCACAAAGGTTGCACGTGTGCCACAGAGTTGTCGGATTATCAACCATATTGTTTATCATGACTATATAATGCTCAGCATAATGGCTGAATATACTTACTACCTGCTTCTCCTCTCTAAAGACTAATTAAGAGATTACCAGTGCATAAGATTAGGGGCCTACTTTATGAAGGTATTATAAATTATAAATTTATAATGGAGAGAAGAAGAAGAGGGGGAATGGGAAGAGAGTCAGCCATGACCATTACTCACACAGATATGATAATACAATTCTTCTGCAGTGAATCTTGGTGGGTACAGAAAACTTTCTGACACTCTAAGTCAAAAACCTGTTAATAAGTCAGAACATGTGCTCATAGTCCAAAAAAACATAGAAGTGCTGCAGTATATTTCCATGGCACTTTTAAAGCTAGACATTTTAAAGATTTTGCTGGTTTTATGTTCAGAAAGCTTTCTGTTTAGTGTATTATTCTTTCAGAACAAATTAAGATTTCTGCTTAAAAATGTCAACAAAAAACCAAGGCTGGGAACTAAATCCCAGAAGAATGTGACCACCAAGAGACTGACTCTTTAAATAGATTTAAGATAGTAATGTAACAACGTGGGATATAAAGAAAATTTCCAGGCCACAGGTGAGGTGACAGCTGGCCAGAAGTTGGGGAATAGAAAAGCATTTATCTCCTGCCAATCTGCTTCTGCCACCAAGCTGTGAACAGCCTGAAATAAGGACATGGGGCACTTATGTACCCAGACTCACACAGATGTGAGTCACTGTAATCGTCATTCCTTTGTGTGCACAAAACATTTTTGGGAACAGAGGAGTGACAGGCATTCCCATTCCCATCCTATCTATAGTCTACCCTCACACAAAACATGCTTTCAAAGCATTGCTACTGCTGAATTGTAAGTTCTACACTCCTACCTCTCTGTTCCCCTGGCTCTCTCATCTGATGTGTCTGTTTTTAAAGTGAAAAATAATCTCTGATTCATACAGAAGGTGGAGCAGGAACTTTTTAGAGGGATTTACCCTGAAGACTTTATATTTTTTTTTTTTTTGCTGTCACTGAAAACAGCTGACCTACTGCTGTGGAAAGCCTCCTCAGGCCTCCTCTTTCTTCTCTCTTTTAAACTTAGTCGGGCAAACATCTTCCAGGTAATTCTGTATTCCTAACAGAATTCTTTCTCTCTCCTTATATGTGTGTGTGTGTGTGTGTGTTTGGTTTTATTTGTTTGTTTGGTTTGGTTTTGTTTGGGTTTTTTTCCTTGGCTCCTTCCACACATGCATTATTTTACTAACAGAATTCTCATGAAGTCAGTAATCTTCTCTCAATATAGTTTCAATGTCACACATTTGATTTCCCTTTGGCACCCACCTGCTGTTTCTGCTTTTTTGAGAATATTTATTATGTCTTCCTTTTTAAAATTCATAATACATTGAGAAGAAAGGAAAGACTTATGGTTTTGGTGATAGATGAAAAAGGCATAAACACACTTCTTTTTTCAAATTTTTGCATAGTACATTTTCTTATTCACCTGAAGAGTCATTGCTTCACTTTAACTATACACAGTTATTTAGAATATGATCATTTGAATATGGCTATTTAACTTCTGTGTTTCTGATCTAAAAATTGCTCAACAATGGGCTTTATGGTTTATCTGTAGTTGACATACCATTATACACACTATATCATAGATACATTACACATATAAAACTATATATAAAAGTTACTGTGAACTGCAGACATCAAAGATTATGCTTTGTTTTCTTTGCTTTGGGTTCCACCACAAACAGTGAGCTTTTCTCTCCAGCTACTTAGTCTAACGTATTTTCTCCTCTTTATACACCATTAAGTCATACTAAACTTATCAAAATTATTGAGGTTTGCTTTTTACGTATTTGCCCATGGAATATCTGAATTTCTGAGTGATAAGCAGATGTTTTTCAAGAGAAAATCACATTGGAAAAATGGAAACAAAAGAAAAACGAAAACAAGATGGAAAAAAGAAAATTTCAGAATCACTTGCACTCCAGGCCATGAGAAAACACACATGGATGCTTTTTTCAAAAGACTTCCAAGTCGGAGTTTTTGATATCCCATAATTTTTACCACATTGTACAAGGACTGAGTTTCCTCTCTGATGACTTTAGCCACTTTAAAATTACATATATGAACTGAACTACCTTCCTAAACTCACTAGATAGCTACTTCTGAGGACTAGTCATCTCACATTTAGGTGTCTGAACTGTAAAGGTTCAGTCACCCTCTTAATATTCTGTCATCACTGAATGAAACCCTGGAAAGTTGAAAGAGTTGAAAGAATATTATATGTTTAAATGACTCATAAAGAAGTTTTGTCTCAAACAGAACATTAAGGAATGGCTTTCTTCTGTCCAAGAAAAAAGATTTACACAAATAATGGGCTCACTTAGAAATGCAAAATATTGTTCCCAGGAAACCACATTTATTTTATGTCACCAGCAACTGAAAAAATTGCAAAATTATTTTCCATGATTGAATTAACCAGGGTGGCTAAAAATCCTCATCAACCTACCATTGCTGTTTACTCCTACTGTAAGAAACCACCCACTCGGTCCCTGTGCAGAGAAAAACTGCCTGGGTGTGGGCAGAAGGAGTAGGAATTGAGATGGTGGCTCTCGTGACAAAGCCACCGCATTATTAAACCGTGACTTGAAATCTTCCTTACAGCTGCACTGCTTGGTGTGAGATAAAATCTAACACTGGACTCAAAGCTGGGTAGCAAAAGCTTAATTGAGTTGACTAACCCAATTAATCCATTTAATTCTCAGTACAAGAGACTTCATGACACTAGGAGCTGCAGGGCTGGACACTGCTTGTACACGATCTTATGCTCTGCAGCAAAATGTCAAGTGTCTTAGATATTTCCATAATTTGAGTCTGGTGCCAGTACTGTCAGATGTATGTTAAGAATATATTAATATATTCACTGTCCTAAAACACTGGTGTTAATTTTCTTTATGCAGATAAAACTCTGCAGTGATAACATTTTTGATACTTACGGAGATTTTTCAACTTCAGGGGTTTTTTATTCCTCTGCTACTAGTCTGTGAATTATCATTCATCTAATTTACCAGTAATGACATATAACTTGTTCCCACCTGCTGGTTGTTGTTGTTGTTTGATTTTGGTTTTGTTTTGTTTTGTTTTTATAAGGTGTACCTAATGTTTCCTTTTTGCCAGAGTAAAAGCTCATATTTCACACCTGAGTGGAAGGGTTTAATTTTAGTTTATTTGCTTTCTTCCTGAAACATAACAAACTTTTTTCAAAATTAGGAGAGATCTTTCTTGGTAATTATCAATTGTTCATTTCTCTCAACACAATGATAGCTGATGCTATTAGTTTTCTTTAAAACGTGCTCTTAATACCTATAAACAAGCAAAAAATTCATGCTGTAGCCACTGTAATGCCCTGATTTTTCCTGCTGGCTTGTAAAATATAGAGTAGAATGAGCTGCACTAGAAGGTGTACTTTGTATTCTGAAATCTAATATCTCTGCCATGTTTTTCACAATTCTGTTTTTCTGAACAAAATTAAAATAATTATAAAAATGTGTATTTGATATGCAAAAAATGCCTTGTGTTTCACTGAATTACTGTCATGGTGACATAGAAATTATAATTCTACTCTACTGTACTCTACTGTAAAGTCTAGAGTAAAATTAGTCAAGATGTTTGATTGTGGCCCTACATTATGAAGAGCTGATTAGACTATATTTCCATCACATTGTTTAGGCTATAACCTTGGATATTGCACATTGCATTTCAGTATCCAATACAGGTTCAATCCTTTTCCCATTGGCAGCCAATAAATCTTCCCAAGTGACGTTGATATTGTGGAAGGCTTGCAGAGTGTTTGTCTATCAGGTGCTTAGAAGACTGGATTATATATCTGACCACTTTTACCACAGCCAGAGAAAAAATAATCAATTTTTGAACTTTGTAATGAGCATTGTCAGTCTGGGTCAGCATTTATGACAGCTGAGCAGCTCCATTCAACACAAGGTATTGAGATAAATATTCTTCTCTGAATAGGAAAAGGAAAGTAAAGGGCAAAGGGAAAAACAAAAAACCAAAACAACAGAGGCTTGACTATGTAGTCTTGCAAAATATGACTCAAGCAACAAAGACAGTTTTGTGCCTAGTAGGATTAACATCATTGTGCCAAAATACAATTCCCCCAGCAACTTCATCCACATTTAAAAAGAATTTGCCTAGAAGTACTATCTTCTCAGCATCTTTGGGATAGTGATGTTTACAGACATGTAAAGCATTCCCTCAAGTGGTGATTAAACACTAACAATCCGTTAAGAACATGCACTGACAAAACCTTTACAGATCATTACCATCACCTCACCCGCTTAGCCTCTAAAAGACCTTTGAGCTGTACTTACAGTTCACCATCTCCAAAAGAAATATTACAAAGGAAGAGAAGAGGAAGACTGACTCAAAATTACTAGGGCATAGAAGGTTTTTTAGCCTCTTCTCTCACAGCTCTCCAGTGAGAATTTGATTTATAGAAACAAAGCGACAAAATCCTTCCAGGGGGCTGTGTGTTCTCAGAGATTCTGGGACTCGGAGACACAGGGACACCAGATATCTGTCTGTACCTAACTTCATATCAGCTTCTCTAGAGGCCTTATTGGAAGGTCAAAAGGGTGTGGAGGAGTAGGGACAGAACTTTCTGGTGTAATGCAGTAGATGCAGGGGGCCCAAGAGGCAGCTTGAGAACCAGAATCTGAGGACCTGGTTTATGAACTAAGGTGTGGTACTACTGTGTAAGATTATAAACTCATAGTGCTGCACAGTGGTGCACAGGGCCACGTTACTACTTTTAGCTCACCTTCAGAAGCAGTGACACAACTTCTTTCAGAGTACTTAAAGAACCCAGCCACTCTAATTCCCATTTACTCTTTTTTGCAAAAGTCCTTTTAAGAGCCCTGCCTTATGAGCAGTGGTGAAGAGATGACATGATTTGTTCTTTTCTCTTTGTGTTGCTTAGCATCTCTGAAATGTTGCCACATGGAGGCTTTCTGCTAGAGGGACAGTTTTATCTCCATCTGGATCCGAGTAAAGGCACAACTTGTCACCCAGCATCCTTTGCATCCCTTGCATCTCTTCTTCTTAGTTTCTTCTGAGGTGCTACACTTGGGATGTTTATGAGCTTTTTCTTTCAAGCTCTTCAGGACAGAACTCCTGCTGGAGACCTCCCATCAGGTAGAAGAGGATTCACAGCACTAATGGGAACCTCCCTTGAAGGGGCTTTGACTACTTTTTAGGCTATGCACCGTATAATCTTTCTGGGTGAACAGACAATTTTTTCAACAAGGGTATCCTGCAGCATATGATGGAATTAGAACACATCTCACATATTAACCTCATGATTTGTAGTATAATTTTGTGCCATGAAAAGGCCATCATTTGTCATAAAAAGAAGAATCATTTGCAGCTGAAAATGTTTTAATTATTTCTTCTTGAAATTACTTGGTCATTCAGCATCTCACACTATGTTGCCTATTTGACAGAAGGAAATTAATAACATCAGTAAGATCTTAGGAAGCTAGATAATGAGCTCTCTAGGTATCAGTTCTTTAGTTACACTCATGGTACAATTTCTGATCTAATGTTTAAAGCTCACCAGTTGGTCTCACTTCAATGTCAGTGTTTGTAATAGATAATATATGGAACTTCAGAGTCTTAAAATGAGAGCTGCTGAGTGCACCTCTATTTTTGTCTTAATAGCTCTCAGGCCATTTGCATGGGAATAATTGAAGGTTATGAAAATTTTTCACAGAAATTAACAAATTAATTTTAACATCTGGTTTAAAAACTCTTGGTCTAATATGGTAATGTTTTACTGATTTGGAATGCATTTGAAGCAGAGCTGTATGGAGTAAGTAAGGCAGATTTTAGCCTTAACTTCATTTAGTGAGCCCATTCTCTCAGTTACAGACAGGGTCTTGCATGTCTACTTAGTACTGTCATTATAGAAATAATTGAACATGTCTATTTGCACCCTCTTCTGTTATTTTCTTTAAGGTCTGCAGAGTCATCCTCTCATTTCTTGTATTTTTATTTTCAAAACTGCCTACAGGACTCTGATTCTTTGACAATTCTGATATTTCTTCTCCTGGCATTTTTTGAAGTTAATCACTTCAGTTGACTAAAAAAAAATAAAAATATCAAGGGCAATCAAGTAATCCAAATGACAGTTTAAAGTATCTTCATAGTCATAGACTAAAATTTTTTTGTCTCCTTTCCCTTTTCCATTGTAAGATATTTTCATGCTGTTCACTTGAAACTAAATCTGAGTAAGTTCTCATGCAGCCAAGGTCTGGAAATTGGCTTCAGACAACCAGCAATCTGCAGAAATGTGGTGACACAACTAAGGCTATTATTTGTACCACCAAGCCACCTGTAGCTCAAACCTACATGTGAGTCCAGATTCCCTGACTGAAGCTGGAGAACGAAGCCAAGAGGAATGGAGCTCTGCTGGCAGGGCAGGATAATGCCCCTTGCAGCAAACCTTGCTTTTCCCTGCAGTATTCCTACAGCCACAGCCTGAACCATTGCTACTGAAAATTTAGCCCCAAACTTCAGCACAATTGTCAAATGTGTTATTCTCATATATTTCATGATGTAATATATAAAGGGAGGTGAGAGCAGCACTTTGTATCTTCTGGAGACTGTGCATTGCTGGTCAGCCTGCAGGTAGCATCCAAAGGTATCAACATCTTTGTAAGAGATACAGCTGTGAATCTCTTAAATAGCTAACAGTGTCAGAAAAAATATTTTTAGCAACTGTTTCTATGTATCCAACCAGGATTCTGGTTGTCCTGGAAAAATCCTGTCCGTCTGGTATTTGTGTGCAAAATGTCTTGTGCAAGGGAACCCTGGTTCCTCGGCAGAATCCTTAATTCTTTTGCAGTTGAAATACCCATACTGTGCACAAGCAGGCTAAAGGTTTCACACTATGTCCCCCTAATGTATTTTTTCAAATGCTATAGCAGCCTTTTATTCTTTAACTGCATTTTCCTTTGTTATTTATTTCCTTGAAGCAAATTTTTCCAAACAGACAATTATAAAGTGGATATCAGATATAAAAACATGAATGTTTTATTTAAAATCCTGACTGTAAATTTGCTTTACCTAGTGGGGTTCCAACAGCCAGCTACTTCATTTTTTCCTTTCCTAGTGGAAGCTTTGTATTCATTTGTAGCAGATTTGTGAGTCAAGTGTAGCAGTGGGAAAGCAGTAGCAGCCTGCAAACATACATTGGCATATGTATCTGAACTACTACAACATCTAACAGTAATAATATTACTATTTTAAAAAATCTGTGCTTCCTAAAAAAACCCAAAAAACACTCTAAATCACAAAACCCCAACATTTTACAGATAAGACGGGCTCTTTCCCCGAAAATATTATACATATCAGTATAATATCCCAGAGAAAATGTAATACAATGGTCATTACAAGCTATCTTTTCAGTATCTCTGAGAGGCATTTCCGTGTGTGTCTCAGCCAAAGTGATGTCCTGGTATCAGTGACTGGGCAGAGCAGTGATGAGAGCTGCGGTAGCCGTGTGACCCCTGCTGGCAGGAAATAATTGAGAGTAAAATGTGAGAGGAAATGAGACTTCTGATTGCAATGAACGACACGCTGTGACTGAATCAGCAACCTAAGTAAAGAGTTGCAGTACCAATAGAAGAAATAAATAAAAGGTCCTGTCGTTGTGAAACAGAAGACAAATGAATAAAAGTTCTCCATTTAAAATGTCAATTTAGCATTTTACCAAGGGAGGATGAAAATCTCTGCCAGCCCACCCCTGCACTGAACATGTCCTGATGCATTTTGCCTCATACATATCCCCAAGAGCCAAACTCTTCTGTGATATATGATGCACTGCCCAACCTCCCCCTCCTGGAACTAAGGCACTGCTTTGGTCTTCCCTTCTGTCTCCAGTGACTGCAGTTAACCTGGGCCAGCATCCAGGCTGCTGCAGGAATGTCTGAAACAACGAGGGAAGATAATGTGTAAGTGCCAATCTTGAACATGATTACTGGAGTTTTCTAATGGTTTTGGCCACTACTACTGCCCACAACAAATCCAGGCCTCAGTGGCACAGAGTTGAACATGGCCCAGAACTGACACCTAGTTTCCAGATGAATCACACTGAAGTCAATAGTATTCTATAGCATGTTTCATGCTGCACTTTTTCTTGAAACCAAGTAAAACTTAAGAGATGCAGAAAGGAAAATGCTCCAACAGACTGTCTGTGATGTTGCTATTCATTCCTGTTAGTATATAACGAATACCTTAATTTATCCCCCTTTGAAGACAGTAGACTTCTAACACACTTAGACTAATTCCATGTTGATAAGCTGTCATGCATTTTATTGGTAATTTGCATTACTAAGGCTGAGACTGACTCATGACCCATCAGACCCTCCCCCTCTTGTCTGGGCACAGCCACTGAGAGACAATCCCAAGCTGAGGGCTTTTCCCATGGAGTGGTCAGATGAGCTCTCTGCTATAACGCACAATATATGAAATATATTCTGAAATATATTTCTTCTCTGAAATATCTACAGGGTAAGGAGATTTAAAGAAAAAAAAAAAAAAAAAAAAAAA